>JAYKAV010003421.1:2181693-2205325 GCA_035582835.1 Phoebastria nigripes | reverse complement strand
AAAAAAAAAAAAAAAAAAAAAGTCAGATCATTGAAGCATCCAGATTTAGACAACCAGACATTAAAATCCCAGTCAGAAGTTTCCTGTCTGCTGTCAAGAAGCATCAGGAAAGAAAGGCTGCCATGGAGTCGATCCTGGTAGCAGTCTTCTGTTAGCTCATCACTGCTGGGACAGTGGAGATG
Organism: Phoebastria nigripes; assembly: GCA_035582835.1. Lineage (NCBI taxonomy): Eukaryota > Metazoa > Chordata > Aves > Procellariiformes > Diomedeidae > Phoebastria > Phoebastria nigripes. The sequence goes on along the minus strand of JAYKAV010003421.1, from coordinate 2,205,143 downwards.
GTGCCTGGAGGCAGGGCTCACCRTAGCATCAGGCACCGGCTGAGCACTGCACAGAACACGGCAGTTACGGTGCTGCTCTGGGGAGCCTTCAGCTCAGCCCTCCCTAAAAACATGCCCTGCCCGGGGCTGGAGAAACCTCTACAGCGTCTCCTTGGTGCTTCCATGCAGGAACATCGCGGTTAACCAGTTCAGAGGAAGGCCCCAGGGAAAAGCTCAGGTTCTCTTTTGCTGAGCTGAAATTGGAGAAGGCACCCAGGAACCTGAGAGCATTTTCCAGCTCTGCTCTTATTGCGCATCTCCTCCTCTGTGTATAAATCACACAAAGCCTCTAACAGAAATTTCCATCTGTACTCCCTAAAAGTGCTGCTAAACACATCCTGCTTACACAACCATTTCACCCAACGATGCAATGTTTAACAGATTTAATAAGCACCTTATTTTAAAACTGGCTGCCTTGCAATATAATAACAAATTCAATTAAAAATAAAAGCTTGCTAGCATGTTTTAGGACATGATTAGTAAACGAATAACCTTACCTAATATAGGATTTCAGCTGAAGAACTTTGATAGGAGATATCTTGCATGTATGCCCCTTGTTTGATTTATTTCCACTGTAGCTATATGCTTTTCTCTAAAGCCCTGAAAGAGCTGTTCCCTGAAAAGGAACCATCAAATATCCATTCACTGAAAAAAAAAGTCTAAAGCTTAACACAGTTACCCACTTACAAAAAAAAAAAAAACAACAAAAAACCCCAAAAAAACAGGCTAAGAGGAACCCCTTTTGTATGCCTTCCTAGGTCGCTTTCTCCTAAGCTTTTGGTGATGCTCAAGGCTCTTTTCCTCAGGTGAGCAAGATCAGCAGGGATTTTCTTGATTGCAGATTAGTGGAAACCTGAGGGCCAGGCTGTTACTCACACTGAGCAGTGATTTACGTTATGAGTAACCCTATTCCCCTGCAGTTAACAGGGCAGTTTTGGAGAACACAGCTCCTGATTCGTGCACAGGACTTCTCACTTTCCCAACGGTGTATTTAATGTCCACGGAGAAGACATAACACGTTGTGTAATGGCCAAACTCAAGAAGCCATGCTTTTCCAAATGAGTTACAGAAAACTATTGCTGAAATTTAAATTCTGATTTCAATTGCAAGTATGGAGAAGGTCAAGCAACTAATTTGGAAGTTACAGTGTGATTTGAATAAGGAAACTGTGGCAGCTAACCCTTCAGGAATGGTAGTTCACCTATAATGAATTAGATTTTAAATTGAATTTTAAAATAATATCAAAGATACTGTGATCCAATGTGCCTGACCACTGTAGGGTTAAGGCTAAAAATAACGTTTGTTCAAAGAAATACAGTAATTATATTCATGTCTTTAATACTTGCTGTAATAATTATGTCATTATAAAAGTTATCAATTTTATCCTACTGGATTAAAATTCTCACTGCGCATTTGAAGATGGCGGTGTCATAGGCACATAAAATTGGTTTAAGTGCAGTCAAGCAAAAYGCTTCTGGCAGTAGTAACGGAAAATACTCTGGTTGCACCGCTTCAATTAGCTACACGCGTGATCAAAACGTTCCGATTTTCGATGAAGGACTCTACGCTCTAACGTGGCTTCCTCTAAAACACGACGTCTCAAATCATGTAGTAAAGCACGGAATGAAAATACTGTACMAGTATTTCTCTGGCCCTTCTGACCTTTCTCAGATAATTTGGACACCTAAAAATTCCCTGCCATTACAGTGGCGCGGCGACGATGCCCTTCRCCTCCCCTGAACGCCTCCTGTGGATTTTGGCCTTTGTACCGCAGACAGCAGCAGGGCTTTTGGAGAACATTTTCTGACCTGTGTGTTCTTTAACCATAAATAGCGGATATGCTGCAGACCTTTCACGGACTCGGCATATATTATCCAGTTGCTGCAAGTATCGAGCATGCCGTAACTTGATGTGCAACTGGTCCCGAATCGTTTTTCACCTGTTAGGAATCCCACAGAGTTGGGATGGCACAGCAGCAAAACCRGCCAAAAAGAGCCACAAATACCTCTATTATTTATTTCAACACACCATGAAAGCAGAATAGTTAAAAGTAACGCTGGAGGATTTCAAATGAGTGGTCAAAATGCTGGAAGCGTTTGAAGACGGAGCTGAGCAAACATTTACTCTTCTGCGAGCTAACACCGAAATCCTGCTGGGGGTTTGGRACTGCCTGTTTAGAGCCAGGGAAAATTTATTTCTGTAACACATAAGACACACAGATTTTTTGTTAATTCAGGTTTCTCATTCTATTCCKATTCTTCTCACCTAATTTTTGACACAATAATAAAAGACAGAGAGCCCAACAGAGACTGTAGTTTCTGATTTAGAGTAGATTGAAATGGTTCAAATGTCTTGTTTGCTTGCGACTTTCATAGAAAATTGAAGTGTTCATGGAAAAAATAAACCTCAACAGATGTTGTGATTATTCTGTTTCTTTTTTCTTTCCTGATCATCCAGCTAATCAAAATGTTCTGATACTACCAGAAACTTCTTATTTTTCATAATGTGATTTAATTAATTTATTGCTCAGCTCTTGTAAACAAAGCACGCACATAGAAATTTTTCCATATTGAGTGAGTTTGACTTGAGTGGCTAGAGAGTTCATGACTTAGCTGCTAAGGGAGAAGCATGAAGAAATAGGAGAAGGAAATCTCATTAATGTTAATGGAGTTGCTCTCAGTTGCAGGGACATTCAACATGACCAATTTCAGCACCATTATTTCTGTAAGGTAAACATGATTTTTTCCCAATATGGGAACCTTTGAAAAACACTCATGGTTGGTAAAATTCATCTGATTACAGCAACTCTGAGCTGTGAAAACTGCTTAAACAGYTTTTGAACTTCTCTGTAGAACTACTTCATGAATGAGTGTATAAGTTTCAAAAAATAAGCATAATAGAGATCTTAGTGCTGTAGCTGATAAAGGGAGGCAATGGCTGTAAATATGCCATCATTGTCCATTATAACATCAAATACAGCATCARGGTGCTGTATTTTGATAGCATCATGTGACTTTTCTTAGAGCTAATGCTGCTCTCAGAGGTAACTTTTTGCAACGTTTGCTAGAGCTGCTCATCTGTCTGAAGCAAATTGCAGAGTCCTCACCAAACTGGCCCTCTTGATCCCATTTGCTATGCTCAGYGACAAGTTTAACTTCTTAACGGTAATTTGAAGTGCACAAGTGACTTTGTCAAGAAAAACAAAGCAAATTTCTGCAATATTTACTTTTCAAGAATTGTTTGGTTTGGTTTTTTTTTTTCCTCCTTAATGTGATTGGAATCAATGGCTTTTCACACACCTCCTAGTTTGAAAGCCTCAGTGTTTCCTTCAGCTGCTTGGGCTCATCAGAGCTCTGCTGTGACATTCTACATCTGGAAGCCCGTGACATTACCCCCGTCACACTGTAACGTCTTATCACCAGCTAATACTGATCAGAGTTGGGCTCCATATTTCATAAAGGACTTCCAGAGAACTCCTCAAGACAACATGCTTTTGGGGATTGAAGTTAGGATCATCCTTCAGGAAGTAGCACTCATCATCACCAGCACCGGTAATGACGTAGAGGCCCGTTTTCCAAGACAACACCATGCCCTCCAAACCCAACATGCCCCTCTTGAGAGCCATGTAGATCATGCACAGGGGACACATATTTCAGGAAGTAAATATGAAAGTTGATCAGATGCCAATGTCTGTCCTAAACTTCAGTGCTTCATCTTTCAGCCTGCTGTCACAGCTAATTTTGGCCACATACCATCAGGTATAGAGGTTTATGCAAATGCTATGCAAAAGCCTCAATCAGGGAGGTTAAGTGAATACAAATGCTGACTCAGCAAGCGGGCTTGTCAAAGACACCCAGCAACTAAAGACTGAAAATTAATTGCTCAAGTCCTGTTTTTGTATACATGATTTTAAATACTTGGGATTTTGCCTGCACGTGCTGTGATTGGTCTTGGAAGGCTTCAGAACTCCATTTTATTGCAGCATATATGAAAAAGATTAAATGGTCTTGAACATTCAGCTATAAAACTAAGAGCTCCAGATATTTCCTGAGGCTATTTTTGATGGGTTAGTTAAGAACCATGATGCTTAGATTTTGTTCTTTGATCAAACATCATTCATCTAGCTGTTAAAATAAGGAAACTCGGCATTTCTTGCCTTCCGATCATTGAAATTGGCTGTCAGGTTACCTGTGCCATTTGCTTTATTATCATGTAGCTGCTGACACAGCAGAAAAACACTGTTATGAAGGATTTAGCAAAGGAGCATTGGCAATTGTCTGTGAGATACGTCTTGTCTGCTCCTAGGTTTATATAAGTCTTTTCATCTCTAACTATGTAAATATATGTCCCAAGACCCTCTTATCCCATTAGATGGGTGCTGATAAGATATGTTTGAAGAGAGGGATAGATATGATCCAGTTAATGAACTGACTGTTTCCAGGATGTAGTTAGGTTAGGTTGGGGAGACCCAAACTCTTGAAAGAAAGTCTTAATCTGCCTTTTACCCACACACTCAGCGTATGCAGGATGATTTTGCCTGGATAGCTGCTTCCTTTGCTTGAGCTTTCCTTTTGCCACCTGTAAAATGATACTGACTTTCTTTGCAAAGTGTTTGAGCTCTAGGGCAAAACAGCGATGAAATACAAACCAAGTACCCCTCCTTTCGCATGGCATCGTTGATAGTTACAAGGAAGAGGGTTTTCATTCTCTGATCACGGATGATGTAATTGCTCCAGTTATTTTAAAGCATGAATCTACCCTAAATGTAAAACTATTGTCTGTAATGTCAGTTCATCACTTCTGAGACTGCCTTTCTCATGCTGCCGTTTAGCCTGTACTAGATTATGGAAAGAGTGATTGTTACAGTGACGTGACTGATGAGCTGTATCAGCACTTACTGGGTAATATTTAACCTATTTCAGAACATCTGTCCAGTTAATGTGGTTTGCAAGAGAGCTTTCTGTCTTCTCAAGAATACAATGACTCCCCAATTAATAAAAGGGAACTAATTTTAGAATGGTTGAAATGAACAATTAGAAGACCCATAAAGGCGTTTCTGTATGTAGCATTAAATATAGCATGAATTAATTTGCTGGAGTGGTTAAACTGTATGTGACAGGATTTTAGTGGGGAAAAAAATTAATGTAAATGCAAATAAAAATTTAATCAGAAGCGTGGGAATAAAGCACAATTTATGGTTAGGGACTGTGTTTGCCACACACATTTTTGCAAACTGTACTTGCAAAAGGGGTCTCAATTAAATATACTATATAAAATTAGACCAGCAGGGGGATTACTCTTATTCACATAAAAACATGTTTAAATGAATTAAAACTCATTAAAAAGCTGTATAATTACAGTTGASTAGCAGGAAAAAAAGGGAGAATCTGGACATAAAGAACAGGATTTTTAAAAAAAGAGATACAGTGTCTGTGACTGGACAGAAAGGAAAAAATAGGTCATAGGAGCAGAAAAATGAGCCTATAGAGGATCAGTATGATGAAGTACACCAGCAAGAAGGTACTACTGAATATCTCGTTAGCGGGAAGTGTGCCCGAACAGGAGGGCTACATGTCTGGGATTTTTCTTAAAGTGTCACTATATTATTCTGCACGCATTTAGTGTATTATTTGTCTCCCTTGGCACATAACAGTGAAGGATAACAGCCTGACCACTAGCAATGGAGAGCATACAGCACTGGGCAGGAGGCTGTGCTCAATGACCTCCTGAGGTCCCTTCCAACCTCAATTATTTTATGATCCTGCACATAACAGCAGCGTCTCCTTCCCCAGTTGATTTATCTGAACTGAACTGGGGGGAACACCTCCACAGAGGAGCTCAGCCACCCCATGCTGATGGGACACAGGCCACCTTTGGTCTGGGACATGGTCATGCTTGCCCATGAAGGAAGGATGACTTCTTCAGCTTAACACCAAAAGCAGAAGACCTTTATACCAACCAGTAGAGGAAGCAAGAATCATAGCACAGCAGTAACCTATGCGTATATCGATTCAGAGATCCTACTACCGTCACTGCTGTTTTTTTCCCAGCTGCTGTCACCTATAAGTTATCACCAATGACCAAGGCTCTACATTTGTAGGCACTGTAAAAAACATATCTAAAGAGAGACCCTCACCAAGTAAGCCACAGTCTAAATGACATGCCCAACTGCCCTCCACTATGCACCATGAAGAGACCGGGGCTACTTTAGATACTAGAAACACGTTGGCCTTCAGGAGCCCAGGTTCCCGTGCCAATTAGTTTACCTGGTTTCTCAGCAGACTGGGTTATAGACTTAACATAAATTGCAACACATGATACACAGTACCTCTGTGTTAAATGCACCAAAATAAAAATATTAGCTGCCTTTCGCAAAGGTTTCTTTCTCGCCGCCGCAGGGCTTGCACGTGAATGGCACTTACAACAGCTCTCAAGGTCACTGTAAGCCTCCTGCCTCTCTGGCAAAGATAAATTTGAGTTCTGTTCGTGCTTCAAATTCATTTTTCCCTTAGTTAACTTCATGCTTTTACTTAGCTCTATCTTTCTGGTCCAGCAGCCAATTCCGAATTTAATAAAACTTCTCATGTAGATCTCATTTTCTTCTATTTACATTACCAAATTTCTCTGCCTCTTCTTCCCTTTTTCCTGAGACCCAGCATCATGTCTTAATATTATTAGAATACAACCCATTTGAAATTCATGCCTTCAGGCAAAACAGTTCTCAATATTGTGAAAAACATCCTGSAGAGCATTACCAAGACAAACTGTCACATTTCCTCTGTTCTGCAGCACAGAATCAAACATTTTCAGCAATCTTTAGAGTTTCAAAGACACTTGCTTTTTCTGGAGACTCCAACTGGCAAAGGCAATTCCTGGGTTAAACGGACCTACTTGTAGTTCTGCCTCAATGCTCGGCGCTCTCTCTGCTCTCATCCTGCAATCCAGCTCTCGTATTTCTCAATCAATATATTCCACAGCRCTGCACACGTACTGCCTGGCATCTAACGAGAAGCGCTGTGTGGGACTACTTATCTTCCCGATTTGATCGTAGAGATGGCAAGACTTTTGCCATTCGTTTTAGGGGATCTCAGGTCTGAACTGTGAGCAGTTCTTTACCTGCAGTGATTTTTCCCTCCTCGCTGCCAGCCTGCCCGTTATTATTAAGTAACCCCAGCGCAATCTGTGCAGTCTCCCCTGGAGGATGGACTCCGAGCCATGTGGCATTTCAGCAGAGGACATCAATTGAGGTAGATACACCAGTACTTACGCTGAATTTATGAAACTGGGAGTCTATTTCTCATTACAGCTCACAGTAAATCATCCTCCTCCTGCTTTTGCTTGGAAATTGCTTCAGCTGCTGCCTTTATTTCCATTCTTTCATATATATATAATCTTTCAGAAGAAGCTGTACAAGTTAAAACAAAATAAAATGAGCTGTGCTTTTAGAAAAAAAAAAAAAAAGAAAAGATTTACAAGAGACTTTAGGATCTTTGCATGTGGACCACAAGAGACAGCCCTCCCCCCCAGGATTTTCCCAAGTAATCTCAAACTTATTTTATTTATTTCTCTTTATGAAGCTGGGAAGTTGGTTTGGACAGGCTGGCGGCTGTGATGGTCTATCAAAAAAGGATAGTTTCACATTTCAGAAAGAACGACCTCTCTGACCTAGCATAGCCTCTAATCACGCTTCACCGTTAGCAGAGCTGATCTGAAAGTGGCTCGTTGAGAGGGAATCTGGGGTAACGGGAGCATCGGGCAATGCATGTGATTCCCGCCTAGGCTAGCACTGGCCTGTTATTACAGTGAATATATAGGAAGCCACTTGCTCTGTAGATGAGCTTCTCAGACTGATTTTTAACACTTTTGGACAACCTGGAAGCAGAAACCTATGTACCTAAGAAAATCAAAATATCATCGAATCATAACAGTTGCTTTAATTTCCTTTTACAAAAGGGAAACTTAAGTGGAAATGTGTTCAGGCAAGTATCGCTCGCTCGTCTTTACCTGCTGTGTATTCCTTGTCACTGCCAGGCAGAAAATCTGTAACTTTCCAGGTTTACTGCTTTCCTGTACCAAAAGGCATATACCCATCAGTTATCAAAGATTGGCAGCTAATTTCCATAGCATGGAGCCAGGTTTGTTTCTCTCCTCACTGTGTACTTTTCTGAAGCAAGAGCAGTTGTACGAGTCCATGTACCCATCTCCTTTTTGCTTGTAGCAAACGCACACGCGAAAGGGCATCTGAGCACTCTATTTTATGTATGTGCAGGTCCAACAGAAACAGCATTACACTTGCATGAGAACTGTTATCTAGAGACCTAGCTATCAAAGTGCACAGATATTAACCTTATTTTGCATGCACAATTGAACTCATAAATGATTTCCCAAGCATCGCTTTGCACAGAGATCTTGCCCTCTACTTCAAAAAACCGTTTTGTTCTATATGACAAGGGAAGGACCCGCTTACCTTAAACGTCCTTCCTTTCCAACAGYCGATGTACAATTCACCACCTGAATTTGGAACAAGGCTTTTAATAGCTCTCCATTTTCAGCCTTGCTTGCACTTTGGATGGGAAAAACCAGGCTGTCTATAAAAGCAATCGCTCTAGTTGCACCAGCGCAAGCCTTTGTAGAAATAGTGCTAAGAGGGAAGGAAATTGGAAAAGTAAGGCTTGAGAGTATAATCCTGTTTAAAAATGACTTTAGAATCTCTATAGGTCACCAAAAAAACAAAGAAAAAGAAAAAGTGAAAGAAAAAACTTCCTCCCAGGCTCTTTCTACTTTATGTGAAAAAATCTTACTAGTTTTCATCGCAGTTCTCTCTGTGTCTTTTAAGCACTCCTGCTTTAAAGCGATAATAATTTGTTCATATCCTGAAGACAGTTCCTTGGTTCCTTCCTCACTATTATCTCCAACTGTCTGTCCTCTATTTCTTCTCTAGGCAGTGGAGAGTGACCTCTTGGCCCAAAGGAGTGTCACCTTTACAAAAGGACTAGAGCTTCAGCAGAGACTTTTCCAAAAGGATGGCGATGGTGTTATTTAAAACCTCAGCACTGGTCAGTAAACCTGTCTCATCTGCTGTCGTGGTTTAACCCCAGTTGGCAACTAAGCACCACACAGCTGCTCGCTCACGCCCCCCCCACTGCCCGGTGGGATGAGGGAGAGAATCGGAAAAAAGAAAAAAAAAAAAAAAAAGAAAAAAACCTGTGGGTTGAGATAAACACAGTTTAGTCGGACAGCAAAAGAAGAGAGAACAATAATAATAACAATAAAAGAATATACAAAACAAGTGATTGCCAATGCAATTGCTCACCACCTGCTGACCRATGCCCAGCCCGTCCCCAAGCAGCAATCGCTGCCCCCCAGCCAACTCCCCCCAGTTTATCTGCTGAGCATGACGTCATATGGTATGGAATGCCCCTTTGGCCAGTTTGGGTCAGCTGTCCTGGCTATGCCCCCTCCCAGCTTCTTGTGCACCTGGCAGAGCATGGGAAGCCGAAAAGGCCTTGACTAGTGTAAACACTACTTAGCAACAACTAAACCATCAGTGTGTTATCAACATTATTCTCATACTAAACCCAAAACACAGCACTATACCAGCTACTAGGAGGAAAATTAACTCTATTCCGGCTGAAACCAGGACACCTGCCCTCGCTCTGTGACAGCTGCATGTGGTCAAGGTCTGACAAACTCAGGTTGCCGCCAGGTAACAAACCATCGTCCTTCATGTCCCACGAGCCTGGAGAAGCTGTTGTGCAGTTTTCAAACTGTAACAAATGGTAAAGAGGATAAGGACTCAAGGTAAATGGTAATATATATAGAGATGAACCCAAGTGGACCCAAGACAGAGAAGGAAGAAATCCCCACCATGAACATCACTGAAACACCCCTTCCCGTCATGCTTCACAAAGACTGAAGCTGTTGACGTTTTGATCCAGAAGGATGTTGGAGGAGTATGACACCAAAGAAAAGAAAGTTTTCTTATATAACAACTTTAAGTGTATTATTAATAAGGCTTTCCTGTACTAATTTTAAGTGTTAGCATTATTGTAACTGGACTAATAGTCACTATCAGTTGTATCTTGAAACATAGGATGGACATAATATATTGCTAAAGTCAACAGTGGTTCCCTCCAACAACCTCTGCACATAACAACAGAAGACACAAAGAGATGAAAAATATTGTTTATTTATTTATCCCCTGGCAGTAAATATCTACTGTGTTGAATAACCTCCACAGTAGACCAAGTAAGGAGAAATATTAACACAAGAAAATGACAGTAAGAAAATTATATTGGACACAAAACAAATAAATTGTTCAGCCTATCCTACAGACTATGAGCTTTCAAATGATGATGGCTGGTTAGCCATGGGATATCGACATATCCTTGACAGGTGATGTCTTTTATTAGATGTGATAAAATTAGAGGTTACGGGTGAAGAGTAATACAATGAGCTATTCACTGATCATACAGAAAGTTGATGGAAAGATTTTTCATGTATCGATTGTAGAACGGGATACTTAACATTTTGAGTGCCATTTGATGACATTCATGAGGTGATTACGACTTTGCGTCAGTAATGACCTAGACTGGATTTGGAGTGGTAACCTAGAGGCAAAAAACTTTATAAGGCATTACTGTCATCTAAGACATTGCCATCAAGCTTCACTGCCGCTTACGGTCCTTCCTTTAGACATTTATCCACGTTATTAGGAGTCCTGCACTCTGCACAGTGTTTGCAAAAGAGGCCAGGATTAGTCTCACTATATTAAAACTGCCTTTGATTTAAACAGGAGCAGATCTAAGCCAATGATGAGCATATTACTCCCTTCTCCTCACCTTCCTCTGTGCTGTCCATTCTCTGTAACCTTGCTCCATGCCCTGCAGAGCAGAGCTGATGAAGTGACCCCTCAAGAAGACTATTTATGATTGCTCTACTCACGTCTTTTGTTGCTGACAGTATGGGAAGTAAAATAATGTGGTTTAATTAAATCTCTGTATTATTATATTAATAAAGAGGGAAACTCTCTGGCAAGAGCAAATCAAGAACAACCTCCAGTGATCCGCTGGCTAGAATGGGAAGAGGTATAAGATGAGATGAGCCCTCTTGCTCCAGAGGAACCTCTTTTTACCCAGTCTTCTCCTTGGGACTCAGCAACAGTTCTTTGTACCACAAGATGAAACGTTCTAATTTGGACATAAATGACTGTACGTTGTGACAGCCTAAGCCATCCTAAGAATATGGCTTTCATATTTCATATTCCTCTTGGGTTTAATCCACTGTGGGATATCCTCTCTTAAACCTAATTCCAGTTCCAGTTTACTCGGGGACTGCCTGAACAGTTACAAACTGGCTTGCTTTACTGGCCTAATTGGTTTAGCTGAATTGGAGCTGCTTTCCTGATGGTAGCATTTKTAAACTTATGCTATAGCAAAAAGACTGTAAAGCCACATGTTCACAGAGCTTTTCCTGCACTTTTGACATGGGACAGAACTGTCAAGCACAGACCTAACCCCTTCAATCCCACGTACGAAGCCAATACTAAAATACTCATTACTAATGAATTGAATAGCTGATGATATTTATATTTCTATATTATATAGATACACATAACATATGCTTTTTTTACCTGCTGACAGCAAACAAAAGCAACAGGCACATCTCGGGAGGATGTACAAGCTGGTGTGCCATGGTCTGCAGTTGCTGGGAAGCAAGAGCTACCGGCTTCGTGGAGTAAGAAATAAAATGATACTGTGGCTGTTGTTTTGTTTTTCCATATACCATTTCCATATTTTGATTTCCATAGAAGAGAACCAAATAGCACCAAGACAGACGCAGAACGAAAGCAAGGTCTTTGGCAGAGAGCGCCGTCCCTGTGTCTCACCGTGGTGGCTGCAGGACTTCTGAGGGGTCCATGGGTATGGCCCATAAAAGCTGTCAGGGATTTTTTGAAGCAAACTCATAACAACTTTCCTCTTTCATATGACACATCAACTTCCCTGTTCCTTCTGTTCAAAACCACTAATGCAATTGGAAGCGATATCCAAAGCACATTTTGGGGAACCTGACTCTTTCTCTTAGCTTTTGAAAATGCTTGCAGAATTATTGTCAGAGACTGTATTTGATTTTTTGTAAGTACGTAGATGAGACTGCTGACTTTATTTACATGCTACACATCAGTTGGCCATCTGGCCTCTCCCGGAATAACATAAGAACAGATTTTTAAATCATTAGAAATATTTAAATCATAAAAGCAATAAAATTTATTTATTATTATCAAGTACAAGTCTGAGTCATTCTTATTCACCTTCTTGATATTTTTGTAATGTATTAAAAATTAAAAACAGTTTTTATTAAAGACATTATTGGATGTATAATTTTAAGTAAATGTAAGAATTTTGATACATGAAAGAAAAGGTAATCATCACCTTATCTTATGAAAACTAATTAAAAATAAATCTTCAATGACAAGTGCTGCCACACCGTCTTTTTGACCAGTTCTATATTTTAGGATAAAAAATATCACATCATTATCACGTAATACTTTACATAACCTTCCATGTTAAACATTAGCTGAAATAGTAGCTGCGAGCAAATGTCTGATGGTAATAATACTCCTGTAAGATCACTGAATTGCACAGAATATAGCTACCGCCACACATACTCCTTCGGGGCAGGTRTGAATTGAGCCATGCTATTGTGGTAAACATGTTGGCAGTAAAATCACTTGTGAAAGAGGAAAACTCTTCATATTTTTTGAAGTGAGCCAAAATAGAGAGATTTTTCTCGTTTCCCAAATGGTAACTTCTTATACAATTGCTATGGCAGCAATATTATTTCTCATTTAATAGACTGCGAAGGTCTCTTCTTTGTTTACAGTAAATATTTAAGTGTTCTCTTTAAATAAAAATGACACCCTATATTTTTTAGTAAATTGTGATTTTTCTGAAATCAGGGAGATTTCATTTGCTGAAGAAAATCAATATATAGGCTTATTTGAACATATTCAAAAGGTGCATGATTATACCTTTTCTTGATAAAAGGGGAAGTGGCTTTTCCCATAAGTRTTTTATCAGAAGATGCTCAGTTATATCCACAAAATTCCTCCAGCAATAGCTTCATAAGTAAGGCATTATTTCAGTGAGGACAATAGAGTTATATTCATCTAAAAATTCCATGGAGGGAGGAGAAAAATCAGGACTCTCAGTACTCTTCAGTGATTACATTGCAGCATTCTGTGCTCAGTCATCTGGAGAAGTTAAGCTCATCAGGCCATGACTCTCCATCATTCACTTATTCCCCCTTTGAGCCGTGAATGTAACACGTTTTCCTTTCCTTCCTTAACATAGCTAAATTTCATATCATTTTTCTTTTGAACGTCATAGCAAGCGAGAGGTCTAATTTCAGTATCAATTCAGAATCCGTTCGGATACATATCCGCAAGAGTGTCATTTTCCTGGAAATACAGCTAATATAGAAAGGGGTCTGGAGACAGGGACGCATCAGTCTCGCTCTAGGGTTGCATTTCCAAGGCTGAACCGAACAAGGTTCTCTGCGACATTTCTCACTACAAACTCCCCTATCACTAGTCTTGTCCTTTAAGAACCTCACTGACTCAGAATTTTTGTCCATATCTGAAAATTCAATTAAGAATTCTTTCTAAAAAAGCTGTCTCCTGAAAAATGACAAACATATCTAACAATCCCTGCAGAACACCCCAGTTTTGAGTCCCATTGCTAGGTCGCAACAAACTTTCATCGCATCTCGGTTGTTTCCAGCCAAGGCACAAAATCAACAAAATTAAGATAACAGACATTTTGCTGTTGTGTATGGAGTATGAAACATAAAAATAATGAAGTGCCTGGATTTGGGCACGAAAGGGCAAGTGTCCCATTGAAGAGATGCACAGGAGAAATAGCTGACATGTCAGAACTACCAGTGATATTTCTATTCATTTTATTTTAAATACTAAATCAATTCTTGATTTTTCTCTAGCGATTATAGTTACTGAAAAAATAACAAAAAAAAACCCAAACGAATTTATTTTTAGAAGTATGCAATTATCTAATAACATGTTATTTAAACCTTTCTTCCAATAAGGTTCTTGTAAGTTGTATCAGGGGTTAAAGCCTGTGTGTATCTTAATGTGTCTTGTTTAAGTATAGACAGCCTCGAACAGAGGTGGCCAACATAACACAGCGAACAAAAATCAATGCCGGAGTACCTGTCAGGCACCATCCAATTGGTAAACGATCCACAGTCCAGGTAAATTCCTAACCATTATAACATCTCACACATGCCCATGCTCATCAATTACTATTTCTAAAACTGACAGTTTGTGTTAACTTGCGAAGCAGCACCCATCCGCTCTGAAACCTTGCTTTCTGTAAAACGTCAGTTTCTAAAATTAAGCCATTTTTTAAATTATGCATGACTGTGAAAAGTGTTCCATTTAATTAAAGACAGTTTGGTGGCAAGAAATCTTGTTTGCTCTTAATCCACAATGTCAGGAAATTAACTGTAAGTACTCCCATGAAAAGCTGTCTCAGTGTAAGGACAGTGCACAGATCAGACGTCGGAGAGCCGCTACGGAAAACTCCTAGGAAACAGGGTTTATGTGAGAAGCACCACCAGCTTGCTAAATATTACACAGATATTACTGCCAGGCATGCCTGCAAGAAAACTTTCAAAAACCAGTTTTGTATGCTGTCTCTTCAACTCTTCCAACTCGCTGAAGTCTGGGTTGTCTTTGTATTGACTCGTTTTGCCTCGTAGGAGACCCTCGTACAATCATTTCAGTTTCAACCTAATGACGTTCTGATAGGAAAAAATAAAAAGGTTTCACCTTACATTTCTGAACTCATTCTCAAATTGAATAATTCTCAAGTGAGAGAACCTTGCTGTGGAATAGTGACTTCCAAAGATTTAATTTTTGGTACATGGTCAAAAAGAACTTTTCTGAAATGTGTTATGGTTTAGGTTTTGTTTTTTAATATTTAAAATTCTAACAGAAGTCTACTAGAGGAGGTATATTTTCTTAGAAGAAAAAAGGTTTTAAAGGAGTCACTGAAAGTTACTGATTTTCTTCTGAACATGTTTCCATGTTTTTTTACAAAAAGTACAGTTTTTCAGGGGGAAAAATTTAGAAAAGTCCTATTTGATTACAAGTTGACAGATGACCTTCACCAATACTACATCCTTCCACTTAGACTAGCTATTTTAACTAGGAACCACAGGTGAAACGCAACCAGTGGATGAATAAACTAACCCCAGAAATACAGACATTAACTTTGGGGAAAGTTGACTTCTGATTAAATTTGACTCCTCATTACCAATCCCTACAGCTCTGTCAGGTCTTTTAGCAGCAACAGCTACATTTCGGTTAAACCCAGACAATGGTGGGACAGCACACTGCCAAGTACACAGCCACTATAATAATTATTTAATTAGTTATTTTGTTACAAAGTAAATTCAGCGTTTTAATTCTTTGATATTACTCCAGAATATTCAGGGACCTCCAGGCTTAAGACAAATATTAATTACTAAACATATAATAACGAACTATCCTGTGTATGAGGTTCATTTGTCTGAAGATGTCAGTGTATAGTTACTCTCATTTTTTCTCTCTCTTTAAATCTCTATTAGTTGAAACAGATACTTCTGCATTCCGCAGTGTTAAACAGCTATTAAATTAATATTAGTTTTATTCAATTAATGTTAGTTTAACCTGAGTTGCTCAGTAAAGAAGAAACAGCTATGAGGAGCTCTAGTCAAGYGAGCTGAACAGTTAGTGACAAAACTGCAGGAATGATACATCCATAGCAAGAACGTGGCAGCATAAATCATGAGATCCTTTTTTGGCAATTAAAGGACCAAAATCCATATGGATTAATGAAATATTCCAATGCACCACAATGAATAAGCATAAAATAAAATACTGTATTACATTCCAACATGGCTCAACTTTTAATGCATCCTCAATGAAAATGGAAAGTTCTGCGAGTCTTACCCATTATTCCCCCATCAGCCTCAAAGAAAGGTGCGCTCGTAAGGGAAGTATTTTGTTAGAGTCATATTGCAGAAAGATAACAAGAAAAACGGTCCACTTTACTTTGATTTCTTATGCACTGGAAGGAATGCGTGCAGCTGAAGAGGCTTACTCTCCAATCCACTTGGCACTCGATGACACACGCCATGGCTGATACTGATACCCTCCTAGATCCTAGGTGAGATCAGCCAGCTTAATACAAATTCCCAGCCGGCCTCAAGTGGGCTGCCCACAGTCCTGAAGCTGGCAGCCTTCCTCTGGCAAGAAATTGAATTGCCACTCGTGGCAGCCAGAGCTCTTCCAATCTCCCTTCTGTCCCGCCTATCATCACTGGCCTTCCTGTCATCACCGCCCTTACCCGCCTTCAAATGATGATAGACAGCTTGAACCGCACAATAAGCAATGGAGGGGTTCTATAGGACAGATGCTGTATCAAAAGCTTGTGACATTGTCTGCAGGGACTATGCAAAGATAAGCACGGGTGGGGGAGCATAGACTTACTTTAGCCATTTATCACTGCATTATTATTAGTTTGCAATGATTAACCTCTTGCCCACCTCCAGACTACTAATTTTAGAGAAGGATTAGAAGAGATCATTGCTTCTAATTGATCTTTGTTGCTGGAAAGGCTATAGCCCCAGATCTTGATAGTTTTTATAGAAACAAAGTTCAGCCCTCAGATAGTTTTTATAGAAACAAAGTTCAGCCCTCAGATAGTTTTTATAGAAACAAAGTTCAGCCCTCAGATAGTTTTTACAGAAACAAAGTTCAGCCCTCAGCTAGCATAGACATAGCCTTGTTGCACTTCTCAGTGGTATGCTGCATTGCACCACCTGAGCATCTCTCCCAGACATCACACGTAAAGACATTACCTGGAAAAATGATCTCGTACTGCTGTAAGATGGACTGACCCTGCTGAGACGTGAACTTTGAAACCATGCAATGTTGCAGAAAGCAAAYGGAGCATGAAACCCTGCGTGAGAGGTGCTGGTAGGAAAGTTCCTGCAGGATAACAGTGATCCTTATCAGTCTTTTAACCTTTTTAATACTGAGATTGTAATCCCTTTGCAAGCATCTATCCTGTGCAGACAACCAACCCTTGTCTGCCAGACGCTGCAGAGACATGGAAAAGACAAGTTGTGCTTCGGATGGGAAAAGCAACAGGCGCAGGGYGGGGAAGCAGCAGCTTTCCTTCACATACACCCACTGAACAGCGGGATCCCTTAGCTTCCCCCAGTCTGCTAAAACAGTGGACTAACCTCTTTATTTCCAGTCTTTCCTCCCTACCACAGACTTACTATTGAAGGAAAAATTGTACTGCACACTATAGAGAAAAATTTCATCAACTAATTTGCTTTTATTGCTTTCCAAGGTGCCCTAGCTAGCTGTTTTCTCTCCAAGGCAGGCACAGGGAAAACTAAGACTGTTCTCGTTACCACCTTTCACGCTGCTGAAGTTAAGTGTCTGCCTGCAATAGTCTGTTTAAATGATAATAGTTTTGAATATTCCCCATGTTCAATAGGAAATTAATTTAATCTAGATACCATTTTTATCCAGCATCATGCAATTGCTGATCACTCCTGAACCCAGCGGATGTCCCCCCCGGATGCTGCGTACGTGAGGGTGCCCCGCTGCACACTTGCGATGGGAAATTCAAAGCAGCGCCTTGGAATAAAGGTTTACTACAGGGTAGGGGGAGAGAGCACTCATCAGACAAGCCAGGTTAAAAGTTCACCAGAGATGGAGGCAGTCAGCCTGTACCATTTTAATATCATGGTTTTCTAAAGGTTGGCTTTTTAAATCACTTTTCATGGTAAGAGAAATAGGAACTGAGTTTGGGACAAATTTGCTTGAAAGCAAAGGGCACTCTGAAGGAGCTGAAGACGATGCAATCAGTACGGAGGCGAATATGGCCCCTCCAGCAACGTCCTCAGTGATGCCCCACCAAGGTGTTGTCCTCTACTTTACACAGCCAAGACAAAGCCAGTTCTGTTTCCAAATCCAAGCAGATAAACCATTCACGGAAAACAGATTGATTCTCAGAAGAAAGCTACATCCATTATTCACAAACTTCCATGAACTGAGTCTCAGTTAACCAAATGCATTACTTTTTTGAAAATGCCGAGTTGTTTATGGAAATGACCTCCAGCTTGTGCCTGACGGTGTCTCAGCAATTTGGTTTTATTGTTCATTATTGTTAGCATTTGACTGTTCATCTAAATCCTGGAGCAGTCTGCCTACTCCCTCACAGCGCAGCTGAACATTTCCAAAGAGGAAGCCAGAGATGGAGTAACCTGCAACGAGCAGCAGAACTCTACAGAAAATTGTTGGAGAAAAATCTTCTAGGAGATTTAGAAGAAATGAGAAATGAGCTGGATCTGTTATTGAGTCAACATAACTGACAAAAATCTTCTAATATTTGCAAAAAGAAAGAGGTGAATCCTCAGCTGTTTTAAATAGGAACAGCTACTTGCCTTCAATGTCGTGCTCTGCCAGCTGGTTGTCTTTCCTAGAGGAATGGCTGGTCCCAGTATTAACAAATGGGACTGGTGGCCTTTCAGCTGGAGCCCAACAAACTGTTTCATGTTGACGTGATTGCTCAAGTGTCGCGTTGGGAGGAGTAGGCGGTTGCCCTGCTTCTTCTTCTCTTTTCGTTCTGCTTTGTTTGCTCTTCCAAAGAAAAATCATGTGTTTCAGCTTTCAGGTGCACCGAAGTGTTTCTTCGAAACAACAGTTTATCAAACTGTGGGATTCCTCAGGATAAAATGTGATATAATTTAAAACTAGAAGATGTCATTATTGTTAAAGATGCTCTGTGTTATCAAAAAAAAAAAAAAAAAATCACACCAAGAAAACCCCAAACAAACAAATCCAAAGACCTATGTAGTCATAGCAATGATAGAGGAGAGAGGAAGAGAAGAACGAACATATTGTTGCCATAGACATCCAATAAAATCAACAAACATTTGGGTAGCTAGAAATTAACTATTTGCCTGAGTAATCCAACATATTTCCTTATACAGACAGTGGCAGGGGATGATTCAGGTGCCATTTACGAGTGCAGAGCACTCCTCTGGTCTCCCTCCACCTGGACTGTCTCCTCCATGACCTGCAGATCCGCAGCAGAACAGCCACCCAAGCGGCTGTCGCAGCAGATACCCTCGTGCCCCCAGTTAACACTTCCTGCTGCAGCCACCTGAGGCTGGCAGTGCTCTTGCTTCTCCTCTTTTCACCTGCAGCTCTTCAGATAAATTAATTTTTGCATGTGGAAAAATACAACTGAAGGCTTAGTAACAATGAAACAAAGACTAAATGCTGTATTTTGTACTTTAGAGATCTAAACTATATTCTAAAACCTGAAGATATGACCTACTTTTCTGCAAACCTTCACAAGCAATGCGTTGCTATGGTGGTTTAATTTTATTTATCATTGCCTATTCCAAACTACAGGTCTACAAGGCATTCAAAGAGCAACATCCAGCATGACCACCGTAATTGCAGCTTCCAGTTACTGGGGAAGAATCGCAATTCTACACTTAGAAAAATTATCTCATCTCCCTTCATTACAGATTGGTCTTCGCCCTCTATTATTGATGCAGCTGACAAGGCAATCACATTAAGATGGCTCTGAAGAAGCTGACACAATGGAGCTTTCAGATATAAATTTATAAGTGTCCCGACTTGTCAGTTTTCCCATCACAAATCTTCTTTGGCAGGGGATAAGGGGAAACGGCTAGTTATAATTTAGCCATGAAAATTTAATTATTGGCTAAAATCTGCTGAATTTCGAAATGAGGTTTGGTCATAAAACTGCATGTGAGAGAGAGACTGAAACCAGAAGATACCTGACATCTAAAAGGTCGCCAAGAAGCCACCCTTGCAATCCGGGTGCCTGAATACAACCCCTTCCCTTGGGAATTCAGGACCTTAATCTCAACCATACTTTTTCAAGACCTTCATACTAAATTCAAAGTACTGTTAAAACAGAAAAGGCAAATGATGCAGTAAAGTCAGACCCTTCAAACTAGCAGGCGGCTCTGTGTAACTATGTTAGATGTAAATAAGTTCTTATACGCACAGGATATAGAAACATTTTGTGTTATAGATTCTGAGTAATTTGAAGCCAGGATTAAAGCGATATTACAGGCCRCAGATCGTTAATGCAAATGCCCGAGTTAGCAATTCTGGACACAGCCTTGGGCGCAGACATTAGTATTCACAGCAAGGACTTCACAAACAGAGCGGCACACTAATAAAAAAAAAAGAAAAAAAAAAAAATCACTCTGCAGACTGCAGCTGCTCAATATAGGTCATCTTTCAATTTTAATTTGAATTATCATCTTTCCAAGTCAAATTGACTAATACTAGGGTACCTTATCCAAGAGCCATGTGGTCCAATCAAAGATCAATTTAAAATGTGTTTGAAGAGATTGATTCTTCTAATTCATGGACATAAGAAGCTTTAAGCTCTGCTAGCATCGCCAAGACATGACCAAAGCATCATTCCAGCCACAAAGACACACAGACAATACTCAACAGATGCAGATTAACTGAAATGAATTTTCATTAACTCACCTGGAAACATAAGCCAGAAATAAATCACTCAGAGCTTGTCCTTCCTTGAGTATTCCACTGTGTCAGCCAGGCTTAAACTTTCCTGACCCGTTGGGGCCTCCGCAACTTTCTTCGGGTAAGGTCCCCCAGACCTGTAAGTGCCTCCTCATAAACGCACCTGCAGTCCTGGTTTGTTGCCCTGGTTTGCAGGTGCTCATACCTATCACAAAGACATTAGAAAAGACCTTGGCCGTTTGTGCCCTGGTCAGCCCCATGGCCTCAGCTTGGAGCCACCAAGTCACCGCTTCCTACCCAGCACCAAAACAGACCCTCTGCGGTCAGGAGCACAGACTCGGGGATGTAGGGTACCACGATATTTTCCGACCAGTTGCAGAGAAATTTAATCACCTTCTGGTTACTAAACCAGCTAACTTTTCTCAACCTTGACAGCCTGACAGCATCCCATAATGTTCTTTACTGCAAAACAGGACTGAATTATAATTAATTCCTCAGGAAAGATTACAGATCTACAGGCTGCAAAGTCAAGGAGCA
The DNA here is from genome assembly GCA_035582835.1 of Phoebastria nigripes. Lineage (NCBI taxonomy): Eukaryota > Metazoa > Chordata > Aves > Procellariiformes > Diomedeidae > Phoebastria > Phoebastria nigripes. The sequence goes on along the minus strand of JAYKAV010003421.1, from coordinate 2,183,947 downwards.
CTCAGGTTTGGGGCAGTCATGTTTCTCTCTCATTTATGGTCTCCAAAAAGAATAGAAAACTGTCTTTTAAAATATATGCGTAGAGATGATTTGTCACACTTCAGAAATGCTCTCAGCAAATAGCGGCAGAGACCTGAAAGGAGAGGGATGCAACAGCAGAATAAGCAAGCACGCCACTGACAATGCCAATTGCATCGGTGAGGTTAGAGTATGCTGAGGTGCTAAAAAATGCCTCTGCCCCATGAGCCTTGTGTGAAGACAGATGTTTTAAGAAGTAAATATGTTGAAAGACACATGGACACTTATCTTCCACCTTCATAACCCGCAGATGTCTGCATCTACAGTGTCCGTGTAAGAGTTGCCATCCTTCTTTTTCCCTCTGGTGTCTCTCGTTTCGCTCCTACGCAGAAAAACCTGAGAACAAAAGCTTGAACAGTAGATATATATGAATTTCCAGTGTGCTTTGATTGGAAAATGCAGCGTAGCAAAACCAGCACACGGATTGCGTTTGAGTTCCTGAGCCATCCAATATCCTTAGGTACCCCTCAGGTAATGATTTTTACTCCCACTTGCTGGATTTTATGCTGAAATATAACCTCTCTCAAAAATGGAACTGTTCCTGACTTTCTTTAGAGTGGGGTGTTTTCAGTGTTTATATTTCTCAAGTATTTCACACAGAGAAGAACTCAGTATAATTGTTCTGCTAAATTTATACATTCAGATTTGGGAAGCTGGACAGACCTTTTCCCTTTTATTGTTGGCTTTGCCACACCATTAGTTTTAATTGGCGATGCTAGTAGCATGGCATGCAACACAGCACTCGCTGCTCCCCCTTTGCTCCCTCTGATGTCAACACCAGAGTTCCTCCGCGTCAAGTTGGTCTTTCTATTTACGGCTCACCTCTTTCAAAACAATGAAAACTCTTAGGAATGTACTTTTAAAAATTCAAAACGCCATTTCAGGTATTTTCCAGTTTCATAATGCAAAAATTGCTGCCAGAGAAAAATCTATTAAAAAATGGAAAACAAAACATTAAGCTACTAGATACCCTAAGAGAATACTGTGAGATTCCTCTGCCAGTCCTCCCACATGGCACTGGTCATCTATTTTTGGATTTTTCATAAAACTCTATGGTTTGAGTGACCTCTGTACATAATTTAACACCAGCAAATTTGTACATTATCCAGTCTGCGGTAATGCAAACACAGCTGCCTGGAGATTCCCAAGTCAATTAATTCTGTTATGCACAAAAGGTAAGATGTCGTAGCCTATAATAAGTACTTCCCCATTTACAGGAAGGAAAAAAAAGCAAGATATAACATAAATATATTGTTTAATGTCTTTCTTGAAGAATTGTTTTATGTTCTGTGCATTAGCAGGTTATATTATACTTCCAAACTCTTCGAAAGGATCTACTGCCTCTACAAGAAATTACTTTGCATATGCAACCCCAGCTACCATGGATGTCTGAACACTGTTATAATAACCGAAGGAATAAATCTCATCAGCTTGTAAGTATGAAGCGTTTCAGGAGGATATTTAGTAAGGGATGTATAGAAAGACTCCCAAACTGGGTGAGGGTGTAGTTATATGCACTGAAGAGCTGTAAAAGTTGATGTATAGTTGCAAAAATGTCCGAGAGGGGCCCCGTGGGTGCAGAGCAGATCCTTGCACAAACACCATGCTGGATCTGAAAGGCGTTAAGCATCTTCTGCAAACAGCATTCTGCACTGGGGCTCGGGCGTGCAGAGACCCCGTGCGCTGCCACTGGAAAGCTGGCTGCTGACCTTGTGCTGAAGTGGCATGAACTGAAAAATATTACCACTGAATTACAGTATTTCTTAGGGTTTTTAAGTTTTTACTCTGTATTTAGTTGGTCTACTCCGAATGAAACAAACTCATGTTTTCTAGCATTTTCATTCTTTCCTTGCAGGATCAGAATGGCAATTGTCTATTTTTTTTTTTTTTGATACTTTTTTTTAAGGAGTTAGATACATTGCTTTGGCTGAAAAGCTTATTTAAAAATCCAAACCAGTTAATGTTTGATAACGAAATCAATAATATGTCTTTCTGGTAATGTATTTATCTGATTTTTTTTTTTTTTTTTACTTTATTTTTCCACACCAATACCTTTTGCATTTCCCTTATTATTATAATTCAGATAAAGCAGTGATTGCAAAAATGCCACAGAACAAAGTGTTTCCATGAATTTTGGCAGCACAAATCAGATCACATAAAACCCGATCTTTCAACC
>JAYKAV010003421.1:1963192-2181678 GCA_035582835.1 Phoebastria nigripes | reverse complement strand
GTTAGATACATTGCTTTGGCTGAAAAGCTTATTTAGTAAACCAAATCTTTTAATGTTTGATAACGCATTCATTAATATGTCTTCCTGTTTTTGTATTTATCTGATTTTTTTTTTTTTTTTTACTTTATTTTTCCACATCAATACCTTTTGCAAATTACTTATTATTATAATTAAGATAAAGCAGTGATTGCAAAAATGCCACAGAACAAAGTGTTTCCATGAATTTTGGCAGCACAAATCAGATCACATAAAACCCGATCTTTCAACCCAGCGGTTAAGTAGTCTAGCTGATAGTGCCACAAGAGGCAGTGTCATTTCAAAACTGCAAAAGCTTTAAAGCAGCCTGAGCATTTGAAACAGAAGTTAAAGACTAAAGCAATACTTTATTATACCGGCAAAACGGCATAGGAATTCTATTATCTAGAAAAGGGACTTTGTCACAGCTGTGAATTGAAGAAGGATGCTGAGGCATTTATCATGGGAAGAAAATTTTTTTTAACTTGTTGGCAGCATACCATACACCATTTATCCAAACATAATTTTACGCGTTTTTTTATCTAAATAATTCAGCCAGGATTGCTGCTGTCACGACAAACACAATATTGAGATGTAGTCTAAGGGATGTTATTACCAGGTGAAACCCTAGAGCAGTTGTTAAAATAAGCTCCCTTTCTGCAGCAGAAAATGCCACCATTGACCCCTGCACACGTGCAGGGTCTCAGCCCCGCACGAGGGTCATCTGCAGGATGACGGCAGCTGATGCTCTCCAGGGCCTGGCAGCAGGAGTTCTGTATCCTGCGCTCATGCCACATGAAAAACGTATGGATATACTGATGTAAACAACCAGCAAAATCACCAAACTCTCAAATCGGCCTCTGCAGGAAGCAAGTGTTTGCAGGGCAACACATTTTAATGTAGTGAATCTTTGTCCTTCATGTTTGACTACATTTTATTATATTCAGAGATCCGAATATGTTGTGTACAATTTGTATTTAAATTTTCATAGAAAATTCAGATTTCTTTACATCTAAAAATACATAGTGTGATTGAACAAAATAGTCTAATTGCCTAAATTCCTCTGAGATTGCGCATCTCTTGTTTCAATCATATAGGGGAAGATAAATCCAGTCACTGAAGGTGTGCTGGTACGTACAGAAACATATAGATTTTCTCAATGTGGGGGGTACACTTCTGTGTTAATAATGAATATGAAGATGTAATAGTCCCTACAAAGGACCTTCCTCAGCAATTTCTCCTGCTTATTTGACCCTCTGACGTACCTTTTGGCCAGGACTCCAACCTCCTACCTCCAGTTTCCTGAGCTGGAGGTGGCTTTCCAAAAAAGCATCTCTTTTGCAGGAGAGCCTTACTTTCATTTTGTGGCATTCCTTCACTAACAATGGTAATGTACCTCTTGTGAATATTTCACTACAGTGAGGATTTTTATCTTGGATTTATGGTAAAACCAGGCATAGGAGGGGTCTGAGTGGGAGCAGACTCTTGCGCAAACGGAAAGAGCTCTCTGTAACCTGAAGAGAGGAAAAAAAAAAGACAAGCATTGTGCAGTGATGGAAACAGATTTGTGCAGTGACTATGCTGTTTTCAGTAGGTTTTGTTTTATGAAGCCTTTATTTATACAATATGTATCAAAATGTTTAAAACAAATCTACCGCAAACTGAGCCAAAATTGGCTTTCTAAYGGCTGATATTCTACACCCTGAGAAAGTAAAATATTACCCAACAAAACAAACAAGACAAGCATTTTATGAAATAGAGCAGAGCAGTTTCTTCTAATGCAGGAATCATGGATTAAATCTCCTGGCTTGCAATACACAGGAGGTCAGAAAAGATGTTTATAATGGCACTTTCTTGCTTAAAAATCTATGAAAACAACTGATTGGTCTGTCAGGTTCAGGCTATATTCTGCTCTGTTACTTTCCAGTTTGACCTCTTAAACCCATCCATCTCCAAAACAAAGTTAATATCTTCCTAAATTCACTTAAGTTCTCCTTCAAAGGTTCTGAAATCAGTGAGAATTTTTCCATCGGGTGCAAGYTGGACCTAAGGTTTGTTTTTTTCTAAAAATATATATGGATGTATAGAATATATATATTCCAAATATATATTAATCTTTATGGAAAGTACTTCAGTTTAAGTTCCCCACACACTCCCAGTAAATGAGATGAATTACATTACTATTCACCTTTTTTGTCTTGTAGCACTGACATTAAGCATAACCAAGTCAAAAACCAATTAATTTGTTTCTAAAATGCAACAAATTAACTAAAGCACATAGCATCTAATACCGCGAACAGAAAACCAACATCCAGCGCAAGAGGAAAATCATAAAATATTGCTACAAATATTGCACCTTTTTTAACCCACAAAATGAACAGACTATTACAAACTTTTGTATTGTTGTTGTGGTTGGAGAATATATTCCTTTTCATTGCGGGGGGGGGGGGAGGGGGAATAATTAAATAATATGTAAAGAGAAAACACGAGGGAGGGRATCGGGATCATCTTCCTCCTTGAACAAGGTAGGGCTATAAATTACATCAATACATCATTTCCTCCTCTTTTCCATTCATTGTGGCTGCTTGACAGATCAAAGAGAGCACAGAGGAATAGAAACAGACTGGTTAATGGGCCCTGAGCATCATCTACCACTTGAGGAGAATTGAAGCACAAGCTATGGTCCTTTTCTCCTGCAAGGGGGGGTGGCCAACGTGACTATGAAGTAGAGGGACTGGAGAGAGAATTCAGCGTGCTGGGACAAGGTGTTTCACCCATCTGGATCTGTCCTTTTATTTTGGCTTTCTTGGCTTTGCTCACGTCTCCAAAACTAAGTTTCATTGGTGGCTTTGGAGAAGGGAAAGGCTTTGCTGTCTCAATCTCAYGACGACAGATTTTTCTCTTCAAGCACAAGCTTTCTGAGCTGGCTTGGTTTAACTGAGCCCCACGCCTGGACAAGGAGGACATCCTTGTGCAAGGGAATGCTGAATGCAAAGACAAACCCCACGTAAAAGATGAAGATGCTGGAAGTGAATACACCTAAAGACTTTGCTCTAGGTTAGAAACAGTCAGAAAACATTGCTGAGTATCACAAGTCCTGAATCTTAAATCTGAAGGTAAATATTGCCCTACTTAAATTTTAAAATATTTATCTCAATTATTATTTTCAGAAAAAATGAAAGCACCAATAAGCACTACGAGGAGTAGCGTATCTGAAACCTAATCATTAACAAGTTGTAAACAGATAACATTAATTGTATATACTCTTTGTGAATTTCTAATTACCTTGTACCATTTTCCCCTAATGATAGGAAGCATATTAGGATGTGCCATACTTTCTAATAATCTGCATTATTTATTTATGCTATATTTATACTCCTAACTACGTTGAGACATTTTAAGCAATTCAGAATATTTGCAAAGTCTAATCAACTGACATAAGCCATGGTTCAGGAAAGCACTTAAGCATTCGTTTTGCTGTGTTTTCAGAAGGGACTACAATGCATTTAAAGACACCAAAAACCTCAAATTATTTATCCAGGCCTTTCTATGGGCTTAATCACAACCTTAGCCTCTCTTACCTCTCCCGTGTGGTCTGCTTTGGAACCACCCACAACTCCTGAGCCGCAAATTGGTCTTCTCTGCACCCAAGCATCTGCATGAAGCACGTGCACAACCCGACCCTCTGCATTTCCATATTTTCATTGTTCCATAAAGCCTCACTCCATTAGATTTATCCTGTACAGATGGGACTCCACATGCGCAGAGCTTCCCCTCTGCCCTGTAAATAGGCGTCGTCACAGGGCAGCACTAACACCCACCCTTTGCCAGAAGCTAATGGAAATTCCTCTCTTTTTCCAGCCTGAGCAATCAGTATTCACTGACAGGGCAACAATCCCTCTTGTTTCAAACAACTTGAGCACTTGCAAGATCACAGTCAAAACCACTAGTAACAGCCAACATTAGAGAAGAGATCATCTGCTGAACATAACACATATCCTAGAGTGGCAAGCCCCTGGAAATACTCCTGATAAGCCTGGGCAGGCAAGCCTGAATTAATTTATTTGCTCTCATGCAGTCACACCATAGCAGAGAGGTTCAGACAACCCTCAGTGGATAAGCAGCACCTCTATCCCCAGAATGGTCCTTCTAACCAAGGATCGAGGCAGAGAGAAAACACGTACTGCTCCCACCCTTCCCTCCACCCAGCAGCGATGCTCACGCAGGCACCGTCCAACTCAGGGCAAACGGCACAAGCCTTTCCGAGACAAACAGTTGCTGGTTCACAATTTGGTATTTTAGGACCAGTTTCTGAAATCTTGGTTAAATGCATTCACTGTTTCTCTCCACTAGGATTCATTAATTTTGATAGGAAAAAGCATGTTTTGTAATAYTATTATAAATCATATTTGTTACTCTAGCAGTCGTGCTCAGCAACTGCACTGAGATAGAAGCAGAGATTGCTAATTATGTGCCACAATAAAGATTATAATGTATGCTATCATTAACTATTCCTTTATGTTTGATGAACTAATAAATAATTTCTTCCTCAGCCATTATAAAATCATTTTGCATAAAGACCCTTGATGCACTCCTGCTAGGGCCTCCACTTACAAGCCCCTCCAGGTAAGTATTTATTATGTATTTTTAATCATCTCTGGAACATGATGTACCTTTCACAACTCAAATACATGTTCACTTTTTTTCTATTGCCAATGACATTATGCACGAAGGGCTTCAGCTGGCGACTGGTTTATTTGTACTTTGTTGTCAGGTTTAGGGCACTCTTACCACCYGGTGCGAGCGAGCCCCTGCTGCTCATTCCCTTCTACACCAGTGTCCCAGATGCCTCCCAGGGAGGTTCAATCCCTTCTCTCCTGCCAGGCTAAAGAGATGCTCCAGAGATGTGCAAGTGCTCTAACCAGACTGACAGCAGACATGAGGTGCAGAAGATGGTCCACGCTCTTTGTCTTGTTGCAACACCTGAAGGCCAAAAGCAGAGGCTACCGGCCAACGGGTGATACACATCCACACAGCACGGTGTGAAGACGCAGGGCTGGGCTTGGGCATCTCCCTGCAGCAGCCCCTTCCCTCGCCTTCCTCCTGGTGTCGGAGGTCTGTGTCAGCAGGAGCCGCAGAGCAAAGCTGCCCGAGCCCGCTCCGGCTGTACACGTGTGCCCCCGAGCAGACGGTGCCTCTGCTTCACATCTCCCCGGTCCCCTGACCCTGCACCGCTCCACGCGCTAAGCTGCAACTCAGAGCCCATAAACTGCTCCCGAGAGTCGGTATTATTGTTTGYAGTGATTTTGCCTACAGTTCAAAGAAAGACAAAGAGGTTTCCTGTCTCACCACTGAACTTCCCATTCCACTTGCTTTTCTTTTTAAATTGAAACTAATATAACAAATCCCCTGTAAGAGAGCAACGGTATCTGCTTCCATTAAAATGCTTTTTCTCCCTGCAAGACTGAAGATAGTGCAGCTAAAGCATCAAGTCCGGCATGAAATCAATTCTATCCACTGTGTACAAGTAAAATGTGAAATATAAATATGAACGTTCTTGTGCTATTATAAACATTGGATTTTTTGTATGAGGAGTGTTAGCTTATCTGTATTATTTCCACAAAGCTTTCTGGAGTTATGCATATAACAGCAGTCATAACAACTTGTTCCTTCAAAGAAACAGTGCAATGCAGCAGAAGCAGAGCAACTTAAATAGCAATATTACAAATGAATTGCATCTGCAGCCTTAAGAGCCACTTTTCATATTTGTTACGCAAGCCATTTAAGTCCCAGCATACTTCAGAACTGAGGACTGGGTAAGCTAAGCAGAAAATCCGTGATGATAGCCATGATGATTGTATTTATTTGCACTTGGGTAGCAGGCAAGATCCCCGGTCACGCACCAGGAAACAGGAATGCAAAGCACTGCATAACCTGTAGACATTTAAATAGGTTTTACCCCTAGAGCTTACACAATATATGAAACATCCTAACGGCAGCTCCTTTGCTGTTCACTAGCATCGTGCACAAGCATCCTGGTTTAGCAAGCACTCCATTACAGTCTTTAATACTGCAGCTACATCATGTCAAACTAGATCTATGCTCCAGAGCACAAATCAACTGATTTTCAGTCAAGAAATGATAATTAAGAGAGGTCTGGCTCTGAACACACTGACTTTAGAGAAGCTTGCCCAATATAATGGGATAAGCRTCCACCACCTGTGTTTCTAGGAATTCCACTTGTTGCTTGCAATGCTTTTTCAGGAGGGTTTTTTGTTTTGAACACATGACATTCATTAAATGAAATGTAATTTGAGYAATGCTTTCATCATTATCAGTATACAGCTAAACATATGGCATTATTTATCCTGAGGGGAGGAGGGAAGATCCTTGAGGTCAATTCATTGTTTTAGCTATTTTAGCTATAATAAATGCACCATGGGCTTTATTCAAATCCTACTGAAGTCACTGACAGCCAGTCCATTGACCTCACTGGGTTTTGGATGAGCTTTCAATCAACAGCTGCTGCAAACCTTTCACTGGCAAACAGTCCCACCAAAGTTTTACTGTCTTCTGCCCAGAAGTACCCGTTCCGCTTGTGAATTTGAACCCCAGAATTAAACACCCGTAAGTAACAGCAATTCCCAAATGCAAACCAATACGATCAGGGAGATCTGAGAAGGCAGAGACACCACTGCCATGAACACGACTCTCGACATGCCTCGGGTGAAGTGAATGTCCCTATCTATAATGTCAACCTGAATTGGGGCTGGCGTGTTATACGGCCGCTGAGTAAATAGGAACGCTCATCATCACAACCCAGTGCTTTTATCACTTCCAAAAATGCTACCAGAAGATTTCAGAGGGAAGAGAATAAGTAAAATGACCAAAAGAAAGAGGAAGAGATGAAAAGAACTGCTGAGTTGAGACTGCCTTTTAGCAATGCAATATTCAAACAGTAAGCCTCACAAATAAAACCAATTTAACAGCTATTTTTTTTAACCACATTTCAATCCCCACACAGTATTGCTGTGTGCCTATATTTTGTTCCTTGCCTTTCAATAATTTAATGGTGCTCACTCTCGCCTTGGGCTCATGAACCTACAGAGCTTGGAGATACTTTTTATTAGAGATTCCTTGCCAGGGACCTTTCTTAAGTTTGCAAAGGTCACACGTCCCACTAGCCAGCTTCCTTCATTATGCAGAATGCACACTCAAACTTGTAACTATGAACCAAATGCTAAAGCTGAAAAGTGTATGGAAATGTCATGAGCTCACCCATAAATATAGAAACCACATTATTAGAGGATGGGAATGTGGCCATTAGGGAAGGCAAAGTGGAATGATGCTGGAGAACAGACCCACTGATGTTATTTTAGCAATGCCCCAAAGAAAAATATTTTTGTTATAGCAACAAGTAGCCAAGAAAAAAAAAAAAAAATCCTTACTGGATTATAGCAGAATTCAACAATACTTAAGAAACAAAACCCCAAACCCACTAAAATCTCAACCCAGAACTTACCGAATGTGCTGCCCTTACTGTTTTCTCTCTCCACCAGTTTTCTTCCTCCTTCACAGTGTTGTTGTATGTTTATCCTCTTTCTGTAGAACAGTATCTGTTGGCCTAACAGAAGTTATTACAAGGAACAAAAATGTGTAACTGGCATATGACACAGATATGAACATGGATGAGCTTGTGCATATATATATACACACACACATAAATACCAAAAGAGGCTGATGTTAGGAGTCAAATGCTCCTCACCTTTGCGCTCCAGCTTCCCCAGCCATGAGACGAGTCCTGACTCCTCTCACAAGCTGCCCTTCAATCCTGACCATTCAGAACCACTGCATTTCTTATGACRTTTTGCAGTCTTATCAAGCTATTTGCCTTAGATCCAATGACAATTTATTGAACTAAACGTGCAAGTTATACACTTGAATACCAGGTACTTTCATAGTCAAACTTCAAGATCCATTAGTGCCCATCTCAAGCACTGGAAGCATCTTTAAGTTTGTTTAGTGTCCTCAGCCTTGCTGAATATTTCTCCTTTTCACATAGGAGAATCTGTGACTGAAGGTAAAAAGATGTGTACTTGTGAAGATTAAAATCTCCTTCACAAATTGAGTGTATTAAGCATCTGTGCTACTTGGCAGACTTGTACATCAATTCCAAAATAAAATAGTGTTAACAGCTCTACAAGATTTTTATCTCTCATAGCTTCCTGCACTCTGGGTGAATCACATGAGCAAAAAATGGAGCTAGCCTTTTAGACAGTGAGCTAAACAGCTCTTAAATCAGACAAGCATGATGCCCATGCAAGACAATTTACCTTTTTTTATGCCATTTTAAGCAACAAAACCTCTTTTGCTCTTTGGGGAGTGCCTCTGAATCTGGACATTACGTATCTGATTATAGTTTCTGTGGCACTACCATAATACTTTGGATATTTATTTACACCATTTTCATATTTGTGCCATGCTGGCTCATTACCACATCATGAGGCTGAACTATGATCCCTGCAGAAGCGCTGACATTTATTACAGGGTGCAGTGTAGTAACTTGCACTGCAAATGAACTCTGCTTCAGGAAACTTCTCTCTAACTGTGCTAAAATATAYGGGGTTTTGGATTCTCACATTGTATTAGCAACCGTCATCATTCTTCTTTTACAGCTACATCACCACAAATTTGCCCATTTCTTGTAAGCACAAACGTAGGTCAAGCCTAATGAATGACCTCAGATGGTGCACATATTGTGTATACTGTGAGTCCTATATATTGATATGTGCTCAAAGGGAAAACTGAATTTACAACTCATTGAGAACTAAGTCTATTAGTAAGATAACTAAACACAATTGTGGGTGAGTGCTTAGCTTTAGGAAAACGTTTTTGGGATTTTTGCCCATGCATGATTGAGCACTCAGAAAACCTTTTTGCTCTACTTGGCATTATTCTGTGGATAGTTTTTTCAGCGYATTACAAAATCATTAAAACTGAAATGCTAATATTCGATTTTTGACAGCTTAAATTAGACACTTCATATGTGCCTCTTTAAATAAGAGAACTACATTCAGAAAGTCAAAGGTCATCAAGCCTTGTTAGTGGAGCACTGAAAGAAGAAATAAATAATTAGAAACAACTTTTTCAATAGGAAACCAGTTTTGTTTGTCACTTCTCTATTTTAATGAGTAGGAAAGCATCACAAAAGCATTTGTTCTTAAAAATGGTAAACATTTAGATAAACCAAYAATTTAGACTATAGTTTGTTGATAGGGCAATAATGAATGTATGCACGCATTACTTTGGAGCGAACTTTCTGCTGGGCAAATAGAGTCTTCCCAGCTGCTCTCAGGCAGCTTCAGTGGCAGGAGTCAGGGGAGCCATCAGGAGGAGGACAGGACCCCCCAAGGATGCCAACAGCATGTGGGCGCTTTCAGTCCCTGACACCAAGTCTCTGACCCCTCACGTGACAGAAGAGACAGGAAAATCCAGGAAAAGTGGAGTTTTCCCTCCCCTGATGACTTTCCAAGGATTTTTCATGAAACAATGAGCTTGACTTTCTTTTAATATCACATCATCTGTTCTTTACAAGGCCAGATTTTTAAATGCCTTTAATGATGCAAATAAATGCTGGTAAGAATTGCTGAGGCTCCACTGAAGTCAATGGGGCTCTGCCAATTACRCTAGCGGAGCGGCAGCCTCTTTAAGAGGAAAATGCCATGAAATCAGTAGAGCCTACCAGCTATGAGTGCTATTGGGGAAATTACAGGAACATCTTGTCTGTGACTTATTAATAAACAATATGCAGTTGAATTATTCACCCAAACAAGTCATGTATACGTTAAGAAATATTTTCTGCAAYAAGGTTTAAATAGAATGTTTTGCGATTAAATGGAGTTTAATTAACGGGTAAAATTACCTAATAGAAAGCAAGTACTTTCCTATTACTAGATAGTACCTGCAGTAAAACAACTCTATTGTGAACATCTGCTATATGTTGGGGAACCACAGAGGCAAATTATTTACAGAAACACTAATAATTACTGMATTTACCTACCTATAGTGATTACGGTGATTTCAAATTTTAATTTAAAATGTTTTTATTCCACTGAAAAATAAAAATAGGATACAGCATGTGACATGGGAATAGAGGTATTGGTGATTAAAGTGTTCTACAAATAAATTACTGAAAAAGCCCAGTTACTTAGAAAAGTGGTTCAGGTAAACAAAAGATATAAACTTACATGATTTGAATCATCACCACATACTGGAAAAGAGTAGCTGAATGGATGGGAAAATGTTAATAATCGTTAATAATAAAATAAATACTTTGTATAAAAGAGTTATTAACTGTAATGTGTTTCTCTATATGAATATATTCCTGCCACTCATTTAAGATTTTCGTTTTGTATTAGAACATTTGTGTCCTCTGTAAATGGAAACAGTAAGACAACGCTCCAGTATTTCAGTACTGTACTGTAACAAACTCCACTATACTAAATCCTAGTATTACCCACTGAACAGCCAAGTAGATTAAATTTTTTTCAAACCATGGAAAAAGCTCCTGCTGTTTTATCCTTTTGCTTCATTTTTTTAAATCAAAGCCGCTGCTTTGCAAGGCAAGGCCGTTGAGTGCATCTGACACTGGAGACAAAATTCTCACTGCCCTTGACAGAGCCCTGTTATTGTGCTGTTACTATTGCAGTAACGAGGAGGATCCCACATCCCCATCATGTGAACTAGAATATAAGCAAGGAACACAGCTTCTGTTGTAAAGAATTATTCATGTAAGGAAATACTTGTTCTACATCTAAATTAATAGTAAGAAAATGAACAAATTCAATGTGGGTATCTCTTAAAAAGGAAATCTCCATTAACCTCTAGAAGCTATGTACTACCCAAAGGACAGGCTCCACCATTCCCTGCCCAAGAACCCACTCCCATGGCCAACGTGCCTCCAAAAAGGTTTTGGATGCCAGTCTTGCAATCTACGGTTGCTTGAGCTCTGCATCACGTAGTTTGGTTAATCTGCTATGTCTGTCATTCCGTCAGTCTTCCCAAATATTTGGTGACCCTCAGTTATTTTACTGTTTGCCTAGCTTCTTGCGATATTGTACTTCCATTTTATTTTATTTTCTGACTCAGCATTAGATCTTGTCAGCACTTTATAGCCTTAAGGTTCATTATATATAATATAGAAAATGACCTTTTATTTCAGTAGGTATTCCCCATTCCATATACACATCTGCTTCCAGCTGCCTTAGGATTCTCAAACCTTCCTTTCTTATTGCTTGTGTGCCTCTATGATGACTTGTGCGCACATCTCTATCACTCTTAATAAAATCACATCTCTATCACTCTTAATAAAATAATAATCATCTGTTTTATAAACTTGCTTCTGCCAAAGCTTTATTTACAGCACATTTTACTTAACTGTAGGTATTTGCAATTCCACTGGGAAAAGAAGTTTACTTAGACAGTATGATAGCAACGTGTTTTCCCATTTATTCTGATGCAAGTAAAAATCAGAGTCAACAACATATATTTATCCTAGGCTGCACAACATGAGAATTAAAGGAAAAGAGGTGATACCTTTGCAACATGGAATATTTCCAAATCAAACTGGTAAACAAGTTGAAGTTATGATCACATCAGACAATGTGATAAGACTTAGAGAACTTCAAAATTAAGCTGTTATTCATAGTACTGTTTTTATTCATGCTGCATGAATGGCAGGACATGATCTCTCAGTCTCTTCAACRTAGTCATGCAGGAGCACGGGCAGCTACCTGTTTTCACCAGGATGTGATTAAATATGTAATTACACAATGGAGCAGAACAACAGGAGGGTAGTCCAGATTACGGTCTTAAATCATGGACACTCACCCACATACAGTAAAGAAAACAGATGTAATGACATAGTCCATCCTCCACTGCGCACAGGCAGCTCCTCCTAGGAGAGGACTACGTGGGACTGGTCGCGCACCCAGTATCCCGGCGCACAGGGATCAGCACGGTTCAGCAGGAGCTTAGCAGTGATACACGCTCACATGGAGCTGTCATCGTGCATTTATATGTTTGTTTCCACAAAACATGCATTCACCATACCTACTGCACAATACACYGAGAAGGAAGGTTTTCTGTGAAACTTCTTAGGTCACTGTATTGGTAACACGAGCAATGAAATTCATGTATAACAATAGCAAAGTAGCTGAATAACATGGGGTTTAGGGTCACTTTAAGCATATTTGATAATATGTAGGTCTGAATATCAACTCAAATCTTTTTCAGTTCAACCTCTAATCACCAGGACTTCAACTTTTGAAAATTCAATCAAATGCACATACAAAAAAAAGGACCCAAGAAATTAACTTTACGCATGGAGACAGAAGGACATCTTCCAATTACTTTTACCATGTATTGTGGGAAATACATATAATTAGGTTTTCTTTCTTTTTATCCATGCCTCTATAAGAGTTACAGCTTTGTGGGATTAAACAAATGACAGGCTTTGTTTAGAGTTTACATTGCTATAAAAGATTTTCTAATGCTATGGAGAAAATGAAGATTAGTACTGCCATGCTCTACTTTAGTTCCAGACATACTTTGAGTGCGCAGAGGAGGAGGAAGCACTCTAAGGCACCAACAGGAAGGCTTAGCCCCATTTCACACCACTTAATCACAGATTACAAATAGCAGGGGACAAGAAATCAACTCTTTTCCCATTCCTAAATATTGTTTGTTTCTAAGCATTTTTTTTTTTCTTTGGAGGAAATAGCTAATTTAACATGCCTATTAAGACAAAGGGATGAGTTTTATCCTATTTTTAATTGGGTTATATCGAACCTTGATGGAAGGAATGGGTTTATGGGTTTTTACTACACAGCGATTAATTTAATTTACCATTTACATTCTGCTTGTTGTTAAATTCACTAAGAATTAATACCTAAATTAATTAATACCTAAACAACCATATATACATAAGTAAAAAGTCCATGAAGTTAAAGAGTAAATACCAGGGATGTGTACTTCCACTATTCATTGAATTCTTGTAGTATTTGCTGATTTTCAAATGCAAGCGTTCAGAAACACAACATTAGGACTATATAGCACTGCACTCTCCAATGTAGAGCTTCACAGGGCAGGTGACTTGTACTGAAGGAGGAGCCTGAATCTTCAGAGTCAGTCCCTCTAACCATCTACCGCTGCCTCTCAGAAAGGTGTAAAACTACTTACCGCTTGTTGTAAAACTACTTTTAATCTTCTGCTAATGCTGCACATCCAGGTGCATAAAAGTTGAGTAATACATCATGAAAGATAAATCCTAAATTTTTTATACAACTGGAATTAGGTTTGAACTCATACAATGAAATTTAGTTCTTTGAATTCTGAAGCTTCTGCCACTCAGTAAAATGCATAACTTTGAAGAGAAGGTATTTGAACAATTCTGTAAGAGAGAGAGGTTCAAAAGCTTTGTTACAGGTCAAGGTAAGATTGCTACCTCACAAAAGATCCATTCACCAGAAAAAGAGCGTGACAAATGGCTTGTGTGAGATGAATACATTCCTCTCATCAGACAATTAACAAAAAGATAATGACTCTTTAAAAAAAGCAATGGTTTGACATTATTTTTTTTTTTTTCAGTGTCAGATTGGAGTATGTGGGAAAAGAAAAAAAATACTTATCAAGTCAGATTACTGAATACTTATATTGAATAAACGTTCAATTAGAATTAACTAAACAATTGTACATATGAAAAAAGTCCATTGAGACTAAGAATAAATACCTGGAATGTCCTCTTCTGCTATTCCTTTTGGATACATGAAAAATCACCACATTTGAGGCAAACTAATGAGTTGCAGTAGCTTTTCTGTACAGTTTAAATGTCTTAAGCACTTTATGGATTTTATGGTGCCTTAATACAAAATTTTAAAATGCACGCAACACAGTTAGCATTTGGAAAAGATTTTAAATGCTGACATTTAAGCTTAGTTGTGAATTCACATGTGCAATATCTTGTGAATGCCAATAAATGAATTTTAGAGTAGAATAAATAAGGATTTTGAAAATTAGTAACTTCCTGTTTTAGAAAAGATTAATATTAAATAATCACTGTTTTTGCTTTTTTGGGATGTACGCCTGTTTGGAATAGCCTGCCTGATTATTTTTGACCCATACTAGATTTATTTGCATTATTTATAAATAAAATACTATAGCCACATCCGCTACCAGATATATTGTCACAGAGCTACCATGTGGCAGTGGCACTTCAAAAATGTTCCCATCTCCTGCAAGCTTTATTGGCATGCCACAGCGAAAGGTTAAAAATACTACTAAATAACGACTCCAGAATAATCATAACTATCAAAACACATCACTTCTGCTTGAAGAAACCATAATTTAATGCAAAACTACTCTCATAAGCGAGGTAAGCTATGCTTCTTTTTTTCAGGTTATTTTTCCTTTTCACAAAGATTACTTCTCTCCTGTTCCCTCTCGTAGCTTTGTCTCGCTCGGACAGYGTTGTGCTGAATACTTGGTTTAACTCCAAGCAGTCCAATTTCATGGCACTCTTCCTGGCATCCAACTTCCATCTGACTGTTTTCCCAGGCACCAACAYGTCAGGTTATTACATTACGTGTGATTATATCGCTGGCAGACGTGGTTACTCCAGCGCTCTGGGTATTTACCCCTTAGCTTCATGTTGTTTGCTACAGTCACAGACAAAAGCTCACACAATAAAAATACATCAGTGTAACTTATCCACCAGCCATTCAAACTACCAGCTTAGCTAGCAGTGCTCTAACAGCCTTTTCCTTCGATGTTTTTCCCACCTTCAGGAGCACAGACATGGTAAGAAAAAAGAGGGTCTATCTCTCAAACCACCTGCAGAAGGAGTCGGTGACTTCCTCTGGCCTGGGTGCTGCTGACTGTCCTGTCTTTTTATTCCTCTGTATTGGAAAAAATAAGATGCCCTCCTAAGCAAATGATGCGTGCTATTAAATCTAGTTATCTTTATTTCTTTTATATATATATATATATACCCCCCACCCCACCCCTCCCCTCAGGATCTAGCCAAACTCCCTTTAGAGGCAGAGGAAATTTTCCTCTTGATTTCAAAGTGAGTTTTAAAAAGTCTTAAAGTAGCAATTAGACTGAATCTTCTGCTTTCCTAATGTGAATTGTCTGCTTCTCTTGCAGACCTTTCTGCTAGTAAGCAAAAATTGTGCAAGTTTTTCCCTTATATGCATTTCTATTATACAAATATTTGTAATCTTAACCTTCAGAAATGTGGTAAAAAATGTGTTTTACTAACCATAATTAGCAAATACACAACAACAGTTTGACATTATACTGCAAAGAAAACAGCAGCCTCACATTTTGTAGATTGAATTATAATGTTCCTTCACACCGCTGTATTCTAAAATAAAGGCATAAAATATTATTTCCTGCAGAAATAAAACTACAGATAAGGCGTAAGTATTTAAAGAAATAGAAGGATGCAAACATCACGTTCATTTTCATTTGAATGGGGATAATTCCTACTTGTTTAAAGAAAATGATATAAATGTCACTCCGCTGAGAAATGATTTCTGATCTCTGGTATAATCTAACTATAAGTCTTAATCAAGGAGGATTATTACTGCAAATGGAATGGGCCAGGGTTTGTGATATATCCAACCTTCAATGTTTAACGCCATGTCTAAAAATATGATTAGATTTGAAAAACTCATAAGCCTCCTCTTTCGGTGTCTCCATTTTTCACAATATGCACAAACTTGAACAAAGACAATTTTGTAATCAAGACTGATATCGTCTTGCAAATGCCATATTGATCAGCCCAGTGAAGGGATGCTAAACGACACATTTCCAAGTACATGTAATACATTATGTTTTAACAAACAGCAGTGGAAAAAAGCTAAACATGGGGTCACTTCAAACTAGATCCTAGGATAACTCACAATAATGAGTGGCCTTAATATGATAATAGCAGGGTGAAATAACTCTAAGAATATGTTGCAGATAAATATCTTTCTGGACGAGGGCTCGAAGTGCTGATTAATCATTAATATTTCAAGACTCACAAAATCCYAGAGGTATTTTCATGCTATCACAGCAGGAAATCTGCAACTTGGAAAGAGTTTAAATGTTGAAAACTAACCTTCACAGGCAGCTTCTCCCCCTGGGCAGAGTGAGGGGTGGCCGGACACGGGAGGGCTGCAGGGCAGGCTGCGGAGCACCCGCTCCTCGCAGGCGGCTGTTCACATGGGCCACGTAACCAGTGTGACTCGAACATGAAGGTGGGCATCAATAAGTTTTGAAATTAAAAATATTGAAAAGGATGAATTGTCACCAAAATTCATTAATTACCTTTTAAAGACTTTTCTTCTCTAGCTACAGTTTGCCTTACTTTTTTTATTTGTTTTTAATTTTCAGTGTAAATTTTAACTCTCTGCTTGTTTTAGGAATATGGCATGAAAAAGCTAATTGGCAGTTTATCAGGGTTTTATACAAACTGGCTACATAACATTTTTCTATGCAAAGAATTGCTCTATCTAGAACTTTGTTGTGGCTCTTAAAATCTACATGGCAGATCTACAAGTATGGGCTTTTAAAACTTAYTTATCCGCTCATTAAAATAAAGATGTATCTGCCCTATATTAAATTGTAATAGAGTTGCRTGTGGTATTTAATTATTCAGATTAAAGTATAAAAATGGGGTGTTCATAGTTTAGTCTTTATGAACAATAACATTTGTTTTCAGATTTCTGTTCTTAACTGCTCAGGAACCTTAGAAAATCTGAGGTTTTTCAGATTTAATTTTCTTATGTTCCATAATTAGACATTAAGTTCTAATTAACCAAGAATGCTAAAGCCCAACTGATGAACTATTACAGGAGAACCATGCAACTTTGACTAATTAAACACTGAAAAACAGACACAAGATTAAGCAATGTACTTAAAATCTAAGGAAAGCATGGAAATTTCAGGTGCAAAATAACATTCAGAATGAAAACCAGTTACATATAGCTCAAGGAAGTTAATTCTTGTTGTTATTTCCTTTGCTATAAAGAATGGCATGTTCATAAATAGTTGTTATATTTCAACAGGGTTTTTTTTCATGTTTTACCTAGCTTTCTTCTCCTTTAGGATAGATTTTTCAGTATACATACAATAGAAATAACAAATGCCCTTATTTAATAGAGATTATAATATGCATGATAAATGTGATTTAGAAATCCCTCGTTAGTATCTGCAAAATCTAGCACGAAAAAACACTAGGGCTTTTAGCGATTTAAGGCACAAGCTTATGAGTGATATTGGTCCTCAATATCAGATCAGCCCATACGACTAAGAGACCAATGTCCGCAATCTGGCTGTTGCGTGCTCATGGGGAGAGAGATGGGGTGTGATGGATTGTAGGTAGAGAAGGAGAAGACACAGCAACAGCATTAAAACAACAAATAGTTGCCCTGGTCATGAGCTGCTGCTTGCCTTACCTCTCGGAACAACTTGAACCATCCTGAAGTTCTGTGCCAAGGTGTTTTACAGTTATTTATCCTCTCTCCTCTAGCTAACCCTTTGCCTCAGGACAAAGCAAGCAAGTGCACAACCAGCTTGGCTGCCTGCAAAGGCTGGATGAAGCTCCCAAAAGTAACTGAGAGGTACGGATGAGGCAGTAACAACTGACCACTTATTTAGTAATGATACCATTTTATGTAAACTGATCTAAACTTTGACGAAAAACAGAACATAAAATGCAGACCATCACATAAATATCTTCTGTACCTGCACCTCCTTCCAGTAGAAACAGCAGAATGGAGAAGTAGCCGTGAAAACTAACCTTCCTGCTGTGGTTGGGCAGGGAGCTCCGACACAGCACCCATGCGGCTGGTGTGGTCTGGAAGAGTCGGTGGCCATGCTCGAGGCCTTGGCTTTAGAGCCATTTCTAGATTTCACCACCAGGATACAAATGAGGGTGTTCATATGAAATCTCTCGTGATGCTGATACCCAGCAGAGTCAGTGATCACCATGGGTTGCAGCACCACTAAACCTCCTGAGCGGAGATGCTGTGGCTGAGGGACCTGTGGGCATCGGTAAGGGTATCTTATTTTTTCCCCCTTTCCCCTCCTTAAGTACATCCTTCCAAGCAGATGGGATCTCACCGGGAGGAGGATGAGGAGGGGGAAGGTGAGGTCTGTCCCTGAGCTATCCCAGCACAGACACTAGCATAACTGACCACCAGGCAATTTTGGTAGCATTAGCTACAGAACAGCTTTAGCACTGGGATATGAAGGTAGCATTAGTAATACATCTAGCATTCAACCTATTTCAAGCTGTTACTTAATGTTCAGCTTACTTTTTTTTTCTTTTTTTCCCCACCTCACCTGCAGCTGCTTAAATACAATACATACAATTTACAAAACACTGGGAACTACCTGTTAGGAGGCACAACTAAAATGTGAGTTACACATTCAGCAGGAATTGAGGTAATTGAAAGCGATGAGAGACAAGTCAACTTTCAGCACTTTCAAGTTCAGGATCAGTTTGGGAAGGGAGGCTCTTCCAGCTGATAGTTTACTTCTGATTTTAAAACACTGAACCATCAAAATCATATTTAACTCCAACAACAAATAATGAGTGGGGGGGTGGGACAGAGAGCTCTGAGATGTAACTCCAAAGCAGCAGTAGCTTTGTAGATGGGATAAAATGAAATTGAGTCCACGGCTGAGTGCATAATGTTGTGCCATGCTTCACAAAGCAAAATCACGGGCGCTCTTTTTGTTGGAGTAAAAAAAGAGAAGAGCGAGCCTTTTTTGTTCCCAATTAAATTATTTTCAGAAAATATTTCCTGGCTGACAAAGTGCAGGTCCTTCTAAAGAGAGGGAAAAAAGTGTGCCAGTAACAAATGAGAATCTATACAGAATTTCTGATACATAACAAATTCTCTTAACCTGGAGCAAGATGGATTTATAATAGACAATCAGCATATTCATAAAGAAGGAACTGGTGTACCTTTAAGATAACCTTAAATGTCAACAAATTACATAGCAAACATGCCRTATGTTACAATAAAAAGTCTTAGTGAAAGTCTCTTTTGTGGGACCGATATTAATTGGGAGTATTTTTTCGTCCTCTTAATTATGACGTGGTCTTTGGAAATGCAGCGATTGAACATTTGCCTAATCCTTATTATCCCACAGTAATTCTTGACAAACTTTATATTACCCTTGTTCTAGAGGGCTTTAAACTGATGTCTTCATTACGGGACTATCTGGTTAATAGGATGGGCCCAGAGTACATCAATACCAAGAAAATCAGCATCGTGTGGGAACACACCCATTAATATAAAAAACAAGAATCAGTCCATCCGTGTGACACATTAGTCTTGTGCCCGCTGAAAATGAAAATATGTGACTAAATTAAAGACTAGGTCAGGAGAGCCAGAGAGTCCTGACAAATCCTCGAACGTTAACTCTTGCTATAAACGCAGCTGTCACGCTTGACAGCCATTTAACCAGGCAGAAATTCCCAAATAAATTGGTACCCACACTGTGTGCTGCTCAACCTCTCCGACAGCTAATGGCTGACCTTCAAAGCATGCTGCAAATTACCAGGAATATTCAACAGTCATTTTTATGATGCTGTTACTGACAGACCATCTCCAAKATAGATTTATGTCCTACACACAAGAAACTGTATAAAGTTTACCTGTAAAAAGTTGAAGTGCCTCAAGGAGTACAGCTCTTCAGCAATCAATAACATCCCACCTTCTGCTGATGTTGTTCCACACGAGACGCTCATCAAAAGTACAATGTGGTTGAGTAATTATAAAAGAAGAATTTCTTTTGTACTAACATACTCGTTTTAATTAGAGGTCATAACCCACTATTTACCATATTCATGCCTTGCATTTTTTGTCACCGATATTAATTATTTCATTATAAAAACAGCAGCACAAGCTTTGAAGGCAATGAGGTATAGATTCAAAGGTGGAGTTTGGGGCAGAATCCACAAATCATCAAAAACTGAATGAACTAAACTGTAAAAATTGTGGCATCCAGTGTACAACACTTGTTAGACCTTGAAGGGTATTTTTAAATTGCTTCATGATTGAAAAAATGCTGCCCAATTAATCAGAAACACATCAAGCTAAGACTACTAGTAAAGTCAGAGAGAGTAATTGCTGCTATTATTACAAAATCAGCATATTATTTTCTGGAGTTTATTCAGTCATTAGGTATTCGGCCAAAGAAATATCCCCTTGCTCACAATATGAACGATGGTGACATACCACAAAGAAAGAAACGAAGAAAACGCGATACAGGGACATGATGGACATGGTTTTTACCTTTGACCGTTAGTTGAAATTGGAATAAGCCCTTAGGCAGGAGAATTAGAGAGGATAGAAATGACTAGCTCTTTGGTCTCTAAGCAGTGGCAGACAGATGAACCAACAATACCAGTCCTAAATCATAGTTTTCATAGATACGTTTCCCTTCAGATTCACAGAGGGCCCAATGAGGAGCTTTTTCACACAGCACTGCTGTCTGTGCAGTGAAATATTTGGACCAGTACTCTACTTTACTTTGTAATTTAATGGTTAACATGGTTAATACTGTTTCTATAGAGTGTTATCCTGTGTTCTCCTTAAATGGGAAACTTGGAGAAAGGACATTTTCCAGCTAGGATTGGTTTTTCTTTTCCAGTATTTATATGTTCAAATGAGCAAGCAACAAACGGAGGTCCCTTAGGATACATTTGGCACTATTCAATGGAGAATTATGTATGAACAACACATACATACATAGTTCTTTATGCTTTCGCTACACAAATCCTACACCTTATCATTAATTATCTGAATTGCAGATGAGCCAAACATGAAACTTCACATCACTTGTGTACAGAAAGTTCATTGAAAAGTAATTTTTTCTGTCCTTATCTTTACTCATAAGAAACTTCCGGTGTTGGGAACCACCGAGCTGCCCTGCGCTGGAGTGCGGGCAGTGCCGTGGTTTACACATCAGCCACCCAGTTGATTTAATGCACTCAAGTGCAAACAAACAAGTAGAATTCTGGTTTTGCAGATTTAAGTCTTTGAGTAATGCCTGTGGCTTGCTGAAAATCCTTTTTTATTGAAAATTGAATATGTCAGCTCAGTCATCACTTTAATTTGTTTTAAAAGATTTATTAGAGTTTGATGGTTTTTCTCCTGCTTGATTTTCATGTATTTTCCTGATAAAATTAAAATCATTGGAGCTTCCACTACAGAATAACTTCATCAATGTGTCAGTAGGAGCATGATTTTAATAAAACACTTTGGGAAAGTTTCTTACCGAAACATTTTTTAAACTTTTTAGGAGGCACGAAGAATTCATGGGTGTAGAGAAATGGAAAGTACAACACTAACAATGCAGTGGAGCAGATCTTTAGTATTTTGTATTTACTAGAGTACTGTTCTGAATTTGTCTGCTTCACTTTAATACCACAGAAACACAGCGCTCTCCTCTGTTTCTTATGCACGTACAGGCACTCACGCAAAATCTTTATATTAACAACTTCTCTTGACAGCATTCGAGATAGTATTTTAATACTCACTATAAGCCTGAAACATTCAGACACTTAGAATAAACTTGTAATTTATCATTCACAATGTCATTAAAAGGCAGAAGGTGAATTCAAAACAGCCTTCACCTGTGCCTTTCTCGGGAGACTGGGAAGCCTTTTCCAGCTACCCAGCTGCTGCAGCCGCRACACGACACTGAACACAACCTGTGCCGGTCACAGCACGCAGGTGGGTCTGCACAGGTCCATCACTGGGGCCTGGAGGACATGGCCTTGGGTGCCACCAAGCTGGGGGCACCAGCACCAGTGGAGCTGAGCGCTCGCCAGAGAGTGACATTTGGCTCCCTGTTGGTTTTTGTGTGGCTGGGTGTAAGACCCTCCATTCCAGCTTGTTTATGAGTCATTGCAATGTGTCCTTTATCTTTCAAGTGCAGCCGCTGTCATCGTGGCACACCTTAGCCATAACGTAGATCTTGTCTACAATGCAGGTCTCATCAACCAGCACAGTGGAGAATTAGCAAAGTCCCCTGGAATAGCACAGAGAATGTCAATAACAGACGCCAAGCAAGCCTAAAGGACAATAGAGAAATACTCTTTTCCATTGATGGACCCTGAGGATTTGCATGTGGTACCATAATTAGACAAACAGGGTTCCGTTAATTACCCCACCGAATTCTGGGAATCTCATAGACTGCAAATCATCCTCTCATCGGCTGTCAAGCTATATAATATGCATCTAATATACCTTTATTATAGCCCTCAATCCTTTCCATTGTGTCCATTTTCAATAGGTGACTGGCCTCCACCGACTGCAGGTGGCCAGCTCCAGATGGCAGTGAAAGCCTTGCACTTCTGACAGTGAGGAAACTTCATATGAGGGTGCTGGTGTTGCAGTTCTGCAATAAGATCCATTTGTTCATTCCCTTGATACTCTTCATTATCCTGAAACCCCAAAGGTATTTATTCTATCCTTGCAGTTATCTGCCATCTCTGCAGAGCACTGAATCTCCTTCCTGAACTCTGGAGCAGCATCATACCAAATGAGGCTGATCCCAGAGAAGCTCTTCCAAAATTAAGTAGTCGATACGATCATCTTTTGCTTTTATATTTCCCTTCCAGTGCAACCACAAACAGACAAGCTACTAGTGGGGTTGCTACCACTGCTTTAACCATGGCTGCTGCTAACAAAAAAAGGCACAGTATGGGAGGAGGAGGTTCTTGCTATGGATTGCAAGGCAGTGACAAACACATCAGGAGAATTTGCCAAAGAGCCCAGGGCTCCGGAAATGCAGTTCCAAATTTGCATGCATCCTACCAGAGCAATACATATGGCAGGAGTGGCACAGAGACACAGGATAGATGTAAATACAATGCAGGGTACTTAAAGGGCAGAAGTTTCTGCAAAGCGAGAGCAATAATTCACAATGTACACGTTGGCTTCATGGCCACAATTGCACTGTGTCAGGTAAAGTGTATTCCAGCTCAAAACAAACTCACCTCCCCTGCCTTCCTGCAAATCAGACCTCATCCTGACAATAAATAGTCCTTCAATACATTTTTCATTGGGATCCAAAACTCATTATGTTTGGTTCTTATATTTATAGGTACAAAAAGTGCTTTGAAATATAATTTTCAAAAATCTAAATGGATAACAGCTAAAAATATATATAAATTAAAGGTATTGTAATAATAATAAAAATCAAAGCTTAAAATCTTATTTCATGAAGCTTGAAATAAAAGGTACCCTATTTATATATGTTTCAAAGTGTTATACTTTCCTTTGGTACTCAACTGTAATAAGATATAACTTCATGCACTCTCTGGGTATTAAGGGAAGTATAATATGTACCTGCATAGGAATTCTACTCTGATTTAGAAAATTGTCTGCCTCCCACAAATTACGCTATGCCAGCAGAAACGTTTAAAAATAAATTTAAAATATCCTATGAGCCAGTTAAAATTACTTAAAATGAACATTTGAGATAAGCTGTATGATAGACATATGAAAACACTAAGAGTGAGCCACATCCAACATGGAAATGAAATACTATTACCAAAATGCAAATGCTGTCAGGTCTGCATTCCTGAGCTTCCCCATGAAGATCCAGCCGAAATTAATATTCAGCAAGACAGCAAAAGAAACTGAATGTTAAGAAATACAAAGTAATGCATACAGGAGAGGAAAGTCTGAACTACCTAGATCCCTTATGAGTTTCAACATTAATTGTAGCAACTCAGGAAAATGATCATCATTTTCAGCAGCTAAGAGCAGACCTCTCTTTGACATGTAGTGTCAGCTGAAACAGCAAACAAAACATTAGGACGCATAAGTAGGATGAAGAATAATATAGAAAAGATTATAATATCATTATATAAATCCCTGATTCACTCTTGCCATCTGAAACGTGGTGCTCAGTACCTATCATCATTTCAGAAAACATCCTACTAGACTAAATGGCTTTCGGAAAGAGACAATAAGAATCATTATTGGCATGGAAAACTTTTCTAGAGAAGTAAAATTGTTTACCTTAGAAAGGAGGCAAATGCAAGAAGACATAATTAAAATATACAGATTTACTAACAACAGAGGGACGGTGGAATCCTGATCTCTAGTCTCGTGATGTAAGAATTCAGGAGCAGCGTGTGAAATTCAAAGGTTACAAACCGGGAAAAGTATTTCTTCCGATACAAGACTTAATGAGACAGTTGAAATCCTCACCACAAGGATATCACTGAGGCCGAGAACTTAGTCAGATGCTAAGAACAATTGTATATTTTTTTACAGATAATGGGGGCAGCCAAAGTTACAACATTAATTTAGAAAAAGGAATTCAGATATTAGAATTAACTAATTTCTAACCAGTTAGGATCAGATATTTTCTAGACTGCAAGTTATTTTGTCTTGCTGAACACTTGAAATTGCTTGAAAGGAATTTAGTTGCTTTCTTCCTGTCACACCAGACAGAGGACAGAGTCTGAAACGAAACACTAGACGGGCTGAAGCTCAAATCAATCCTCTCTGCCAACACCTACATTTACACAGGTCTTCATTCCTGTTTAGTGATTTGGAAGCTACTGGTTATATTTCAGATCTAATGTTTAGTGTTGTTACTTTCTGAAGAAGTCTGTGTGCATCAGAAATACATATCTACTCGTCTGTGGCTACTCCAAGGTGAGTCGTGGTGAGAATTAATGCCGGTGGCAGCAGTAGCTGTAGGAGAGAGAATATTCAGTCCAAAATATCCATAAAGCAACACTGGGAACCCAGCTCTCAAAATTTAAACTCCCAAAATTTAAACTCAGGGTCCTGGAAAGRAAGAAAGTGAGAGCAGAGTCAAAAGGTCTAAGGAGCAAAATGACCCAGAGAGGCACAGAGAGCAGCCACCACCACGAGGGCTGAGGTGGACCGGGGAATAGGAGCAGTCATTGGGACAAGAGGATTTTAAAGGACCTATACATCCCTTTGGTTATACTGTAGACACTACAGGTTTTGGCCTATTTATCTTCCCAAAGGGGATTTAACTGATCTTAAATCTATCCCAAACATTCATGAAAAGAATAACTTACTAGGCTGGCTCTAAGCTGTATCTAAAGGCTATCGCCAGCACTGCATCTCTCCATCGCAGGAGCTATCGTAGCAAGATCCAGTAACATGCTTACACCTTAATCCTTTCCTTCCTCCCTTTCCAGTTCGTTCATTCTTCGGTGTGTCTCCCCAGTCTTCATGTTACCTGTGCTATGGCTAGCCTCTGCCTCTACGCTGGGAGTTCAGGTATTACAGCCTTAAGAGAACTAAAAGGTGCTAATTTCTATAGCTACAATTCTGTCAATTTTTTAACAGTTTGCAAGTATTTAGTATTTTAAAATACATTCCTGACTACAAATAAGGCAAGCAACCATATGAATAATATATCTGAGGTAAATGCCGATCACTTGGTGGTAAGGAAAAAAAAAAAAGAAAAAACCCTGAAAATATTTTCTCTGTTCTTAGTTGGATCAAGGTGAAGGATTGATTCATTTTGGAAGTAAATACTGAGATTTCTCTTATTGGTTATTGATGTGGTAGCTGCACTGTTTCAAGTGAACAGTCTGGACTTCCAATTTACATGAAAAAATATCTTCTTTGTTTTAAACCATCTCATAATACTGCATATTTTTAATTCCATATCTGGCTGGGTATGAAAATTGGCAAGTTGTCTTGTTTTGAGCTTGCTTGGTGGACAAAAGGATACGTGTTCTTCTCCCAGCACAGCCAAATTCAAATGTGAAGCCTGGGGTTTCGCCAGATGACAATGAACTTCACGTTGTGTTTAACAGAACTCTCAAATTGATTACCAAGCAATCTACAAAAGGTAAAGTGATGTAGTTGGGCCTGAGCTAAATAGTGAAGAAAACACTGTCAGTGTTGATAAATTCTTCAGACAACAGTATAATATGTAAAGGCTTGCGTTTCAGTAATGATGTGCATTTCCAATCCAGTGTACAATGTGATAGAGGCACAATAAATAATTTGTATCTGCTTTTCCTGTTTGTGCCCTGCACAGAGTAATTGCTGAAATGGCAGTTAAAGTGTGAGCATATTTTATTTTAATTTAGCTTACTATACGAGACTACTATATCCTGCCAAAACTGTAGTTTCTCTATTCCCTTTATTTTCAGTCCTAAAGAGTAAGATGCAATAGCAGCTCTGGAGATGACAAACACATAGATCAAAGTTTCTGGATTCCCATCTAAGACAGCCAAAATCTGATAAGCAATCTACATCTAGGATTTGGGAGACAGAGAAAGTCTTGAATTTCAGAGATGAAATAACTTATAGAAAGCTTGTCTTTATTTTACACATTCAGGATTTTTCTAGGTCCTTTGTCCTGTCTGCTAGATCAGCAGTGTATAATAATTCAGAAGCCTATATGGAGTGCTATCATTAAAAATAAAAATTTAGAAAGAAGACAGTTGATGCTTTTCTTTTCCCATTAAGGAATACTTTTCCTATGAAGCACTCTTCTCTTTTTCTAGGCACAAATGTAGCTATTCATCCCAGCCTGTAAATTATATTTCCATATGTGGGACATCTATCACAGCAACAGTTTATTCCTAATGCTCTCAACCTTCCTAATTCTCTCTCATTCAACAACGTATTCTCAATGCTTTTTAAGAAAGAATAAACCCCTCTGAAGGTATCTCACACACTAGTTTTCAATAGAAAAAAAAAAGGGGGGGGGGGGAGGATTTAATATTAATCATTATTAATATGATCTTTCCATTATCATAAACTGAGGTTTATTCTGGCTAATCTAAAAGAGGGTTAAACGAAAGCTGCTTGAGTTGACTGGGGAGCTGCTGCAGTCTCACCTCGGCAGATCTCTAACCCACCTTTCGCGTCTCTCCAGGGGAACGTTTCCATTAACACAGTGATTAATGCCACCTGGGCAGCATGCTCTTGCCTGGATCATGCTGGTACAGTGACAGTAATACAACTAAAGAATATTTCATAGTCGTCCAGCCGTGTTATTCTAGCTGTCAAGAAAGCTACTTTGAGGGCACACTGACCACTTAAAAGTTATTAATAGAATAAGCAACTTCCATAATAACTAATTAGCATCCTTTGCGGAACTCAGTTCCTATTTTAAGTTGCCAAATGCTCATTTCCATTTTGTGCAATTACATACCTACTTATGCGTTACATAAAATTAAATCAATGGCTTTATGGTTTAAACACTGTTGATGTTGCTACTGCATCATGAATACGAAAGCTGGGATTTATAAGGTGCAGCATGGTTTGGAGCTAGGAGCTCAGAGCAGTGGTGCAAAATAAGTTCGGAGTTATACCTCACCACTAATACTCTCCATAAGCAGCCAGATGTATTTGTTCTGAGATTTTTAGAGAGTCATCTATCTTTCTCAGCAGCTTTTACATAGTATTTTTTCCTTAGTTTACATAAAATCACCCAGATGTCTGTCTTTTTTCTGCCAATCTTTCTCAGGCATGTCAATAAATACCTATTATTCTTATCTTATTATTTTTACTATGCTGCTCTTACATGAACCTTAATTTGATTATATCACTCTAATAAACAGCATTATTAATTGCATAATTTCTTATGTTATTCTGATAAATTAAGCTGTATCTCATAAGTATAATAATTTTTAGAAATCAATATTCTAATTGTTTACAGACAAGGGCCTCAGAATTGGCTTGGTTCTCTCAATAAATATTGTATTTCCAAATATTTCTAATAAACTGCGCTCCCAGCTTTCCTGAAACACATTACCCCTGCTGCCATCTAAATATACATAAAATATTAATCCAAATATCCAAATACATACATCTCAGCCTCCTCAGAAATGAGTTGGACACTTCTGCAGGCATCTGTAAAACTTGGCAGTAGCGCTCACAAAATGTATACGCAAGTGTTAGCACTAGACTTCAAAACGCGTGTGACTTATTTGACTTTCACCAGGAAGGCTGAGTTCAAAAACAGTCCTGGGTGACAAAGAATAGCTCCTGGGTCAGCTTTGTACTTGATGTAATCCAGATTTCTGTGAAATCCCACCCCACTCAGCTCTAGGAAAGTTGTGTCTCCAAGAACGTAGTCTTCACTTCTGAGCCTTTCTGTACAATTTAGAATGGATCTGCAACAAAATCCTACAGGCAGGCTACTTTYTGTGCACCCTTCCACATGTGAAGTTAAGCACAGATGTGCTGGAACATAATTTATGGGATATAATCTTCTATGAGATATGCAAATCTGAAGTTGAAAGAGCAAATGCAATTTCATTTTCCATTCCTTTTTAAATATTACCAAAACCTGAAGCAAAAATCCTGCAAGAACTCCTACAATAGAAAATACCATGAGTCTGGATGTTATGACCTTTCTGAGAAAACTGAACCAGGGGAGGAAGTGGGTATCAGAAAGAGGCACTGACTTCAGAGAATGAAAAATGGAGAGTCATTGTAATCTTCAGACCTGAGCAAATACTGTTTCTTTTAGTTTGGTGCATAAACTATGAATTCCTCACATTAAAAAAAAAASTTTAGAATCTAACCAAAATAGAACTGAAAAGGAAAAAGGACCGTTGCATTTTGAAAATGTTTCCTTGGAATCACTAATGATGGTTCAGTCCCTGATCTGATTCCCATTTCTTGGCATGGCACTTTTGCCCCTGACAGCAATAAGAACAAGAGCAAGCTCCACTAGAAATAAATGGTTGGAAGTTTTTATTATAGATTAACTACACTGCACATAGACACATAAGAAGGAATTAGCAATCAAAAAAAAAAGAAAAAAGTCCCATTGGTAAGCATCCATGAGGAACTGCAGAGCTGAGCTGCAGGAGAGCTGCCGGGGCACAGCGGTGGGGACCAAAAGGAGGTTTCACCATCCCCACTCTGAGGGCTGAATAACCATTTCCATCCCAGCTGTTACTTTGCATACACTCTGGGCATGAGGATTAAGGGAGCATGGCAGTGCTCCAGACAAACTTTCTGGGAAAATTAAGGGCTCCTTTCATCAATATTTGATTTTTTTTTTTTCCCCCCTCATATTTTAGCTTGGACTCAGTTCKGCTAATTTTGCTATGCACACTTGCAGGCCTTGATTTAAGCAGCGCGTGCCACATGTACAGATGCCAAAAAAGAAGAAAATCCTTTTCAATCCTCAAACGACAAAAACCAGTGGTGCAGGACAGCACTAAACACTAGCAGTTGTTTTTTTGGCCAAAATGCAAACGTGAATTTGGAACAAATTTCTGAAACTCAGGCACCGCCCTTGTAAACACCAAGAGACACTAAGAAAACTTCAACTACCACCAAAGTGTTTGTTTGCCTTTTTTTTTTTTGCTATGATCCCCCCCAAAATTAAAGCTATTCTTTCAACAAAATGTCAGTTGTAAACGCTAAATCTATTGCATGAGTGATGGTTTGTTCATTGTAGAGATTGCTCAAGAACAACACAAAATGACCCTTGCGATGCTGGCAAAGTCAGTGTCAGCTTGAATTACAAGTTACATAAATCTGAGTTACACAAATCTGAGTTACACAAGTTATATCCCCTAAAAGCTGATCCAGCTTGTGCACTAAATTATTTGGCAAAGTTTCTGTTTGCAAATCAGACTGGTTGATTTGATGCCTTTTTTTGCCCACTCTGCCATTTTCTCTCATGGTTCAACCTTCTCTCTCAGTTTGTGTCTCCAGGAAGCAGCAGTGACCAGGAGGAACCTCATCCTGCTTTTCCTCCCAGATGAACGTCTCGTGAAAGTTCTCCACGCGTTTTCCTTGGCTGGAGAAAGCAGGATGAGGGCTCCATAGAGGCTGAAAGGGAATATCTAGAATAATATTGTGTGGGTTAAAATGGGTCATGTAACCAATCTAACACTCCACGTGCAATCATTTCTTCTAAAATCAAATCCCATTTTCTGGAAAACCCAAACACATTAAACTACCACTTAAAACTGTTCCAATATGTATTTAACTACAAGAGGGCAGGAGTTTTAGCATAGCAACATCAACTTGGCCTAAATACCTATAATATTGGCATTTTACCCACCAATTAACATAGTCTACACTATRGAGCTTATTTTCTTCCCCAAAATCAATGCCTTTGCTCTGTATATATTCCTGAGGAAAAAAGATAAAATCTATTTCCAAAGACTTTTATAGAGGAAAATCATTTAGTTGCTGGATGGGCTTAGCTGCCCTGCTGTGAGGTCAAACCTTAGAGACAGATAATGTACTGATGTCTTTACAGTTTCTTTCTTTAAGTGCTATTCTCCACAGGCCCTTATTTTACCATAAAAAGAGCATTTAATTCAATTACTCAGAATCACTGCCTCTAAGTACACAAGTTTTCTTTTAAGAAAAAATGGTATGTACAATTTATAAATATGTAATGTGCAAAATAGGAAAATATGGGAAGTTAATGTATTCTAAAACACATACCCAGAGAAAGACAAAAAAAAGTGCAATCTATTGGAAACTTCTCCCCCACCTCATGGGTCTGTAAACCTCAATCCCATTACTCAGGCTTCTCCTCTCCAAACTGAGGCATTGCAGCCTCTCTAGTTTCCCCTCCTAAGACTGCTGCTCCAACTCCTTGCTCATTTTACTTCCTTTCCTTGGTAACTTCTTTAATTTCACTGTGTCCTTCCCAAGATGCAGGAATCAAAACAGCACGCCCTGCTCAAGCTGTGGGCACAGCAAGGGTTTATATAGTGACAAATGACGTTCTCTGCCTTGTTCTCACTGACTTTTTCTGTTTTAGTTTCATGTAAAGGTCAAGTTTTATGTAATMTATCTAGGACGTACTAGAATTTTGTAGCAAATTCCTGTTTTCTATATGAGTTTGGTTCTTATACCCCTCCAAAATGAACCTACAGATATACTACAAAATAATGTGCCATTTAGCCCGAAAAAACAGTGACAGCAGCTGTAGATTTACCTGTTCAGTTATAATCTTTTTCTACTGCTGGAGCATTAAAAAGGAGAAGATACTGCTTAAGTAGAGAAATGACTGGAGGTGTGCAAGTGGTGTCCATCTCCATCTGATGATGGACAGAGACCTCGCTCCTTGATTAGCAGTTGCAAAAACTGCAAGATAAGGCTGTTTCCTTCCTGACTCAGACTCCCCAGAGCTTCTGAGTTTCCATGAAGGTGTCAGCAGGGACTAACGGCAATCGGCCAACGCTTGCTCCAGAGGCAGCCGGGCACTGTGGAGAGCCAGTGGTAAGACTTGGACATGGCCAGGGTTACTTGTGGCAATTGCTGCTTTTCAACTGGGAATAGCTCTCTTAGCTACTCTCTACTTAGCAAGAACAGACGTATTCCCCTTGCAATGTGTTTCTCCTCCTTGTAACAGAGCCTCTCTACTCCTTCACCCTGGGAGGTGGAGGCGCAGGTTGCACACCAGAGCCCAGTCCATACTCAGAAAGCACTCCTGCTGATGTGGCTATCCAGAATTACTCTTTCAGTGGAAATCAGCCTTTTACTGGGAATTTTAGTATTTTAGAATTGAATGGAAATTATTTTAAAGTATATTTGCCTATACAGAAATAAAAATATCTAATTACATCCCTTCTCTCAACCTTCCAATTCTGCTTGTATTTTTACAAAACAACAAACCCCAGCCTCACTCTAATGTCATGAAGGGGAAAACAGAAGAAGTATTTTTAATATTATTTAATTCTTAATTGCAAACAATGAAATGCAAGTCATAATTATGCAGGCAGTAAAGAACATCAGTACGTGTTCTGCAGTAAATTCACCATGTCTTACCTGAAGTTTCAGTTCTTACCTAAACAATATTTGGAATAGGTTTAAGCATAAACACTAACCTGAATTCCTGACTTGTAATAGGTGGTTACAAGATATTTACAAGACCCTGCCATAATTTTGTTTCTTAATCCTCAAGCTACTGAGAAGAGCTTCACTTTTATTCCATGTTGATGTCCTTTCTGGTTTGGGATAAATATTAAGTGCATTAGGGGTTAATATTCAGGCTATAGGGACAATGTTCACGGTCATTAAAGCAGCACAGAGTACACTCTCACTGCCCTGTCATGTTCCCTAAATGTTTTGCACAACTTTTTCTTATGACACTGCCCAGTCCAGAGTATCTGAGCTAAAGATAGGTCACTGGTCACYCCCATCCTCTAGCACACCAGAAAGGCTTGTAGAAAATCTATTACAGGTTTTCTTCAGGGGAAGTGGAAGAATAATTTAAACTGTGACAGAGTATCTTCTGCAAATAATAGAAGGACATTATTTGCAAGGTTCATATGACTTGGACAGATTTAAGCCAACCAAAAATCCGATGTACAAACTGTTTTTCTTTTTTCTTTTGGCCTCAAAGCAGACATGCAACAGTTGGCATTTCTTATTATCTCAGGGACCAAGTTACTCCTGGCTTGCTCTTGCCTACCTCCAAGCCTCCTGCACCCCTCTGCCAAGCAGGCCAGTATCTTTAACTCACCTCGGTTTTGGCAAAAACCTTGGCACAGAAAAAACCCTGATACCCTTTTGTGACTATAAGCCAGACCACCTACTGAAGGCACGTTCCTTACTCGGGTCGTTGGCTTTGCCTTCCCTGCATTTCTGTCTGATATTACAGTCTTTATGAGCCAACTTTACAGCAAATAATCCATCAAAAGCAACACACAGGACATGCATATTTTTCAGTCTAAAATAATACACATTCTCATGTTCTGCACTCCTATCTGCATTGCAGGTGGCAAAGTTAGAAAGAGAGCTGCTGAAACACTAATCATCTTTGGCGCAGAKGGAAAGGCTTCAGATGGTGGGCAAAGAAGGGGGAATAGGAGGGAGAGGAAGGAAGTAAATCAGGCACATGCTTTTACCTCAATACATCAGAGAAGGTATGCAGCGAGAAGTAATCTGCACATCCCTGCAGGGTTAATAAAGCTCCTTTCTTGGACGCTGTAATGACAGCCTGTTCTCAAAGCAGACCAGTTCCCAATCAGTAAATAAAACTAGATGCAAAAATTTTAGCTATACAGCGTGTAGCTGGTTTAAAAGAGGGGTTCCAAATTAATTAATACATCATGTTTTGGTCTAGTGCATGACTGCATTTGGTTCAATGAAAAAAAATTATTATTTTCCACCCTCTGATCACTTTGTAATCTTTAATAAGCAACTACAATTTAAAAGCACCTAGTTCAACAAGTTTATGATGATTGGCTGTATCTGCATCACAGAGATAGCACACCTTCAATAAGGCGGAATAAGGGTGATTGCCCATCACTCCACAGCACATTTGTAAGAAGGAAATAGAGCATGCAACTAATCCTCCAGAGTGCTGGTATTTTATTTGAGGAGATTTACTCCATGCTCTGTTTCGCCCATCCAAAGAGGCAGTTATTTTAATTCAAGAGATTTGTGTCCAACACGTTTTCTCCCTATTAAGATTCAGTGCCTTTAATTTGGAAAAGCATTTTTCTATTTTCTGTTTGTCTTCTGTGAAATCAGGACAGCTGAAATGCAAGTTTATTCTACAAGGTGGCACCTACCAATACGTTTTTGGGGTTAAACTTAAAACGGTGCATATAGTACCCTCAGATTCCTCTGAAGGCAGTCAGAGGATTCACAACAGCCCAGAACAGATCTGTCGTCTCGTTGCTAACAAAATGTACTTTATTGTTTAAAAGTAACGAAATGAGAGCTCAGCATTGTGAGTCAACACTGCATGTAATATTAACATCGTGTCCGTTATGGCCCTGAGGCAAGACCCATTAAAATCGGTGGAAGAAATTCCATCAACTTCCACAGGCTTTACATTAGACTCTACCTCAGCAATTTACAGGGTGAAATCTTGGCCCCACTGAAGGATAACATTAAAGCTCTCATTGACTTCAAGGAAACTCGGCTTGTTCCTACTGCAGTTAATGGGCAAACAAAATACTCTAGTTGCCTGCTTACTTGTGTACTGAAGAGCGGTTCGGGTGAATGACACTTCTGATCCATTATTTACCTTGTGTGATGTTTTATATTAAAGCACGCAGATCAATAGAGAAACAAGAAAACTAGGAGAATTTCTGAGTACGACTTAAAAGCATCAGTTTTATCCTTAAATTAATAAATCATATTCCCTAACCTTCCTCCTCTGTGTTTTTGAAGGTATAAAAACAGTATCACCTTTAATGCTTTAAGTTAGCTTAGATTTGGTGTGGGGGTTTTTTTCTTGCTTTTATTTTAGCAATTCCTTTAAATGGCGGACTGTACCCAGGAGATCACAGCTAATTATGTACAACTACTACTACAAAGGCTTTATTTGCTCTTCAGCTTGTTCGTTGAACAAGATCAGAGTTCTTTCTTTGTTAGGATTTTGCAAGGAGCCAGATCTAGGCAACTTCAACCTGAGAATTAACTCCCAGTCACTGTCAGAGATAAAATATGTTATTATGCTAGTATTGCGTATGAGTATCTATGGCTGATTTAAATGATACCTTGCACAGACTTCTTAAAACATATTTCAATCTCTATTTATAGTGCGTAATCAGATGTCTAGCACAATCCTTCCTATATAGACATTCATATCTTTTCTGGTGCCTCTATGGCTATTCATGGAATATAAACACCATCCAAAATACTCTATATCAGTAAAGCTACAGCTGAGGGATATTTATTTTCTATTCAGTACACAGTGCATAAGTATATATGCAAAGCTCTCTTCTTCAGAGACCATTTCCCATTCTATCATGTAGTCCAAAGTGTAGCATGTATCATCTGACACTTAAGAAAGAAAATAGAGTCAGTTAGACTAAAGCCAAAACTTCCCAACATGTGAGTCCTTTTAGCCAACAGCACTCAGCTCTCTCAAGAGATGAACTACCGTATTTAGTTTGTCTGGTCTAATGAGATTATTGCTTATACCTAGAAAATTAAAGGTCTAAGCCCRGACACCAGCCCCAGACTTGCCCATCTGATCTTCTGTCTTCCTTCGTCCAGATGGCATAAAAGCATTTTTATCTGCTGAGCGATTGTTCTCTGTTCTCTCAACCTCATATAGCTCAGGTACCAGACAGATGGCATGTCGACACACTAAGTCTAACAGTGATTTCTCTTTATTGCATATAGGCAAAAAGCCCTTAACTGTTCATAACCAATTTCTTTCCTTTCCCTTCTCAGCACGAATCCTTGCTTCTGGATCCCCTCTTTGTCAGAAGTTGGCTTGGCTCAGGTGGGCAGCAGGATTAGGAGCCGGTGGGACAGGACAGGCATGGACCACCACACAGCTCATGGTGGGCTGGACCATCAACTGTAGTGACGAGCTGTCCCATTCTCCAGCTCCTAAGGAATCATGCCACTTACAGGCTTTGATTTCTTATAGAGAGTCTTGGCATTAACATTTTCTATTTGAATCAGTAAAGTAGAATTTTCCAGCATACTTGTTTGGCAACGGTTAACGTTAAACAGTGATACACAGCTTCCCGATGGCCCCAAAGCTTAATTTCAGCGTCCTGTATTTTATGAAAGAGTATAAAATAGTAAAGAAGTACCCGCTATACATGACTACATATGACTTTACATCAGCCTGCACTAACATTTCTCGATATGTTCCTACTCACACGATACCTTTATTCCACTCAAAAGATGGCTGCAATAGTCACAGAAAAACCTAGAAAGGTCCTAAAATGTTCAGAACAGGAAAAGTGCAAACCTGCTGCTTATGTCTCGCTCTCGTTTGGAGCAGCAGAAGTTCCTTTGGCTTCCTGCCCCAGGAATTTGCCGGGTTTATGGCTACAGCTTGTCAAAATTGAATAGCAGACAATGTAGCAGCCTTTATAGAAGTATAGCAATACGACATTTCAAATCATGAGAGCAGCCTGATCAATACCGACTTTCTGCCTCAGCTTTTACTACTCCACYGCTAGAAAGGAAGATGGGGAGCATCCTTGGAGACACTTCTACTAGTAACCGCATGTGCAGGACTTGGACTTGCTGAAATACTAAACTAAAATACTAATATACTAAACTAAAAAGCAGTAGCTCCTACTGAAGGTTCATGCTATCCTCATCAAGGACATTTTTCTGCCTCACCCTGGATACAAGCATATGTTCTGTACTTCTATTGCACTTCGGATATTTTAAATGGCGAACTACATTATTAAAAAATTCAAAAAGCAAAGCCTAACTTCCTTTATAATTTGTGATTCTGTTTTCATATAGTAGGAGCAGATGTGCAAATGTTTGTTTACTCAGTTCTTGATAGTAGGCATTTGCTAGCAGATGCATGAAATTAATTTCTGCCCTAGTATTAAAAATCATTTCCTTGATTTAAATGTCTCTTTGATAAAGAAACAGTATCATAAAGTGGTTTAGCTGATGAAGCAGCACAAATAGAAACAATACTTGCTATTTTAGGATTGCTATTTCTATTTGCTTAGATTGTGTAGTGTGTCTTTCAGGAAAACAAATAATTATTTGTAAAGTCTTCCAACCAAACATTTTCCTTTTGAATGTGTTTCCAAAAGCAACATAGGAGAATATTCATTTTTAACTGTAAGAAAAATAATTTTAGCATCAGGCTGTCATTTCTGTAGGTTTCACACAGTCAAAAGAAAATGTAGGATTTCATACTCTTTTTTTTCCTCATTTATCAATTTATGGGGAGAACCGTGCAATTGCAGAAAAACATTATGATATTACTAGTGTTCTTTTATTTTGGCCTCAAGTGTGTGTCCACAAGAAGCCATTGTGGCTGACAGAGAGCAAGTAAGGGGACTTGTTATAGAAGCAATGCTCCCCTTGGGCTCCTTGTTGGTTTGTGGAGTTTTCATGTTTACAGGAGGCTTTCAGAGAATTTCTGATGTACCCAGCTATGCAGGCACATGTGGAAGAGAAGACACAACAGTTCAGACCCTGCCTATACTTCAGGGATTCCTAAATACTTCAACCTACAGCTTCTGTGTTTCTTAATAGAGCTCTAACTGCTAGCATGGTTTTACCTGATATAAATCCATTCTTTTTAAGCAGAACTGCCTCAATAAGAGGAACTGGAAAAAAAGGTGGATTTGCATTTTCCCACATAATCCACTCATCCAGTCTACAGACTGGACAGACACAGGTAGAGCCTGAGCCTTTGCGCAGCCACCGGCCCGGTAAGTTCCATGGTAGCTATTCACAGAGCAGGAAGGGAACACCAGGCTGAAAAATTATTTCATGGCTTAAGCATGGACTAGGATTGGTATCAAAAATCTTCTGGAATTTCTAGAACAAGGGAAAGTAAATTTGGTCCATTTTATTATTACAAGTCTGTAATGATTTTGCTATTATAAATAAAAAAATAAAAAGAATGGTCTGTTTTCTKCAACAATCCTTTACCCCTCAGCAAGGCATTATTTCATAAGTGGCTTGAAAGAGTAGGAATTGCAGAACTAGAGCAGACACAGCATAATTAGTAAAATAATAGTCTAAACTACACTGTTAAATTTTTTACTTTGTATTTATTTTTGCAAGGCTTATACACCTATATTTGGGCATATGCATCCTATTCCTATTACAGCTGCATTTCACTTTCACATAAAATTTATAGCTAATTTATTTGCTTAATTTCAGATGACAAAGTAACATTAAACCATCAGTCAAAAGAATGTTCCATCAGAGTCACCATCTGTGAAAGCGTCACCTATAAATCCATAGATTATAACTAATCTGCCACAGAAGTTAATGAAGTTGATGTATGACTTTGTGTCACTTAGGCACTGTATCTACTGAATAGGAACATCATAAAATGCAACTGGTTTAATACAGACTGATGCTCCTTTTCACAGTCTCTCAGTGCTTCACCATGCCCTGGACTGCCTACAGTGGCAGAATGTATATCTAGAAAAAAAAAAAAGAAAATTGAAAGTATAACTTGTTTCTGTCCTGTATTACGCAGCCCTTCCAAGCCATAATGCTTTGTTAGATTCCAGCTTAGTACTAGCATCACTGCAGGGTTATATAAATACAACAATGAAAGCACAGACACACACAGCTCCTTTTATGAAAAGATCCCATAGCACTTTACAAACATTAATTAATTAAGTTTCACAACACACCACTCCACACTTGAAGACTATTTGTCTGTGTACTTCTTCTCCCTGCTCAGGCGCTAATGGGTCTGTCGCTGGGTCACTGTGGATACCGTCCCATGGCGGCACAGCGGATAAATAAATAAATATTCATCTAAAAAAATCTGCACAGTTTCATGCTGACAATATCACTCTTCCAGACAAATGACCTGGGAGGGCAGCAGCTCTGCAACCCAGGCTACTATCGAGCACGTACAATTATATGTCTTAGCAGCAGCAGTCGCTTGGGTCCCCCCCGACCCCAACCCTACAACCACATTTTAAAAGTGCCCTCAATTAGCGATCAGATTTACAGCTCCTGTAAGTCACAGGGAAGGGGATGAAATGACGACCAACGCCTCCGGAGGAGCATGGCATGGAGGAAAAGTACTGCCGCCCTGCCCAGGTCCACCCTGCAAACTCAGACTGTCTCTTAGGGCGCTTTGCAGAAAAACGGCGAACTTGTGAGCCTGGCCCTTGCCAAAGTGGAGCCCCTGTAGCTCCCGGGAGTCTCGGGGGGCTGGCCACGCTCAGCACTCCTCTGACAAACCATCCTGATGGGGAGAGCAATGTGGCCAGGGTAAGCAAGTCTCGGGGGAGTGCTTTGGGATTTTTAATGGGGAATGTCAACTTAGTTGACCCCTGGGATGTCAGTGAAGTGTCTGAGTGAGAGGCTATGGAGGCACCCTGTTGTCCTGCCTCAGACTCACGACATATTTTGGCATGTGCTGCCCCACCATGCCCCTAACCCCCTGCCRAAGCTGGCTGCATCGGGAGCCGAATCTGATCCTTGTAATAACAGCTGTAGGAAAGGCCGACACAAGGTCTGTTGTAAACACACCAGAAATTACTTCACTCGCCTAAATTTTATCTCAGGTGAATCTCTCTGGTGCTTAGCAACACCTTATATTAAAATTCTGTTTTAAAATACAGTGTTAATTAAGTAATTAAGGATGGCAAGGCTTATTTTATGGCATCATTTACTCATAGTTAGATTATGCTGTAAGGTTAACTGTATGAGGCATGTTTTATGGCCTTATGAAATGCTGTCTTCCTTTTCTTATTGCTTTTATAACAGATTATAATGAATTCTTCTTTATGTATTTTAAATTTTTTTGTTGATAACAAAGTGGTCTTATTATTTGCCACATTACCATAAGACGCTGTCAGCTATAGTTTAGCTACAGTTAGAAGACACATTTGCACTGTGTATTAAATGAAAACACTCTAGGTAAAAAAGAGCAACCTAGAAAAACCAGCAGCAACATTCATTACAAATTTAGAAGTATAAAGGATCTGGCATGCAGAAAATAGTGTGCTACGACGTGGAAAAGGAGCATATGTATTGCTAGCAGACATAGGCATTGCTTATGAGATCAGTATGGTACAGAGCCATTGGGTAAGGTATGTGGGTCAAAATGACGCACTTTAGCCAGAAAACATCAATTTCAGGAATGGTGGGACCAAATCAGCAGTGATATTTCTTACTATGAGCTGTTTTCTACTGAAGACCAAACAGAAAAACTCTTCAATAGAATAAAATGAGTAGTGCAAAAGCACGCAAAGACTGACTTCCCAGTCAATCCCCAATCCAATCTAAACTGTGCAATGAATATTCCTCAGAATTTGTGATAAGGGCAAAGTAGGAAGAAAATAAAGTAATATTCCTTTTAATAAAAAGATTCACTTTATTGACGTGCCTGTAAGTGTGTATGATTAATACATTAAATATGAATAATTTATCAGAATGYATTTGGAACAATGTGCATGCCTAGAAATATTGCTAATTTTTTAAAATTCTCCTGTGATGCATTTTAAGCAAAACAGAACAAACGCAGCCATTATCCATTGCACACACTACCAGAACTCCTAAACTCACCTTCCTCTTCTAAAAATACATAAAGAAAGCATGGACTGCAGGGGTGACAACAGGTTAGTTCTGAAAATAAGCGACTGGTGGCAGTGGTACGCAGAGGGCAGGACACATGTGGCTCTCCTGCAGGAAATACAAGCCCTCACGGGACGTGGGCATGGACTGAAGGATGGGAAGAACGAAGGAGTTGTACAAATAGTTACCTGCACGAATCAGTTCAAGGTTATCGCAGGGACTGTTTAATTTTCCCTTTGTAACTCCTGTCCTTAGCAGGAACRTGTGCTGGGTGTATATGCCCCAATGGTCCATATGACCAACAGGGAATCATGTTAATGTACCAAGTCTTGCAGACCACGTTAGCTTGAAATAGCGCCCGTGTTTAAATCCAGGGAGGATTATCTCAGCCAGTGACTGTGGCTTCTAGGTGCCATCTCAGTAGAAGAAATATTAATAGTAGTATCACTCATGATGACTTAAACAAACCTCCACATCTAGTGATTGCTCTGCCCATGGCACACAAGAGACTAGCAAATGGATTTGCTGAATATTAACATAGAGAMGCGAGGCAAAGGAACAAATGGCTGCGAAGGGTTGTAATGCTTGAGAGCCTGTAAGAGACAATCAGAAGATTTGTGGCAAGTGTTAATTAGTAACAAGCTATAGATGAGCGTTCCTATCAATCTCAGGAGGCCCGGGGAGCCCTTTCCTTCAATTACTGTTCTTGTTCTCCTGACTCGGGAGCAGCTCAGAGTTACTGCCAGGCAGCATCAGCACACACGTGCAGAGGCAGATGTGCTGGAAAGGCACCTGGGATCAGGCGATGTGGGGTGAAGGAGCCCTTTGCAAGACCCCAGAAAACACGCTCACAGCTCTCAGAGGTCAGCTTCTCAAATACAAAATACAAAATGAAGGCATGACAGGATGACAGCATGGCTGATGCTGGAAGTACCCAGCCCTGCCTGCTGTGGCTTAAATCTGCTCTTGATAGAAATATTTTTCCATGTTTTTCACAGGCAGGAGTACTGAAGATGCCCTTACAGCCTAACATGTCTATATTTTGGACTGCTCGTCTTTTTGCTTTATTAGGGTACGCTCATACCCACAACTCTAGCCATCCAGGAGGGGACTGTCTTGCATATTCCCTTCCTGCCCACTGCAACAATTAGCACTTCAGGACAGGGATTGTTTCTGCCACTACATTTGTGTGTTACTCAGCCTTCATTTAGACAGTGCTTTTAGTAGATGTAGTTATTAGTAATAGCCTACTAAGATTACATGTATACCTATTGCATTCGAGCTCCCTACTCCACTCATTATTTTCTTATGAAATACTGCTACGGGAATGGGCTTAGAAAAAGAAAAAACATTCCTCCAGTATTGCTGGCATGTTGTACCATATCAGATATGAAGTCACTATAAATATGCTGTTTAGTAAATATATTCTCAGAACTCACCAAAGGAAAAACTTAAAAGAACTGATAAACATTTAAAAAAACCAACACAAATTTTAAGATATTTGCAGTAGGATACACATACAAAGGCCCAGTTTTGACTTAAGTGGACTTTTGGACCTATAAGCAAAATTTTCAGCATATTCATGTCATCAGTTGAAATAGGCTCTAATCCTGTCTTAATAATTTTATTTATTTTTACCCTTTATTCAGGAAAAATCTCAAAGATTATTTAGGAAAACACTCAAACAATTTTTTTCTGAAATCAGAGTATCAGTGATCTCCTAACAAGTCTTAAAGCATAATATGCATCCATTTACATTTCACTGTAGCAGAATGAGTCTTTGCAGCAGACGTCTCCTTACTCAATAATGACACACCAGTGATTTCTTGAGAGAAATAAAACGTCAATGCAGATTTTACATC
Source organism: Phoebastria nigripes (assembly GCA_035582835.1). Taxonomy (NCBI): domain Eukaryota; kingdom Metazoa; phylum Chordata; class Aves; order Procellariiformes; family Diomedeidae; genus Phoebastria; species Phoebastria nigripes. The sequence continues at coordinate 2,139,776 of JAYKAV010003421.1, read as the reverse complement.
ACGCTCTTTACCAATCACAGATCCATCTGCTTCTGCTGCATTTGCCTTCTGTCTGCAAAATATTCATCTGAACCATGGGGAAATYCCCTACCGAAAACTTTAGATCTCTCTGCCTTTCTAGTTCACTAACAGACATCCTGCATTTCCCTTTAAATTGTTAAATTTGTGGTAAATGCAGTTTTTCAGCTGAGGACACCATTGTGGTTTCAGAGAGATTGTACAAGGTTTGATCCCCTTAGATTGTTGCACCAAATGTAAAACCAGTTTAAAGTTGTGTTGATATTCGGGTAAACCTTAGCACACCAAGCTTTTGCAAGCAGCACTGAGGTAAGGCAGAAACAGTGAGGCAGAAACCTGGATCTGTAAGACAGACAGTCAAAAATGTATCAGTTTAGCTTGCATGAAATCCTAAAATTTGGCATAAACAAAATTTAGCCATAGCATCTAACCACATATACCAAATACTATATACATATAGAACATAAGAATTGAGTAGTCATATGCACTTCTCAGGAAAGTTGCAATTTCCTCTGTGCTTGTGCTAACCATCCAGTTCTCACCTAAACCAAGGCTCAACGTGATTCACACTCTGCTCCACATGTGTCAGGGGGAGAACATGTTGCCCTTCTGGGAACAGCAACCTACATTCCCTTTTTCATGCTAATTTTTTCTAATTGGCTTGGGGTCGTGTGCACATGGTGCACACACTGCCATAGCTTGCATGCAAAGCCCACAGGTACTTCCCTAGGAGCAATTTCCAGCAAAAACTACCATGAATCAAGCCACTGGGGAGGTCATAAGTGCATTGAGCTCATTGCTCCCTTTTTTGCCTTAGCTAAATTATACTTTCTGACACAAGGATGTTAATAGATAGCAAATAAAGAATCACAAGGTACCGATGCATCCGTTTTGAAGCACACAAAAGGCTTCAACAGATGTCATTGCTGCTTATACAGTACCAAGCTTTTCAGCTACTTCTCTTCTGGCTTCCATAGATGCAACTAGAGAATTAGCGATTATTCATACATCTGACTTGTATGTCCTTTAGCCATAGCTAACCAAAAGGAAGGTCCTCAAATTAAACAGGATAGTCCTCGAAAAGCGAGTGGTAAGAGCCCTATCCCCCTCCATGAGTCAAACCCTGCCCAACCTCCCCGCGCAGGAGTTTACAGCTGTTGGCCATCAACACTGGAAGGAGCCCAGGCAAATGTAATCCAGACGACAGACTACAGATGCCCTTAGACAAATAGGGACAGAATACTGCCACTCTCTCTTTTCTCCTTCCCTCATGTAAGCTCGCGTACAGTTGAGGGGAAAGCAAAGGCCTTGATTTTAATATCCTGTGACACCCTGGTCCCATAGCACATCATCAACAGCTTCTCAACAGCTCCGCTGCTCAACTGAACGGTTTCCATTTAAATCTGAACAGAAATAAGACCTGCAATGACTTCTGGAGCACTTTTTCTTTCATTTTACTCAATTCACAGAGCAATAGGTTTCTTTTTTAACCTCCATGTATGAACCTCCTCCAGTAAATATTTTAGGCATGTCACTTCATTAGACTATAAATATCAGAATTCAAAGGTCATGAAGAAAAACGCAAATGCCATTTATAAGGGTGTTATAAACAGCGTATCACTAAACAGAAATAAAGTAGTGATCTGGACAAATTTCAAACTGAAGTTCACAAAGGGAAAAGTATTCTCTTATTTACAAGATCAAGTACAAAGAGGTCTTCACACTTTAAAAGAGCAAGATCCATACATTCTTTATATAGCACAAATCAATTCTTCATGGCTAGATAATGGTCCAATAACTTTACCTCCTGAAGGACTGCTGAGGATCAAATGGATACAATTAAGTGAAAAATATAAGTACTTACAGGAAGAGTTTAAAATGGATTAAATCATAAACTACACATAATGGCTGGTGAAATAGTCTATGCAAACCGACTGAGATCACATTAGTTTTCTTCTTGGAAATCTACTGTAGGTAGTCAGTGAAAGCAGTAAATTAAATTTATGGGAAGATAAAACACCTCACAGTCACTCCAACATTTCAAAAGGCAGAAAAATCAAACAAAACTACCGCATTTCAGAGCAGTAACTCTCAACACCAACTAGAAAGTATGTCCGACCAAATCCAAAGTTGAGAGTTGTTTCCTGCAAAGCAATGTACGCAGAGGACCTCTCTGCATGGGCTTCAGCACCAAACCCACCTTTCCCTAGCCTTGGCTCTCACCTCGTCCTTGCAAAAAGCTTTGCGGTAAAGACATTGGTAATAATTATAGAAGAGGCAGGCCAGACTATATATATTCTCAAACTAGATGTAACAGAGACTGTCTTTGCCCCCGAGCACTGTCTGCACAGGTGTCACGCGTGCAGCTTGGCCGAATGGCCCTACCCACATGCTGCTGTTGGGAGAGGTGGCCCTTTCGGTAGAGGCTGATCCCTTCAGCCCATTAGGCACCCCTGTAACCATGTGCACAAAAAGGGGAGCTGCAGCCTGCGGACAGAGCAGGAGCACACCCGCTCACTCCCCCTCGCAGCTGCTCAGTCTGAGGATTTGTCACTGCCACTGACAAACCGCTCTGCCAATATTTACAGTAATAAATTAAAGCCTATTAAAAACAGAAGTTGTCTCTTCAGTAGCACAAGATTTAATGTCCTCTGCCCTCCTCCGCTCGAGAGTTGGTTTTGCTTGACTTAAATAACATATTTATAAAATTTGAGCATACAGTTTCTTCAAATACTAAACAGCTATTATGAATATCTTAGACTTCCAACTCTCTCCCTGTACGCATCTCGATTATACATATCTTGTATCACCAAGGCTGCCTCATTTCAAAGAGGACAAGAATGAATGATGGAAAGGCCTGGTTCTTAAAATAATAATAAAAAAATGTTACAAGCTATTTAAAGGGTGAGGAATTTTGCAGAAATAAATGAGGCATGAGTATTCTTCATTAGGTAAAATATTATTGCACTATGTTAAAGACGACTGTTTTCTTTCTCTAGCATTAATGAGAGAAAAAAGTGATGAATTTCAGTAATTCTGAACTTTGCATTTATAAAGTAAAATTGCTCAGGTGCCACAGATTGATTAGACTTCTCTGATCGAATCAGTCTTCATTGTAACTCAAAAAAAGAAGCAAATAAAATTACTACAGGAGTAGCTTCAGCTCATGCAACATAAATTCTTTAATATTTTAAGATCAGAGTTTCCTCAATTAGCAAAATATTTGGAGGAGACAAGGAAGATTCATCTACTGCCATAGCGCTGTCAAGCACGTGCAGGGGAAACCACGGGCTGCAATTAAAATAGCTACACATAAACATTGTAGAACGTTTACATGTGGTTATTTCAAAATGAAATTTTGGATGCACAGCCTCCACTTTGACAGGCCAGCCTTGCCCAGACCGGGGCAGTTTTCAGATGCCACTCTGAGTCCCGAACTTGCAGTGACACAGCAGCCTGGTGAATGGCCAGCAGCAGGTGCTGAGACCCCTTCTTTCACACCACCTCCTAAAGAAATTCATTATCCTAGCTTTCTTGGGATTTTAATCATATTTACTACAACTGAGATCCACTGTGAAGCAGACAGAGCAGACATGATTTACTGTCACATCACATGACATACCAGAAAAATATTATAAGAGAATTAAGTATTGTTGGTCACTTTTATTTTTGCTTTGGCTTCACGTTGACAAAACCTTTCCCCAGGCTTTTTCTACAGAATTCGGAAAGATGTGAACTATTCTATGGCTACAAGGAAATTTCCAGGTGTTATTTTTATTAGTCATTATCTTTTTATGTCATCTTTGTATATAATAGTACATTCTTTCAAAKAACTGTCTTGAAGCTCAAACGTTAAACCAGATGTTATCCATTCAGCTAACACCACACATCTGACCGGGAAATCTGATGTAAAGTGAATGAGGTCAGATGGGAGAGAAATACAGCGCTAAAAAAAAGGAGAAAAACGCCTCACTGCCATCTGTTTGTGATTGGATTAATAAACAAACTATTGAAGAACCCTCACAAATAAAAAAAAAGTCTCAATTATTAGGATGAGGGCATGTTTTTCAAATTAACCTTTCAAATTGAAGCAGTAATAAAACATTGATATGCATGTAAAGCCTCTCTAGATCTTTAATGTGTCAAGAGACCCGTTTAAAATTGATTTTAGGATATATATCACCTCTAGTAGGCATAAGCTGAATAATTCTTTTTCCTCCAGCAATGGGTGGGAAACGTTCTTTCAGAAAACTTGGCAAAATGGCATTGAATTTCATTCCTAACTGTGGCACTGACAGAAAAATAACCTCACTCGAGAAGAGCTCTCAAGCACCGTCTTAACCTCCACTGGATTCCACCCAAATGCACACTCAAAAATAAATATACTTTCAGGCTCTTTATATTTGGGGTCTTTAATGAAGTGATAAATAAACAGAACTGAATCACTGGGAAGTAAAAGGAGAAACCACTCAATTTATGCCAGAGGTTTTTTGCACAATAGACTGAAAGGACTAAATAAGAACTGGAAATTGAACCACAGCAAATCTGACAACACACCCACACAAATGATTTCATTCTAATATAAAAGTAGTATGAGCCTGGAGTTGCTAAGTTTCTTATAGTTTCTGGTTTCCAGTAGTAGCTATACTTCAGCAATCATGCAACCATTTGCTCTTACCACAAAGCACTTGCCTACCTGTGATCGCACGCTGGTTCAATTTTCCAGCTCAAAATCAGATACAACTTTTCTACTACAGCCATTTGGAATTGTTGCCTTAACTACGAGAACCGCCTGAAAGGTTTCAGAACAGATGCAAAAATGAAATAAAAAAACATGCTGAACAAATACCTGGTGATTTGTTCCTTCTTTTTACTGACTGCAGAAACGTGCTGCAGGTATTCCAGCAAGACTTACAAYTCTGCACTTCTGGACTGAACTTCTTACTACACAGCAGTGAAATCCTTTTATGTAAGTGCTTTTGGTAAATCTAATCGTTATTTCATAAGTAAATTATTGACTCTGGCTTTGAATTTCCTGACTTTCTCTGTCCATCTATTTATCAATATAAAACATCATATATTTCAACAAGATTTTGGCTGACATGCACACATTCATCTATTCTTTTCTCTTTTGAGGAATAAACTAGTTTTCTTTGGAACAATTACTGGAAGGAAAATCAATGGCTTACGTTCAATTCTTGGGTTTCTATTGCCCGAAATGTCAGAACAGTCTGCCAGTTATTTCTATTTTCTAATCCAGCAAGTAGAATATGATAGCTGAGATAGTTGGGTTTTTAAAAAAAAACCAAAACACACACAACTATTTTTTATAAGTCATATACATTATAAAAGATATCAAAGAAATTTGTTCCTCTGTGAATTTGTGGCACTCCAGCTCAGCAGAGAATTTGATGGTTTTGGGTGCCTTGAAGGATATACGTTTTCGTAGCTCATTATATCCAAAAATCATAGTTACTGTCTTCTACAGAATTTCCCAGAAAAATAAGTAAAATTGTAATTTTCTAATTAATTCAGTATGACTTTTCCATATGGAAACTGGCCCAGGTCTTATAATTTAAGAGAGTCGTTTCTGAAGCTGAAAAGATAAGAGGACTTTTTTGACRTGGTTATGCAGGTTTGGCACCTTGAGAATTCAATCATACTGCAAAGGTGGCCAAGCTTCAGGAATAAAAAGAATAAAAATAGAATAAAAAGATGATGAACAGAGAGAGATAATCTGGCTTTTTCCTCATGGTCATTAGATTCTCCCACAAAATTTAACATGTAGCATATATAAAAATGCTGAAATGGATTGGTAAAGGCTATAGGAATCTGAGAGTAAAAAAAAAAGTATGATCAGTGTTAGAATGATAGAAATTAGTTGTCAGAAATGAGTTGATTAATCGGGGATCTTATTGCCTTGCATTCATAAGCATACAATTTAAGATTTCTTGAATACTGTGTTAGCATTAACTATTCTAACTCTGGTTATTCTTTGAGAACAATTCATTTAAGTCTCTCACACTCAACATACACAGAAAAAAATACAATCTCTCATGAAAAAGAAAGATGCTCTCTTTTCTTTTACAAAAGAGAGCCCTTCCCACCTACATAGTTACTTTGGTTATTTCAAGTACCTTGAGACCCTTCCCTGCCTGCAGTGTTTTGCAAATTCTAATTTGATTTGCTTGCTGGCTTTCCGAACTACTACTAATCCATGTCTCCTGCAAGTTTTATTCCTTGTCCTTTTCCATGGGGATGCCACCAGCTAGACGGCTACAGCACTTTCTCCAGCCATGGATGCACACAACTTGGAAGGCTCCTGTCATCTCCGGTCATTTGAAACTGGCCTCACTGCTGGCCAAAAGCTCCCCTGCCTGTGAATAAAATCTATGCTTTGTTTTAATTATTTGCTTTCTGGGGAAAACATTACACTTGCTGACAAGAAACAGTCATATAATGTCAGCCAGCTTAATGACTATGGTTGCAGCACACTGTGATGTAAATTGGAGAAACCGAGCTCAGCAACATGCTACGTTAGTGAGCAATGAGTTATTTTACTTGTTTTTAAGCTCCCTTTAGGGGATGATCTGATTTCTTTGCAAGCCAGTTTATTATGAGTTTATCTTGAGGAATTAATTTGTCAATCATAATATGTATATTTTAATTGCAGTTTTTGGCAAAGTATTCCAACAGTAACAGCAGTACCTAGAGCCTCCTTTCAGAATGAAGTAAACTGGATCTCATGTAACATAAATGAAGTTTTGATTAGGAAAGAATAATGTTTTACCTTYTGTGGCTTGTTCCCCTCATCACCCCCCTTTCTGATTAGCAGTCACCAGAGCAATGAAAGGGAAGAGAAAAACATTACTTGAGCTTTGATAGTTACAAGTCAAGAATTTCCAGTGTCTAGAGTAAACATTTGGACAATTGTCCATTGAAGATTATCTACAATAAATAAACAAACAAACAAACCTTCTCCATAACTGTATCTCAGTTACCACTTGTGAAGCTGTTATCTAGGGTTTGCCTAATGCAAGACCTGCCATGCTCTTGGTCCCAGGGAACTCAGGCTGCTTCCTGCAGCTGGCCAGGAGAGCACCTCCACCTGCACTGCTTGAGGTGACTCCATGAATGGACAGTGACAAAACACCGCTCAACAAAGACGAAACCATCTGGCTTTCCGGCCTTACATTTTCATCATGTGTTAAAGATAATTTCATTTCAGGACAGAGAGAGCAGTGATTCATGCTGCAGAAAACATACTTTGAAACAAGGTCAAAGCAGCTCTGTTATTCGCTATATGGGATAGAAAGGAAAAAGGCCATATGATTATTAGAGCTGATGGATAACAGAAGGGCCAAACCCTAAGACTTATAGTTTCAACATTTTTACTGGGCAAAAAATTGTTCAGGACAAAATGCTTTAGCTCATTGACCATGAAGAAATGAGTTACATTTCATCCTTAGCTTTATATATATAGCATAACACTTGTGATCAGCAGCTTGGACGCATTGTTCTAAAAATGCTAGAATGACATACTGATCTTAAATTTCTCTCAAATTTCAAAATTAATTTTTGTTCAAACGATCTGATCTAAAATCCCCACAAAAGATATTTGAAACAGCATTTGCGAAGCCAGACTTTTTTTAAAAGAAAAAGTCAGAGAGATTTCTAAAAGTCACAACTGATCAGTATTTAGATCTGGAACAGATTTCTGAAGATTTTTTTAATGTACCCAGAAAAAGCCTTTGACAATCTATTTATCTAAATCAGATCTATCTAAACTCTCTTTGATGCCAACCCTACAGTTAGTTCCACTACAGGTTATCTCCAGATAGCAGGCCAGCTCCTCAATTCTCACTTTATTCACAACAGAATTCAAGTAGGACTGAATAATTTTTACAAAATACACGACAAGGGACAGTGTGCAGCTTTAACCCCCCCCCCCCCATTGGTTTCCAGCTATGGGAATGGGTGCAAGTCACTTGGTGCAAGAAGCACTGAGCAGTACTTGGGAAGACAAGACAGGGACGAGCTCTCCAGCCCATGTGAAGGTCCCAGTTATCAGACAGGGAAGCATAATAACAAAAAAGTACCTGTCAAGTATTTCGCAGGAAGTTAATAACATGGTAAAACTAAACATGATAATAATAAGGTTGGGCAAAAGATTTTAATTCCCCCTTCCAAGAGGAATCAGAGAGAGGGAGGGCTTACAGGACTTTTTTTTCTGGAAAGGGTCTGATTTCCACAAGAAAAAAGTAACATTTCATTGAAAAAGCAGACTTCAGGGTTCAATTTTTATCAAAAGATACTAGTTTCCATGGAGAATAAAATCCAGAGCATTGTCAACAGCTCTACAGAAACACACACAGATGATATTGGTATTATGCTTGTGCTCAATATACAGTTTTCATGAAGTTTTTTATTTCGTATCTCTTAAGATTACCTTAGTTCTTGCATTTGACACTAGTGACAAGCAATTTTTTCTTCTCATGTGGGTAAAGCACATTGGTCTTATATTGACTTTTAATGAGGTAAACAAAGACAAGATTTCTTTTAATTTATTGTGTTTTCATTACATTTGTTGTCTGCTTAGTATTGGACATAATATATCATTGTAAGGAACATTCCTTGCTAGTTCCTTTGAAATTGTTTTGTCTTTTAAGCAAAGGTTTTGCTTTTTCTTTCAGACCTGACCTGTGTCTTTATTTGGTTGAAGCTAATTCCATCCTCGATAACCATAATATCTAATTCTGCCCAGATATTGCTGAACTGTTGACAAGTTATACGAGGAGCTAATAAAGCTTAGCAAGACTTAGGGAAATCTTGGTTAAGCTATTCAAACTGAAAACCAACTCTTCCATCAGCAGTGAATTTGGCACCGTATGTAGGACACGATTATAAAATTGCAGAGTTCTGCCTGCGTCACTGTCATGGCACATGGGGGTATATCAGGGGTTAAACATGACTTCATTAAAATCAATGGTAGTTTTGTGACCGAATCCAGTAAGCTGAGATTTTTAGCCATGATTGCTACGTCAAGGTCTCATCCGTGACTGTAGCACCGTATCTGAAACCCAATAAATGGTAACGGAAAGGGAGAGGAGTGATATGAAGTGTAATCTTGGCTTTATCAAGACTCCATAATTGCTTCCCTTTGCATTTTTATTTGCATGTTCTTAATCTGTAGGGTATGACAGCAAAGCCAACTAGATAAATTAGGGSACCCTGACTAGGGCAAAATGAAAATATAAGACCACAGAAATGTACAAATTGGAAAAGCAGACACGATGTAGGACACCATGCTTCCAACAGAGATGGTAGTGTGCTAGGAAATATCACAATATTAGTATCTTCTTGGCTCCAACCTCATAAAACCGTAGCAGGCACAAGAACTTATGCCATCCTCATAAAACCAATAGTACACAATTTTGTAATTCCCCTGAGGCTCATCATGGAAAATACGGGTAAATGTCACTCAAAGCTATCCTTACATTTCACCTAGGTGTCTTGATTCATAGCAGGAAATTGTGCTAATAAGTCATAAAGGTTCTGTAATTCATTATGTTGTCATTATCATTTGTAATCTTCCTGTAATTAGGTATCAGTGGGTTTCCTTGGAGAGCATATGATTGAGCCTTAAATTGCAGAACATTSTCAGCAGCATATGACTGCAACTGAAGCGCTTGCTATGTAGTGTTTCTCAAGTGTATATTTAATGTATGGAGGGTTTTTTTCTATGTGCAAGCAAGTCTGCCAGGGAATGTGTGCTCATTACTGCATGTGCGCTTAACATCTGACAGGTCTGTGGTTAATAATAACGAGTTGGATCCCCTCATTGCATAAAATAGCATATGCAACCTATTCCAGTTTATGATCAGACACAGCGGGGGGGAGTTTAGAGCAATACTGATGTAGTAACACAGTTATTTTAGTCTCATACTTTAAGCTGTATCAGCGGTCAGTTTTCTTAAAACATGAATAAAGCAGTTCAGTTGTTCTCTGTGTAAAACAATTAAGCACAGGAACATGCAGTACACATGCAGATATTTCCATCGTGATACAGCCCAAGTGGGTTATATAGGGCATTCTATGTACATATTTTTATATACACATACACAGAATATGGTGCTGGAAATCTGTCCATCCACTGTAATGCACAAACATTGTCACCTGAGGCTCCTCTCAACAAAACCAGGAACCGCCGCTCTCTCCATGCTTTCTGCAGCTACCGTGTAAAGATCATCCCACTGGCCAAGAGCCACCAATGGCTCTGACGGCTCAGCCAGGCTCTGGAGGAGCAAACAAAGGCTTTTCTAGCAGAAATTTAAGTGTGCTTAAGAAAACTCACTCTAATATAAACTGTTTTCACAATATGGCAATGGTATATCTGTCGTCATTAAAACACTGACAAAAATGCAATTAAAAGTGCTCAACGAGTGTTTTCAACTGACAATTTACAGGGAAAACTGTTAGTCTTTTCACAAAGCCCAGTAATACGCCAGTAGAAACCTATTACAGCAAGTACCTATCCTCAATGAAAAGCAAACAATGAATATCCCCCTTATCTCTCTTTTTGTGCAAGGGAAGCCATTAGCTGACAGAATTGAAATTGAGTGTGAAAGCAATACATATTTTTCCCATACTGCAGCAAGAAACACTGAAATAATTAATAGCACCGAGAATTCTAATTACCTGCATATTTATACTTACTAATTCAGTTACTAGCATGACACTGACATCATTCTTCCACTTACAGTCAGACCCTTTATCTAGTCTATCTCAAAAGCATAGTTTCCAATAATGTCGTATACTTACTGTCTTATCTTTCGTTTCAGACATCTGCGATAAAGTTTTAAAAATAACTTTAAACATCTTCTAAAATTCAAATGAAACGAAGAGATACATCTCATTACCCATGATTGCTATTGACAAAAATAACACAGTATCACAGGGCTTTTACCTCCAATCTCTGTAGCCTGATCCTGAGCCACTGAAGTCAAAAAAAGAAATTGTACAAAATGGAAATATCAGACTCCTACTCATTAAATGAGAGCTCCCGACAGCTATGATAATGATCCCATAAGATATCCACTGTAGACGTGAATTCAGAAGACTCCAAATCTCTGAATTTGAAATCATTTTAACCATTTTCATTACTTAGTGATTTCTTATTGTCATGAAAATTGCTAAATTACAAATGCTGCAGTATAACCTTAAAAGTCACCTGAATCTAGATGCTGAAAATCAGCAACTTTCCCCATGATTTTGAAAGCGGTTGTTTGGTTTTGTTTGTTTGTTTGTTTTTTTTAATTGGACCACAAAGCAGAGTCCTAAAGAGATCTTCACACAAAAATACCCCCACAACCCACCCCTCCAAACCCGTGTTTATAAAAGTTGGATCTTGATATCTTGGTACTGCAAATCCTTGAAGATAAAGAAAAAAAGAGCATAGCGCTAGGACAGTGAATTTTAAGCCTCTTTTTCATACATTCACAGGGGTCAGGAGTAGATATTGGTAGCAAAAGAGCATATTTGAAGAAATATGGGTTAAATGTGATCCTTAGCTCGCAAGTGAAGCTCTCGGCTTCTTCTCTTCTGCAGGGCTCAGAAATTTTTATTAATGTAAGTCTGAGCTCCCTTGAGTCTCCTGTCATTAGACAAAATGCTTACTTTTTCCCCCCGCCCGAAATGCTGTGATGCCTGTCTAGCTACCTCCAAGGAAGCTGCATCTTGGTGATGGGAGCTATAATTTTATTATGCATACAGGTTTTAAAATAATTCTGGTATCCTTGAATTCATAGAAGAGACATCTGACAAATTGTGCTGTGCCCAGTCTGAGTTTCTTGGAAGGAAAATGTTATAAAAATAGAAAATACTGTTACAATATCCATAGTTGCACCAAACATTTAATTGGCTATTTGAGTCAGATCAACTTTCATTCTTCCATAGTTAAAGTATTTAAACAACATAAAAATCACCATTTTATATAGAATCAGCCATAAATATACAATATATATGCACAATAAGGAAGAATGCGGCATATCTTTTTCAGAAAGAGTATGAATTTTCAAGGGTTCAAATAGGAGTGAAACTCTTTTCTATGGGTGAACCCTTCTGTGAGCTCCTAGCAGCTGAGGGATGGTAAAGCATGTTTACGTGGTCAGCAGCAAGCGCTTCTTCTGGCTCTAGCAGTGTGCAGAGAGGACGAGTGAGAAACAAAACAGGAATCGATCGCACACTGCTGCACAACAAAATGCTTGTACAAGGCAACTTGTAGCAGCAAGAGGGTAGAACCCCAAAACCTCAAATCTGCAACCTTCCTTCATCTTTCTTGAAAACCAAGACCCACAGCAGATAGCTGTGGTTCCGTAGTAGCAAAATTAATGTTATGTCTCATTTACGTAAAGGACAACTAGAGAGGAGCTCAGAAGATACATTTGCCTGCTTGCATTGGACTGGAAAAGGCAGGTACAGTTATGTTTGCAAGTGTCTTCCTCATGAATACACACAACTGTATGCACAAAGTGCTACACACCGAGCTGCCTACCATACAAGTGACTGCCACTGAAATCGGTATTCAGCCCTCAAAGCTCCCAGGCCTTGGGATGGAGAGACCTGCTTCAGTGGGGCGCATGCTAAAAGCCTCCTGAAACACGTGAGGCTCCTTTGCTCTGTAAAAGAGAGATCTTCGGAACATTATATCAAGAAATCAATAGAGCTGATAAAGCAAACTCAAAGGGCAAACATATTTTTTCTTTGTATTCACTCTTGGTGTTGACATATCAGAGCATTTCTTCAGGAATGAAATGCCAGCAGACAGGGACAGCAGGTTGTCTCAAGTTCACTGTTTACTGCACATTTATGTCACAGTGCTCTCAGCTGTAAAAAGATAAAAAATCCCTCTGTGTAAAGAAAAAAAAAAACAAACATATTCTACCAGATATATTAAGCAATACCCATCATCAGCCATACTAGATGAACAACTCTTTTCCCCTCCCTCCCAAGCTACATTTAGGAGTTACCTCTTTGAAAGAAATTTGCTATTGTCAGTCATCCAAAGGATTCCTGCTTAACCTCTGCATCCCAACATGGGATGCAATTACAGCGGCTGCTTTTCAGAGGCCACCACTTAATACAGAGGAGCGGAATATTAGCTACAGAATGTATCAGCAATACTGGAAACAAGATAAGGATGTGGCAGCTGAGTGACAAGCGTTAGAAGCAGGCAATATTTTTCCTTTTTACCACTAATATGGGATAAATCAGAAAGGTGCTCAGGGCAGTGATATGCTGAACTGTAGCTGGGCACCGCTGCCCAAAAAGTGGCCTGAGACCCTTCACCGTTTCTCAACAGATGCCAGGATTAGGCCCTTCATAATCTATAGGGTAGAAGGAGAAAAAAAACTTTTTGAAGTTCATGTGGAGGGTGAACATTCATGTTTTATTCTCTCTTTTTGGTGACCTGCTGATATCTATCATGGGATTAACTGGAATTGCCCACAAGAAACCATTGGCCCTGTACTTTGGAATCAAACACTATTAGCATAAGAGAGCTGCATACCATATATAATATCCAAAATAATTTTGTAATATTAAAGGACCAGTGGTATCACCCTCTTTTCCCCCCTTGAGTATTTCTTAGACTTGTTCATTTTACAAAAAAGATGCAATTTAGTATCAGATATCCAGGTACCAAGTATGTCACCAAATAGGTATTTTCCAGTTAAAAATCCCTCCAGTTGCTTCCCTTACCCAAAACAAGCTATGCTATCTAAGCTGAATTTCTCATTGAATTCTGTATTGATTTTCCTTAAAAAATAAAGATGACAACATGACAACTGTCCCTAGGTGGTCTACATTACACAGCATCTGCTGTATTGTCAGTCAGACCCCACTTCCCTCATAAAAAGTGTGGGGAAAAAACTGTTCCTCTTCCTCCTATTTTCATGGCAATTATACACTTTTGGGACTGCCCAGCACTTTAGCATATTCCTGTATAATTATCTCAAAGTATTTGACTTATTGCAATCCTATGGCAACACAACCCAACAACATTATCTATCTGTTTTCAATCTACTACTGATTAGAAGAAAATGAAGATACGTGGATTAAGACCGACAGTCTCACCAGTTTGTGTACATTTGATGCTTATTCAAGAGCAGCGTCTCCTCACAGTGATAGATAAATCAACTAAAATGCCTGTGAAAGAGTAAAGACTCAGGAATGGGCACAAAGCAACCATCGGTCCGTGTAATTGGGATGGGCAGGAGAAGCAGTGTTATCCCTGAGAATATCCACTGGCCATGATCAAAAGCTTTTCCAAGAGCTGTGATCCACGTGGTGWCCTGTGAGCACGTTGGACATGGCTCCCCCACAGCGTTGGCTTTACCATCTTCAAACGTAGGGGAGAGGAGGAGAGAAACAGGGCAGATACGATGGATAAAGACGACTTTCAGGTTAAGTTCAGAGCAACAGCCAGGCCTTCAAATCCTTCCATCAGATAAGGTTTTGTCTCAGAATAATTACATTCAAGTCTTTTTTCTAGGAACTTCACCCACTTTAACTCCCCGCATAAGGATTCTGCCACCGCCCCTGCTCAGCACTGGAACCAACTTCATTTCATCCCCATCAGTTAAACAGAAACTTTGACAAAATTTCTAAAATTATCCCCTGCTTCTCGTTTGCTTTCAATGCTTTGTTTACTCAATTTCTTTGTGATTTTACATGATGTTTTCAATTCACGAGAAACACTTTAGGAAGTTGCTCAGGATCCTGTGCATGTTGCAGTGGGTGCTTTGCAAGTAAGATACTGTGAATGTTATATTCTGATTTTTGTGAACTTAACGTTTTTGTCAACAGCACACTTGAAAGAAGAAATCTCCTGAATTCTTAATTAGTGTAAAGGTATAAATAGCCCCAAATTGCATGTTGGGAGCATCATTTATCCCTAGTTCTGCATGAGCTTCATTTTCTCAATTGAAACTAATCTTTACCTAACCCAGGAAAAATAAAAAATGTAAAGAAACCTTTTTTTTTTCAGCATTTGCTGAAGCCAGGTCCCTTGATTCAGAGAGCACGTTGGTTTAATCCAAATTGCTCCTGATGTAAGCCCAAGTCGTCTAATGAGATAATGAGATATACCACTATGCATTGCTGTACCCCTGAGGAATCTCATTAAAATTTGGAAACAGTGCTATTATTAACCACTTTTTTTCCTGTGAATACATTTTTGAATTACTTAACAAGATCTGTAGAAAACAGAGTAGTATCCATTATTATTTGACGAAATATTTTACCCAATTTTCTAACTGCCCTAGTTTTGCAATCTCTGGTACRGGAGCAATGAACTCAGTGGGGCTCTGTGGAAATGCAGAAACTCCTCTGACACAGATTTTCAGGCCTTCTTTGCAACACATGGAGAACAGACCTTTTTCCCTACCACTCTTATCAGTTGTTGATTCCTCTGATGTTTTGTACAAGAGATTGTTGGATAGTGAAAACAATTTGTATCAGATTAATACACTGATATGTTATACATTGTTCCTCCAGCTCCTGACAGGTGGATATGACTCAAGAAAATATAGAACTGATGCACAAACATACAGAATTGGTTTAATATTTTAAAAAGGAGGCCCAGACAGGAAAGATGGGGAAGAAAGTGAGGAAGCCAACAGCGTACTCTCTCTATATAAGTATCTCTCTGTATACATATTTATACACGCACACACACTTGTACAGGCACTGTTGAACTTCAGGCAGGTCAGTTGTTCTGGCAGCTCGAGAAATAACCACAAATCCCAACAGAATACATAAGATAATAATGAAGAGCAAAACAACAGTAGATGCGTCTATGAGTAACTTCTTATTCATCACATATATTACTCTGGCTGCTGCACTGAAAGGCACTGCACTTTTCTCTTTTAGTTACAGTGTTCATTGTCCTACAGCTTACCTATTTACACGTGTCTTGAAATTAAAAAAAAAAAAAAAAAAAAAAAACCCAAAAAACAAATTGCATTCCAAGACTGTTGAACATGTTGAACCTATTGCCCCAAAAAGGTTACAGTAACCTTTTTGGTTAAAAAAAAAAAAAAAAAAAAAAAAAAAGGCCATAGCTGCAGAATAGCAAAATTCTACTTCAGCTATAAATAAACTTAGTGGGGGACAAAAATAGGCCATGATGGACATTCCAGCCTTCTTTCCTTCCAAGTACTCAGCTTGAACCAGTCAATACAATTTCCCATTATCTAAGAATGAAGTTAAAAAGTGATACGTCTAAACTCTCCAGGAAGAAGCTTGTGCTCCCTTTCATTTTCTTTTGGTGAAAAGCGTTATGACTGTTTTGGAAGACTGGTTTTTCTTACTGTGAAATTCACTCTTACTGTTTGTGTCTTGAAATACGTGATTTAAATGTCTTTTTTTCCTGAAATATAACAACTAGGAACAAATTCTGTCTAATCAGAACAGAACTGCATTTCATTTGTAACTGTTTTGTGACATTTCTGAAAAGTTCATTTGAACTCGGAAAGCCAATTTACTTGCAAAAATCCCTGGCAATGTCCTGTCCTACTGGTTGGTTTTTTTTTTTTTTTTTTTTTTTTTTCAGGTAAAGCATTTTAAAAACCGTCAAAAACCCCATTACTAAAAGTGTGTGTAAAGCCTTAACTCGCCCTGGCTTTTACAAATGTGTGAGACAAAAAAAATGGAGAAAAAGTAAAGATTCTTGGCTAGATCCATGCCCTTACTTCACACCTGTGGCAAAATTTTAACCAAGCTGAAGATCTTTAAACTGGGGAGAAGGTGTTTGTGCATGAGTGACCACATCAAAGTGACTGCAGTATACACAGAAATGGCCAATGAGTAATATCTGTGAATTATGGCAGATAAGGTCAGCTGCCCGGTGGGTACATGGGGGCTGGTGCAGGCTTAGAGGACTGGTGTTGAAGTTAAACCAGCATTGTTTCATTCATACATAAGCAAGACACAAAAACTAGTTTTAGATGTCCAATACCCTTAAGTGCAGTATAAACACAGCCAGAGAAAAGATGTAGTGGGGGGCTGTAAATAATATCCCACATACATACATGTATATACACATACACATCAATGACATATCAATGTAGTAATCTAACATGGACAAAATCTTCTGGAATGAAAACTCCTGAATAAATGTAAAACACCCCTCTGATGTACAATCAATTCAATGTGCCTTTCAGAAATCTCCTGGGGCTAGAGCAGGTTTGAAATGCGCCCTACATTTTACACAAAGGATGAAAACTTGTTCCTTTTTTAACACCCCCCATTTCTGAAAATCTAAGCATTACACTTTTCCCTGAAATATAAAAGCTAAACATCTCTCTATGCACCATCCTACAGTGACGTGCATCAAAAAAGAAAGCATTAACATAATTAAAAATAAGCATCCTTCCCATTTCTGTTTATTAAGCCAAAATGTAATTATCAGAGACATGCTATATTGGATGTTGCCTTTGCAAACAGACGGGTCCAGCATTGTAAGCAGCCTGCTTCCTAACCGCGTATGCATATTTATGTGCCCATTTGTAAACATTTTATTTAGTTGATTTTCAGTCATCAGTTTCTAAGACTTTTAAATGCAGTTTAATTAAATTCCATGGACTTGCAAACAATTACCATGACTCATTTTAGAATATTCTCAGCAGCCAAATGTTCGGTGTGTTATTATAATTTTTGGTAATCATAAAGTGTAAATTAATGAGAAGTTAAGATAGAGGGGCTATAACTTATCTCAGAGAAAGTAAAGTGTTAAGTACACTAGAAAATTAATTTATACCAAGTTGAACAGAACAGCATATTTTGTTACCATTTTGGGAGACTTCTACTCCTATAGCTGCTTAAAACATCCAGAACTGGCTTGCTTACTGTGGCTTCGCAAGGGTGGTCAACGTTCAGTCCTAAATGATGAAAGCTGAACTCTTGTGTAGTTGAAGATATCTCATTAAACAACTAACTCTGGAGCAATACAAGCTAACATACAAGAAATGAAGGTTAAGGCATCCACTGTTCTTTGCTTAACATCCTCCTTGTAAACGACATGCAGCTACAGATAGTCTCTAAAAAAAAAGAAATCTGATTAGGGAATACTCAATGAAAATTCAAAACTAAACAAACAGGCCAGAAGACAAAAAGTAAATGAAAATATATCCAAAGATTAAAATCAAAGAAGGTGAGAAGGATGCGAATGCCATCAACAAGGCTGAATGTTCAGTGACACCTCCTTGTTGCAAACCCATACGTTGCTGCAACAGGAGGGAGAACCCCTCCATGATCTGGGTCCCCTTCCAATGAGGCCCTCTGTCCATGTAGGGACATGTCCCAGGCAATGATATTCACTGGCACTGGTGAAAGAAAAGCTCTTCTGTAGGCTTTTTCCAGGTATTAAGCAGTTTCCCCCTGCCTTCCAGCAATCTGCATACATGTGTCAACACTTCAGGTTTTGATGAGGATAACAAGGCCAGTTCTTGCAAGCCATAACATCTGCCCTCCGGATCTCCACAGAATAACAAGGTAAAATCACCTTGAACTTCTTGCCTCTCGAGTCTAATTCCCTTTGCCATTCAACTTGTTACCACTGGCAGAGATGTTCTTAATTTTAAGCATAATTCTTTGGATAATAAAAATTTCTGGATTGGGCCTATGTTGGTGTTCCAACAGCGTACTGATTTGAAGCTGCTCTGCAAATTGTGATCAAATATTTTAAAGCCTGAATGAAACCTGCACTTGGATGTTCAGAAGTACAATGTACAAGTCTAAAGAACAGACAAGTGAAGTATATGAATGTAACAGCTCCTTTTCAAAAGGAGCTAGATGTAAAACCCAGACTTGGGAGACCAAAGAGAACCCCCAGATGGAGCAAATTACTATGCAAGCAAAGGGTATAAGCATTAGATCAATCTTTTCAGTGAAGTCAGCAGAGAGATCTCTTAATAGGAGTGTGATGAGATAAGGAATTATGTTTCTCCACGAACAATGCAGGCTTGAGAGATACAGGAGAGAGATCAGTAGAAGAGAAGATAAGGGTAAAGTCTGAAGCAAAGTTAAAAATTTAAAGAAAACTATTGTCTGTTCAGGATTTAACCACACAGGAAATCATAAAGTAGAACTTAGTTTTAATCACCTGAACATTACAAACTAAAACTGTGGAGTTTTTCAAAGCAAGATAGTTTAAAAAGTAACATTCATGAAACTTCTCTGTCTTTCTAGATGACTATGCATAAACTCACACAGAAGCAGCCACCTTGTCTCTCTCTAAAATGTCAAGTCCCAGTGACTCGCGTGCTCTAGGCAATCTTCCATGACGCTTTGCAAAGTTTCCACTAATTGTTATGCATCTTAAGCATATTGGTCAGTGCTTCGTACTTCCATAAATACACTTCCATATGAACTAGCCTGTCTGTGATTTTCTCTGATGGCAGGTCAGATGTTTCCTCTCAGAGCTCCTGGTTTTACAGGTATTTCTGTGAGGCTCTGCAGATGCCACTGCTCTTTTGGTTCACAGCTGCCAAGGGGGAGGTGGGCATTCACAGAAACTGCTGGGCATGTAACTTTGGGTGCTTAATTTATGTGCCCATAAAGGTTTCCTGAATATTATTATTTAAAATTTTATATTGAACTGGTCTTCCCAACAGACACATTATTAATAGGACAGCTGCCTGGTCAGCATTCTTATCCACTGAATCTATTCCAGTTGTCTAACTTTACTAATTTGATTATAAAAATTATATTGTAAGGCCCTGTTATGTATGATTATGCACCATCTACTGTAACACTTAATCGCTATTAAGACCTCCATGATGATACGGTAATAATCATATATTCATATTAGTTACAGATCTTATGGTAAAGCATGTAAGACTTTGCATGCCTCCATCAAAGTCAGTGGCAAATAAGAAATATAGATAGAAAGTAATACTGAGACAGCTCTTCAAGCTACAGTTCATTCTTGTCTGCATTCAACTTGAGAAAGTTTGATGACATCCATTCCGAACCGGAATGTCATAAAGACAATCACGCAGCAAAGGGAGAGCCAGCACAGGGTCAGCAGGTACTGAAAAATAGATTTGGGAGTTGTCAGCAAAAATGTAACACTAAAACCTGTGAGCATGAATAATAGTGCCCTAAAGAAGGATATAAATACGGAACAGAATAGAAAGCAAAATGGTATCAGTATGACTCTATGAGCAATTTGGGACACTCTAGAAACATAAGGACAAATATCATATTGTCAGAATAAGAACCTGAAGGAGGCCAACATATTACAGACTTAACACAAAAAAAAAAAAATCAGCAAATGCACCAATCTCATTGCCCACAGCAGCAAATGAGCTAGAAAGAAATATAAGGTCCAAATCACGCACATGGAAATATTGAACTGGGAACAGCATGTAACCCAAAGACAATATTTGGAAAGGGTTGCCATATATTTGAACAAAGAAAAATTAATCTACAAATATGACATACACTTCTAGATGATTTTTTTTTTTTCTTTTTCAAGGCTGCATAGCTGTTAGCAAATTTCCCTTACAGCTTTGTAAGGGAGGCTCTTCTGCTGTTATATGTATGAAGGAAAACAAAATGATGTTACATTATTCACTGAGAGAGAGACAGTGAAGACACAGGACTTCTGAGCTTGCTGCTCTGCCCATCACAGGACACTGCCAGGCTCCCCTACTACACACAATGGCTGTAAAGACAGCCTAGACAAAACCTCATTCACCCACTGGATTTTACAAGGAAATCCATTTCCTTTTCCTACGGCATTGCTGGAGCAGGACTGAGGACCCCAGGCTGGGCTGGTTGGGGTCAGCTGCTTCCCAAAGACTGCGGGTGATTCAAGCTGGCAATAAGTAGGCTTGCCAGTGAAGAAGGGATTAGTTTGTGGTACCGAGCCCGAGGATTTCTTCCTTCTCAACAGTAACTAAAATGGTATCTTTTTAAAAAGGAGTGTATAGCAAGATGGAGATGTTTTAAAGCTGCAGAAACTGAAGAAAAAGGTAATGGAAGATGATGGTTAGAATTAAAAATTGATGACTGTTTTTGAAGTCGTCTGCAGTTTCAAAATCAGTAATTGCCAAAAGAGTGAGATTGTGATGGACTCAGGGCATCTCTCATTTATTGAGTTGCTGAAGTAATGCAGCAAGAGAAGCCACAGAGTCTTTGGGAGCAGCAACCTGCTGCTTTCATTCTCCTGAGAATGAGTGTACCAGACTTTGGGAGACACTTTGGGAGAGAGAACACTAGCTGGAAGTTTATGTTGTTAAACTGAAGCAGTGGAGACAGTAGTATTGCCAGTGATGGCAAAGAACAGAAATCTTAACGTTGGTTGTGTTTCCTATTGCAGGTTTTGAAGATACATCCAAATACTGTGAACAGGCAAAATTTAAATTCTTCTAAGTGTACACCAGCAGTGATAAGAGAAAAAAAGAATGGTTCTGAATAGCATATCTGCTGAACTCAGCTCATACTTTCACAAGCAACTCTTTCATTGTGTCCTACTATTTCATCTGTCTCCTCAACTCTTTCAATTTTAAACTGAAGAGATGACTTAAGCTGTAGGTTTACTTGAGCTTGAACTCTCCTGTCCTTTCCCCACTATGATGAAGCTGTGTCTTCCTCTCTACCAAGTGAATAGTCTCATCAAGCTAGACCTCTCATGAAGAAAAATGTTAGTACAACTGAAGTCTTGAAAATATTTAACTCAAAGAGAGGGCAGTTAATGAACAAGAGAGAGATAATAAACGATCGTCATAGTAGAAGATTCCAGCAAAAGAGTATCCAAGGAGATAACAGGATGARAAAGCCAGATCGTGATAGGAATCTGAAGATTAGCATGCTGATTTTGCTAAATATAATCTAAATGTCCCTGAATGTAATAAGATACTGAATGATCAAAGAATCGATGCTGATCAAAGAACTGACGTTGATCAAATCACGAAATGAAGAACATTTTATTGGTAGGTAAACATGAAAAAAATCCAAAGAATTCCCCAGTAGATTTCAGCACAAGACGACACGGTGTAAATGGGTAATTAATAAGTGACAATGGGAAGGCAAAAGGAAAGACATAGAAAGCATGGAAAAGGCAAAAAATGCCTGTTAACAAAGAAAAGAATGATGGGCAGGTAATAACCATATCAAAAAACAGCTGAATAGAAAACCTAATTATCAGGAGTCTGTTACAAGACACAAGCTGAGACAAACATCTAAAAGCCTATTCTGTTCTCCTGCATGGCTCACACTGCTGTAGTATCTGAGCATCTCAAATCTTCCCGTGCATCTATTCTCACAACACTCTTTGAAATGGGGTAATATTGCTATTTCTTTTTAAAGAACAGAGAACTGAGGAATGTCATGCTAAGGCCAAGCTCCCCAGAGGAGTTTGTGTCTTACTTTCATTGATGCAGCCCAGATGCTCAGCTGAAAATCAAATGGGAAATCTGTGAGAAAACAGGGAACTGGATCTAAGTCCAAGGCTTACCTTTTCTTAACTGAGCAAACCATCAAAAAATAAGAGAAAATTCTTCCCATAGAGGGCAACAGTGCTAGAGATGGGGAAAGCAGGGCGGTAAGGCAACAATGTCCCTCAATCAAATTCCTCTCATCGCTAATATTTTTCCAACATTATTGCTCTTTCTTTAAAAAAAAGATAGATAAAAAGAAACTTTCCAATCCACAACAGAGGCAGGACTGGAAGCAACAAGATACAAAAATGGCTCTGGGGGCATGCAGTAATCAAGATAAAACCAAAACACAATCACAAAACACCACAGCGAATACATCTAAAGCCCACTGCTGAATGAAACTTGGTGTTAAGAATTAAACAAAAGAAGAAAAAAGCCTCTCTTCAGCAATAACACTAAAGCCAGATAAAAGCTGCTGGGACGTCCTTAATCCCATTGAGTAATTTTTCACACTCCTGGATGGCAGAGTCTTCTCCTAGAAGCAGTAATTCTCACACCCGTAGAGCTGCTGCTCTCCTGCACTGGGGGACAATAGCTCTCACGCACAGCAACCATAAATACATGGTATATACACACCAGTGCAGCCACAGATAAATTAGTGTCATGGGCTGTCCTACCCTGCTGGCATCTGTATCTCTTATGATTTAGATCCATTTACCAGCTGTAACTCCTCATCCCTCATTTGTTGTTATTTCATTAAACTATCGTATTCTTTCCCATCAGCACCCTCCCTCGTCCCCACAATGCTCAGGGGATGCTTTGCTACAACTGTAAATGATTATGCCATAGCCTTTTCACTCTTCTGGCAATGCCTCTGCTTTTACATGGTTAGCACCCAGCTCCCTGCCTCCCTGCCAAGAGAAACTTGCTGCTTAAACAGTTGTTGCACAGGACAAAAAAAAAAAAAAAAAAAANAAAAAAAAAAAAAAAAAAAAAAGCACAGGGGAAAAAAAATTAAAAAGCATAAATGTACCCTGAGAAACAGGAGGAACAGTGCTGAACACAATCAGCTGACTGTCACTGCCAACAGACTGAAACAAAGAAAATGGAGCTGCATTTAACGGGAGCATTCAGGAAGAAGCATTGCTGGCACTCTCAGACACATTACAACAATAATATTTCTGAACCAGTTTCCACCGAAAGCCAGTACTAAGCACAAGTAAAGAAGTGCCAACGTGTTTTAGAGCATGTGCAGTGAAAACTTTCATAATGCTGCAATATCGAATCTTGCTTGAGTGGCAGGTGGACACCGGAGGGTCTCCGCGCACCTGCAGTTAACAGCTTCTGCAAGGTAAAAGTCTGCAAGGAGGCCATCAGCGAGCAGTCACCAGCACCGCTTCCTAGAGTGTTTGCAGTAAAACAAACTTTTCATATAACTACAGCAATAAATATCTGTCATTACCAGAACAAAGCCCTCGCAGAAAATGCACTTTTTTTTTTTTATTTTAAACCAGCATTAAGGTACCTCAGGCTCCCATCTGAGTTCTACCTCTGTCTCCTGCTTGAGCCCCCTGGCAATACTCTGGCACCCTACAACCTCCTGGCCATTTCCACCCTGAGGCAGAATCTCACAATTCCTCCGCTAAAAAGCTAAGAGAGAAATGCGTTATCTCCCATGTACCAAAAGGGTATTTTTAGATACCTAGTGGAGAGATCCAGCGCCCCAAGTAATCACTCGAACTTGAGTGGGTTGATGTTTTTCCCTGAATACAGGGCTCAAAACTGGTGAAAGCTCTCACTCAATGAAGGAATAAAATAAAATATTTCTACTGTAGAAGTGTCAAAATATTTTATTTCAATCAAACATTTTAACAGAATTGGATAAACTTGGAATGTAATCAGGATCTTTAAAATTTCTTGATTTTTCAACTTCTTGCCCCGAGTTGGGAATAAAATACCAAAATTACTGAAGTTTCTCATGGACTAGAAATGCTGTTGCCTCAGCTCTACTGTCTGTTAAAAAGCCTTTCTTAAGAAAGTCTGTATCAGAAGAAAAAGAGCCTGATCGCATCGCTCTAATACATCACCCTAATGGACTGGATCATGTGGGAGAGCTCGAGCAGGACAGGCTGCAGCAATGTGCCTCTTAGCGCTCAGCCTAATTTCAATTGTGGGCAGCAAACATGAACAGATGGGAGCCTGCTTCACAGCTCGGTGTATACAACTTTGGAGATGAATCTGGAAACTCATGTGAATCCTATTAACTCTGTGGCTGTTTCAGCCAAAGTGGCGTCTTCCTTTCATTCACAACAAAATCCCATTGGAAGAAAAAAAAAAAAAAAAGGCAGAGAAAAAGCTGTTATGTCCTGTATGGGACACCCTGCAGTTGATTGAGTCCAATACAGATAAAAAATTTCATCCTGTAAGCCTCTGACATGTTAAAAAAAATGCAGATCTAAAATTGGCCATTCCTACACTGAAGAATGGCAAATTCTACACAAATTCCCAAACTGAGCCCAGCCCTGAAAGCAACAACACAGCTGCATCAACACAGTACCGGACCTGTTTATTTTGCTTAAAGAAATCCACAGGAGTACAAAA
Source organism: Phoebastria nigripes (assembly GCA_035582835.1). Lineage (NCBI taxonomy): Eukaryota > Metazoa > Chordata > Aves > Procellariiformes > Diomedeidae > Phoebastria > Phoebastria nigripes. Next base: position 2,114,712 of record JAYKAV010003421.1, on the reverse strand, counting down.
TGCCCTGTAATTTAATGTTATGCACCTTTACAGTCCTGGTATGCTTTCCCGATTTTGCAACCATATTCTCTTTATTCCTGTTTCCCAGTGCCGGGGAGTCCTGGCCAGCAAACCTCTCCCTTGTTAAATACATCCACAGAAGGTGCTGAGTTTGAGATATGTAAAAGTGAAGACAAGGGAAACCTGACCCTTCTCCCCACAGTCCCTCTTCTGACAAGAGAGTGACAAATACAAACCTTGACATTGCAAAACAATATCAGTTTAAACCTGTTTTCACATTACCTTTGTATTTTTTCCTACCTAACACGCCAAGGGCCATCCTGTAAAAGGGTGCTCCGGAATAGTTTTGGGGCAACCTTATAAGATGATTCCCAAGGGGACAGTTTGGGATACAACAAGTGCTTGGAGCACCCAATGCATCAAAAACTCTGAGCTGAGAACAAGTTTTCAGTTGCCAGCAAACTATTGCCCAAGGGGCCCCTATTCTGCAGGGTCACTGAGTTCCTACAAGAGAGATCTTGTATSTCCCCAGCTGCAAGGCTGGGTGGGATTCACAGGGTCCCTTTGCAAGGAGCCTTTGAATGGGTCGTGGCCAGGTCTCAGAAGTGCTCCATCAGGCACGGTGCAAGCACAGCCAGAGGAACACTGTTTAGATTTGCAAGATTTGCTCAGTCTAATAAAGAAATGTAAATCTTTACAAAAGGCCAGGGAGTAAACTCTGCTTCTGACTCTTAACCTCCAAAGGAAGAGCTCTGGAGTCCTCATTCAGATCCCTCTTTGTTCTGAGAGGGTATTTTACTGGGAAATAGAGAATTTGTTGAACCTAGGTTTAGAGGGGAAAAAAATAACAAATCATTAGGAAAGTAATGCAGAGAGAAAAATAGCAGCTCAGAGAAATCTCATTTGAAAACCTATTTTACTGAGAAAAAAGCTGTGAGCTTCACATAAATAAATAAATAAAACACAGGAAGAAAAACAACATTAAATCCAGAGCCAGAAAAAGGAACATTTATGAGAAAACAAATTGTAGCTGTATAAAGTTCCCTTTCCTTGAGAAACACATACATGTAAAGTAGGCTTTGCATGGCAATGAAAATAAGTGCAGAATCATATACTGAATATACAGTGGATTTAACACCAGTGGTAAAGAGAATAAAATCCATTCCATACAAAATGTATTTTTTCCCACAGGAAAAAAGAAAGTTTGATTTGCTTTCCCGCTCCTTGCTGAAGGTTACTGCTCTCTAGATACAGCCATAAATCCTGTAAGAATCATGTTCTTCAGTCTCATCACAAAACATTTGTGTACATGGAACCAAACCCAATATGTTTATCTCAAGTACTTTTTTACTCCAGACAAAAGGTAACTATTGTTATTACACACTTCCCAGGGGTTTGTTATTCTAACCCCAAACACTCCATTCCTACACCAGATTTCCTTCCACTCATTTTCTTCTGATGACTCTGACACTAACAGCAATTGAGAGAGCGCCAGACTTTTCCACACGACTACAAACCTGAATTAATTTAACTGAATGAAAATACATGACTTATTCTGGATTTAGACTTTTGCAAAGCAGAGTAAGTTCTTACCTCAGATCCAGGAAGGGACATGAAACATCATACAACACTTTTCTTAAGATAATGGTTTAACTAAGTTAAAGTGAGGGGAAACAGGCAATCATTTCTGAGTTTTATTAGCTGTAATCTAGAGACTAACCAAAAAAAAAAAAAAGAAAAAGGAATACATTGCTTTAAAAAAAATAAAAGAATGAAAAGGCAGCTGTAGAAAGCAGGCTGTGATTCAAGAAGAACCTCTGCTTGAGATTTAGTGACCAGGATGGGAGCTCTGATTGTTTTAATCTGCCAGTACCACTTTACTTATCTATTTTCATGGATTTTATAATAACAAGGAACCAGAGGCACACTAATCACTGTAGCAGTTTAAACTTCTGATCAATGGCAAATTCAAACTAAATTTATCAAGTGAAACATTCCCTCTATTTGTCTTGTATATACTCAACCTTGAATTATTTTTTAACAGTTCGCTTCTCTTCTCAGATCTCATATACTGCATAAATATTCATAAATGTAATAAACACTTATTATAGAACTCACAGCCCAGACGATGTTACCAAAGATTTTTAAATGGACTGCAAAGCAGAATGAAACCTCTGCCACACTGCACTGACTCTGTAGCAGAGCCATTATAGTTCTCCACCTCTATATCCATCCTGCAAAGACCCATACATACATCTCCAAACGTGGATCCACCACCAAGACAAAAGTTATGGTATCTTCAAACTGATACGTAGTAAGTAATATGAAATACAATCCTGTGCAAAGGATTCTGCAGTTTTCATATCAGATCAAGCAAGCCTCGCACACAGTGCATGCAATTTATTAAGCGTGTATTCACATTTTGTGATCTAATTACCACCCTGATCCACTACTGTTGTGTCCAAACAAGAATGCAATGGAGCACTCCCTCCATGAGCAGTTTCCTGCTATGGCAGGAAGGGCTCACCTGGATGAACCAGGGAGGTCATCCTCAGCAGGCCCAAAGCTAGGAAAATGGCGAAGAGGAGACGACCTCAAGCACCAGGGTTTCCTTGCTGCTCACTGGTTTACTGCCCCATCCCTTCCACATACTGCTGGTGCTGGTTGCTGAGAAGAGCTGGAAGCACATCTGGGGCATCCCAGCAAGACTAGGTGTGTGGCCCCTGGGAACAGGACTTGTGAACTATTTAGGACTGGGACTCAAAGATCTGTTGACATTTTTTCTTAATGCAAACAAGGTCACAGTAAGTAAAGCTTACTGTGTAAGTAAAGTGAGGCAAATGCCCATGACTTGCAAAATTTGTAAATTGGGCTTTAACAAATGCTGTACCCACACACCAATTTAGGGAAATTTTACCTGTTAATCACAAAGGGTCATCTCTCAGGGAAAGGCAGAACAAAACTACTCTTCCTAAATGCAAGCAAATCCTCCATCTACAAGACCCTCAGAGCAGAAATATTTACAGAAATACATTTTGATTTCTTCAGAAGCAGAAGCTACTAAGTTCTTCTAATCCTGTCCTCCATTGACCCATAGCCCCCTGCAGTAATATTTCTCTATTCTGCTCTTGTATTTTGCACATACTTCTCCACAAAACATAATTATTTTTCCTGCTCCCACAGCACAGAAAAGTCAGAGGGGAAGACCCTCTTCATCAGAATTTTACATCCAAATGTAGTGCAAAGACTTGATTACAAGGACAGCCTGCATCTACATGTTTTATTCATCCTCATAAATATGATCAGTGTCTTAAAAGTTTTTTTTTTTTTCCCCTTTCTGTTTCTTAAACTGAAGAAAATATGAAGCTAGCTTGCAAGAACAAGGTCTAGATCACCAGGCAGTTTAGCTCTGCAAAGCTCTAAAGTCTTCTGTGCCTAAAATCAGCATATACAATTTTTCAGATTCCCCATGTAATTACAGTAGCTGGTTCTCCCTGACAATTCTTAATTTCTGATTCTGATAGTCTCTCTAGGTTTTAGAAAAGAAAAAACCTAAGTATCAGAAAAAGAGAAGCTTGTTGCCATCACTGTGTATTTTAAGTGTCCTCCTGTCCTCGAGCTGTTCTTTCAAGGTGATCATTAACCAGTCCTATAAAATCAACATATTCTTTATTCTTATAGGAAGACAATTAATAGATTGCATAAAGTTAACAGTGTTTCCGCAATTTTCCAGCTGAATTCAAACCTGTTCTAGAGTGATTTGTAGCACAGCATATGATTTCTAGCAGATACCTGTTTTAGCAGATATTATTAGCTTTGAAACCATGCATGAACTCTCAGAAGGTCAGAGAAGGATAAAAACTGACAGTCAGAGGCTCAAGYAAATGAAGGTAAATACATCAAACAATCTGTTTAACACGGGCACCACATGAGTCAGTAGTGTCACCTCTTCTCTGCAGAGAAAGTTAAATCTAGATCGGAAAAAAACGATTTTTGGAAGTCAAGGGCAGCAAATTTTGTTTAGATGAAAGAACAGGGAAAGGAGGAAAAACAAGGCAATAAAGCAATTGGCAGTCATTACAGCAAATTCTGCAACATGGCAGCAACGTGCAGAGCACTCCCATCTCCAACATCCTTACCTCAGGAATCCCAGTACTTCTGTCTGTGAAATAAACACGTGTAGTGGTAACTCCAAAAATTCTTCATTAAAATTAGCTGCTGTGATATACTACAGGCAGGACATAAATAACCCCCACTTCCCATGCCACAGCTCCCTGTTGAGGCTTTGCTAACACAGGGACTAAGACTCAAATATCTCCTGCTCCTAACTCTGCAAGGAAAAAAAAAAAAAAGCTTATCTATCACTTATTTTTTTCAAAAATTGAGCTATTTCCATAAAGGCTAGAATTGCCTATGGAAAACTCTTCAAATCTACAGCTGAAGGTTGAGGTCCAAAGTCACAGCGTGATCATCTCAGGCTGGTCTGGGAGCACGCGAGGTGTCACTCCTCACTCTGACCTGCCTTTTAGCCACTGTCTTTGCCAAGCGAGAGCAGACGCTCTGTAGTACATGCTCCTGTAAAACCAGTTGATATTTGTTGAAAAAAACCTTCACAGATGTGATGCTACTACAAAGAGTTTTAGCTCATGTGGCTGCTACTCATTTTGTGTAATTTCTACAATATATTAGGTCTTTAGAGAAGAAACTGCTTATAATTGTACTTGTGCATGCTCGGGCAGGATTGAACCTCAAATTGTTATGCCTATCCCTAGGTATTACCTCAAATCTACTAGCCGTAGCAAATAATTATGATCTTCACTAGAAATACTTTCCTGAAAGTCAGGAATTGTTTTACGTGTTTTCTTGCAAGCAGCCTTCAGTTTACAGTAACAGAATACTTATGGTGAACTCAGATACCAACTGGGTACTAGAAAAAGGGAGCCTTGATTACTCATACGCAACTAATCAGCGTAGAAAGGTCAGCTTTACATCTACATACATAGTCCAAATTGCAAATGAGTTTCTATGCAAACACCACAGCAGAAGTCTTTTCTATATAGTGATCTGACTTCTTATTCAGACAACAGAGAAATAACTATCTTTAGTCTAATAGCTTCCTTCAAATTTTTTTCCTATTACTTTGAACAGTGTTGTTGAGTCCACTATAAAGAATAGGCCACAAAGCTTGGATATTGTTCTCTTCCATCAACAAGTCCTTTATACCAACAGATATGGTGAAGAAACGGGAGGACAAAAACCATACTGCTCTTTCAGTGACACAACATCTTTCTAAGCTCAGGCTAAAGAGTCACACCTAAACAGAAGATAGATTCCAGTGAAAACTGAAAATCCCACTTCACTTTGAAAAGTAAAAACTAAACAAACAGAAAAATCTAGATGAAGCATGATTTCCATTGGCAGAATACTCATATTTATTCCATTGTTAATACATAAGAAGGGATTTATTTGCTATATATGAATTTGATTTCAGAACATTAAAAGCAAAGTACATTGAATAATTTAAGCTTTAATGTATTTCCCTGAATGGAACATGCTCTCATGAGAGGTGACTAAAAGAATCAGTTTACATTGCACAAATGGACAGTCGTAAAGAAAGATTTCCCTGAACACAACACGTCAATACAATTTACAATCTCTGGCTTTACATAAACTACTATAAATCTGTTTTTCATATTTTGGCTAATGTAAAACTCTTGTAGCTGAACCATAATGGCATTCAATTCTTATGCCTAAATAATTTGAATCTTTGAAAGGAAAGGGAAGAAGATTTCAAATAATTAATCAAAACTAGGAAAGAATGATAAACTAGTTCTCTGATACTTCGAAAGAAATTCTGAATGTAGTACAAAGCAGTTGCAGGCTCTTCACATTTAATCAAGAGCATCAGCATGAATACTAAAATATTATAGCTGTATTTCAGAGATGAGGACAATAATATTCTCCTTGGGTTCTCACCGTACGCAAACTGAAGCCACAATTTACACATACAAAGGCCTATTAATCTGAAATTGCACAAACTTTGGCTTCTGTAGTCTTTATGCAATACTAGAGGTGCATCAGTGCAAGAGATGAATTGTACTTGTAAGGACTAGAGAGGCAGTAAAGAAGATTCAGTCAAAGAAAAGAAAATCCTTTACCCTGATTAGCAAGTCAGATGTTTGGTAAAGCTGTCATGATGGGAGAGAGTGAGTTAAAAGCATCAGTGACTCTCCATTAGAAGTTTGCGGGTTTTCAGGTTTAATTTACCAAATGCCAGAATTCAAGAGTGGGGCAGATCTAATATTTTTAACGTGCAAGACATAATGTATCTCATACCTTGATTAGCATGGCTTGATTTAGGAATTAAAGCATTCAGATATGTCATTATTACAAATGATATAATTGATTTAAAATGCTAAGAACATTAGTTCATTTATGGCTTGTACTGAAGCAAAAGTGCAGTCAACTGTTTGGATAATGAGTCAAGGGAGAGCAGCAATGCACTGTCACGAAAAATGCCTTGCTTGGTCCAAGGCACTACTGGAGTCCAACCAAATTAGGAGCAAGTGGTCAAAGAAGAGGCAAAAGACAGCACAAATTGACGAGCCCTAGATCAAATGTCCTGAAGCTCCCTGCAGGGCATCTGCTTAGAAAGGGCTGGTGGAAATGTCATTTCCCTTATTATAATAAAACGATTCTTTTTTAAAAGTATTGGAAAAGGGCAGAAAGGTAGGGGGTTTCTCCRTGCACACTGATAGCCATACGCAGCCTGGATTCCTGCCACCAAAAGTAAACGAGGGAGGTGAGAAATGGTCTTTGTATCTAGAAAATATCACACGTGAACTGACGGTCTGCCTCTGAATGAGCCAACCAATACCAATTAATGCAGAGTCAACAACACAGTACCAAATTTCATCGTGTAGGAGGCTAAACAGCAAATTTAAAATTACAAAGCAAGAAATTCCTTACAGAAGTAAATAGCTTGGAACCTATCAGCTGTATGTGTGTTTAGGGATGGCTGAAGGAAATGTTATTACTCATCAGCTGTAGCTCTGAGGACATTAAAATATAGCAGTTATGTACCTAATCTGCACAGGTGCTTTGCTAAATCCTACAAATGCCTCACTCAGTCATTTATTGTATAAATATCTTTAAGATACCCAAGCCCCAAACTATTACAGTATAATTTCTTCCGGGGAGTAATCGAATCTTGCATGTATTGATGAAAACCGCAAAGAGAGAAAATACAACGATGACCAGCTGTCGTGGTTTAACCCCAGCCAGCAACTAAGCACCACACAGCCGCTCGCTCACTCCCCCCACGGTGGGATGGGGGAGAGAATCGGAAGGGTGAAAGTGACAAAACTCATGGGTTGAGATAAAGACAGTTTAATAGGGAAAGCAAAAGCCGYGCACGCAAGCAAAGCAAAACAAGGAATTCATTCACTACTTCCCAYCGGCAGGCAGGTGTTCAGCCATCGCTAGGAAAGCAGGGCTCCATCACGCGTAACGGTTACTTGGGAAGACAAACGCCATCACTCCAAATGTCCCCCCCTTCCTTCTTCTTCCCCCAGCTTTTATATACTGAGCATGACATCACATGGTATGGAATACCCCATTGGCCAGTTGGGCTAGCTGTCCTGGCTATGCTCCCTCCCAGCTTCTTGTGCACCTGGCAGAGCTTGGGAAGCTGAAAAGTCCTTGACTAGHAGACTACTTAGCAACAACTAAAAACATCCGTGTGTTATCAACATTATWMTMAMAMWAAATYMAAAAYAMAGMAMWATAMCAACTACTAGGAAAAAAAAAAAAMAAACCTCTATTCCGGCTGAAACCAGGACACCAGCAGTTACCAAAAGAAAAAGCAGAAGATTATTTTTAACAGTGAACAAGTTCTTATGTTCCCTCCCATACATTCGCTACTGGAAATTCAGAATATCTTGAGGTTAACTCAGGCGCCATTCAAAGTCCTTTTCACTCCTGTCACAAGAGCTCAGTTTTTCTTCCAGATAAATCAGAAGCACATAAATTCACAGGGGAGGTTCCCCCTCTCATCTCTTTTCTTTTATTTATTTTTAATTCTTTCTTTCAAGTAGCTTTTGGTATTGCTTCTTGAAACATCCATTATCCTTCAAGTCTAAAAACTATATGAAAATTTTGCAACCTTCTGATATATCATTAATGATTGCAGTTCCTCCAGTGTGAAAGAGTGGAAAATCAAAGAGGTCTTTTAAATAGATGAAATACAGGTATGTACAGAACGGGAGCAAAAAAGTGACACTTGACGAAAAGCTAGTGCTAGGTGTGTTTGCTATTTTATTTTTACAATTCCCATTTTGAGTTTTTTGGGATGCAAGCACTCTTAGGGATCTCTCATTGTTCCTGTGTAATGAAATTATGGAATTTTTACTTTGCTGCTTTCAAAACAGACAGATTATGACCATGTTGTTCTTTCTATCCATGTCTGACTCTCTACCTATATCACCTCTTTTGGCCAAAATTGTTCTTGAAAATCAAGGACAAATTCAGATATAGCTATTCTGATTAAGGCATCAATTTTAATCAAAACTTCATAAATTTGTCTAAGTTGGAGCCAGTGGTGGCTGCATGCACACATTTTCTAATTATTTTGGTATTTAGATATTCAGTAAAATTTCTGACAGTCTGCTTAACTAGAAGCAGGCCTTAGAAAACAAATAATCCTTGCATGATTTGAATGCAGATATACAGCCATTAAGTACAAAATGGTGGCATTACATTAAACAGTAGCTTTTTTTCTTGTATCAGAGTATGAACAGCATAATATGAAAAAATACCCTCAACGCATTTTTGACACGTAGTCTATCTTGTGAATGGGACATCTAAATTTCATAACAATTTAATACGAAACTTGTAAATTAAAGTGGTATAAATGCAAATCTCTACTACATGCAATGATCGGTCTGCACCCAATCTAACATTTCTTCTAGAAGGCTGTCATTTAGAGAAGAAACAGAATCTCCTTCTCAACACAAAAACACACTCAAGACTCATCATAATAGTAGTCAAAACTCTCATACACAATGTATATTGTCAGAATTTTTCCTGTAATACATAATCAAAAAAAGCCCTGCTTAAAGTTGCACTTTCCATTAAATTATTAGTCTTATTTAGACTACCCAATTATGCATTAAGAGGTAATTTTCATATTTTTGGAAATGTACATGTTCATTATTCTATTTAAAAATGCAAATACAATTTCATTTCAAATCATACTGAGATAGTAGTTCCCCAGATAGGCTGCTCAGCACCTACAGTAACCGACCAGCGGTTCACATTCTGGCTAGAAAATGTCCTTTAGGTTTATTGTGTTTTGTTTCATTCTCCAACTTACCTGATCAGTTTATTTTCTAAATACAACATGCCATGGTACCAGCTCTGAGCTCTGATTAGCTGATGCACATTATTTGCCAGTTGCTACACTGTAAACATCAGTACATCCCTCTCCTCTCTGCTGGGCTTTCTGTTTAACAGCGTTCAAGCTGTTTGCCAGCAAGAAACTGCTTCATTCCTTCCTCCTGCAGCCCACACAAAACCAGTCCAACATTTACATGAAAGGAGGAAAAAGAGAAAAGAAAATAAATTTTGCAAACTGCTGAAGAAAATCATGTGTATGGGTGTCATAAAGCAGAGACAAAAGCAACATGTTTGTTAACAGTTGTCCATCTCATTCTCTCCTCTCACCATTTTAACTTTTCATTGTGCATGTTTGCAAGAAGACCTTTTCATACAGTTTTCAGCTATACATTTTTCAAGCCCATTCAATAGCCAAAACCTCAAAGAACAAATCAGGATATTTAGGAAAGCTGTAGCATAGTAACTTAGATGCTGTGCTGCAGTTGCATATTCCTCCTTTGTCTGCAAAGGCCAAAAACTAGTTTTCACTCTGTTTACATTTGGTGACCAGCAGCCAAGCAGTTTTATCTCCATTCATACCCCCTTCAGGCAAATAAATATGTGTATGTATATGTATTTAGTCATACATATCCATATTTTTAATAGTATTTTTTTCTGTTTCACATCACAGCCACATCGTTAAGCGACATTTTAGCTGCTCTTACACATTTTCCTGGGACTACAACACACCAAAAATGTCCCAAAGAAAAGTGGTTTTTCTCTGACCAGGGCACCGTCTCCTGCTCTGTCCTCTCAACCTTTTCACTTCTCTTGAGAACTAATAAAAGTCCCAGTTTTATTACAGCTCTCCAATTCCTGATGGTCTGTGAGCCTATCTGTCTTCAAGGCTAAAAAAGGTGTAGATTTTTTTATTTTTGTTGTTTGCTTTCACTTTTACCTTAAGGGTCTTAAAATGTATTGGCCCAAGGTAAATGCAGAGCGTATGCTGGCCCCTTTGGTTTTACCATGACCTTCATGGTCATGGTAAGGCTTGAGGTAGCTTTGCCCCACAGTATAAATAAGTGCACGATCTTTACTGTGCTTTTACTTTTGAACAGATAAGAAAGAGAGAACTACCCTAAAGGTACAAGAAACAAATCTGAAACTTTTTAGCTGTTGAAACAATCTCTTGCTATGCTTCCTAATCATGAAGCTTTCAAATTCAGTGCCAGCCAACACAGCTAAAGCAAACTGAGCATTACTATGCAGCCGTTATTTACTCATTTATTTTAATAAATAACAATGATGGTGAATAGCCATAACTCCACGAACCACCACATAAAAGAAGGTTGTCACAAAAGACTGCGTGTGCTGAACTACCATGAACTGTGCTGCAGTACAGTTTTAACAATGCATTTACAAACAAATCTTTTTCTTACTTATATTGTTCTAGAAGTGATTATGATAGTGACCGAGGACATGGGCTTACTGAAGTTTGGAAAGCTATAGAGGTGAAAATGTAAGAGCTAAGTAAGAGCAGATTTTGTATTACTACACAAACTAAATGAGATCAGCAATGATAAATTCTCCCTTGGAGGAGAAGTGGAAATACAACCTCAAACAATAGTAACTCTGAGCTTACAGAAAACATATGCCAGAACACAGTGAAGTGGGGAATAAGGAAAATGTGATTGAGGTCACCTCTACCTAACTTGTCCTGGGGAGGAAAATGCAGGTAAAACAGAAAGCTGTTAAAAAGCAGGATCAAATGAAAAGTGATTCCACTTAATAAAGTTGCCTAATGGTCAACACTTACAGCAAAAAATAAATCAAGTGGAAAAAAAAGGAAGGTTTTCAAATGAGGTCAGCTATATCCAAAACATGAAAAAAGAGACTGCAGTTACACTGAATGTTGCATTTTTTTCTTCTATCCAGAACAACAGCTCTGACACTATCCTTGTCCTATGGACTTGTGCGGTAGAGAACGTGGGAATGGCTGGTGGCACAGGGGAGTTCCTATGCTTCAGCTTGGGAGGGTTTTGCACCAGCGAGTACCTCCACTGCATTCTTCAGTTGTGTTTTCTCCAGACCAATAGTTTTAATTGCTAGTAGACAACATCATTGCTTTTAGCCACAGACCTTAATGGTATTTCAAAATAAATAAAAAATACACACTCTCCTTAATTCTCTCTCTCTCTCTCTTTGTTTTTTTTTTTGTTTTTTTTTTTTTTTTCTTTTTCAGAGCATAAATGAGGTTGTTGCCAAGACTGAGGAGTTTTTGGTATCAACCTAGGACATCCAAACAATTTTGCATGTCTTTAAAGAAAGTTGGATGACTCATAGTAGTAAAGCCTCAACAGGGCTAACTATTACTGACATTACTAAATATAAGAACATGGATAAGGGTTTGCAGGATCAAAGATGCAGAACATATTAGTCTTCATCCCAGGAGGCAAGGTATTCCTGATAGAAAGGATATTCAAGTCTTGAGAGAAATAATCACAATCAGTTTAAGTAGAAGGATTATTGGGATGGTTTAGTTTTTTAAAAAATGGATATGGTAGAATAAAAAAATATTTGTGAGCATACACCTTAATCTCTGTTTCCATGGAAAAATTACTATTACGTTCAATTAAAAAAAGTCCAAATCGAATGAAAATTTCAGTATGCCGGTTAAAAAACATGCCATCATCTCTGAATCCATCAACCATCCTTCTCTCAAATCCCTATGCAATCGTATCAACCAGTATCATTGCATTGCACTGGTATATTTAAGAGTAAGTCGTAGTCTGATTCTTGGTTTTGTTTAACTGTATAATGCCAAATTGTTTAAAAAAATTTGATAGCAATTCATTAAATGGTGAGCAGCTTCATTCTGAAAGTGGGTTTTATAGTGTAATATTACATTGGACTGCAAAGATAGATTAGCTTGAAATTTGTTCTGTAATTAAATCCCTGGAGAGAGATCTATTTGCATGCAAAAAGGAGACTTAATTAATGGCCAAATATATTTAAATTGATATATCAGCTACTCACAGACAATTGTAGCTTCGTTCCTTATTGAAACCCAACACAGCACTGACTAGCTTTTTTACAATGTAAAACAAAGCTATAGAATAGCTCTTCTGTAAGTAAAGAAAAGAATAATCCTTTTGTTTGGATTTCAGTAACTCACTAGATATGGAATAATTGAGATTGATATTAGTTATACTGAAAATATTAGATTTTTTTTTTTAATTATAAGGAAATGTTAGTGGGAAAACACCAGTGGGTTTTGCTGAATTACCAAGTTAGATGAATCATCCTTCTGAATACCTCCGAGGAACCATCTTATTATTTTTAGTAATGACCTTGTCACAAAAGAAGGGCATATGCTCACAATAAATGATAAAGACACAAAATTAATGGAAGGTAAAAATCACATGGGTGGACTTGAAGTGTCTAGTAATAGGGCTACTAAATACAAGGACTCAGCTGTCCAGCTAGTGAATCTTCTCATCTCTCACTGTATTTTGTACAAAGTCTAATTTGGTAGGGATGTCCTGATAAAGTCCATTAGACAGATAATGAACGTCCCATGTGAGACTCACTAAGAGATGGTATTAATAGCATGCCTAGGAATTTTAAAACCTTATGTTTTAGGACTGACAAGTGTGGGATCTGAGGACATCAGAGAAATCTGGAGTCCCTTCCAACCTGAATGACAATCCAAGTACATAGAGGCTTACCTAGATGCTTAAATTCCTAAAAGAGTTCAAGTGCACACACTGTACAGCACTTCTCACACTGCTGTGAACCAGGGCTTTAACCAGAGCTCTCAGCTGAGATACCAAATGCGTCTTCTCTTCTAAAGGTAAAAATTGGTGTGGAGAAGTTTTTTCTGGCACTGTCTATGCTCATGGCTGAGAAAATACAGTATTTCATTCTCCTGGGGTGTCAGCCTGACTCCTTTGGGAAACCTTATTTTCACGGAAAGAAAATGAAAAGCATAACCTTAAACACTGCAAGATTTCTATGACCATAATAAATCTCTTCCATCTACTAAAATTGCTCTGGTTCAACAGGAACCAGGTATATTCCACTTCTGCATGGTACTTCAGCCAACATAGACCCTAACATTTAAATATCTCTAAATCATGCACCATCAGTTTTTTCTAGATATCTATAAATCAGTATCACAATACCAGCTACCAGAAAGATAACACTGCCTCACAGTTCTACAAAAATTATCAATGTTTTCTGATGGCTCTTGCTAGGGAAGTTGCAAACACATTTTGTATGCTTAGCTGCATGTATGTATACACATACAATAAACTTATCACCCCTGTATCCCCAGGAGACCAAATATCTGGGTTTGTTCACTTTGTTAAAGAGAGGCAATGAGTAAAAAAGTGCATTACAGTCATAAACACATAGCGATTCTGTTTAAGGATGTAGAAATACAGACTTCTTTTTAAGAAAGAAGTACAAAGGGTCCCTGCTTCAGCTCCTTGGAAAATCCCAAACATTGTATCAAGTCAAATTATCAGGTTGCTTTTATGGAGAAGTGCTACACAAATGCTGTCACTTCCATTAGTTGGTGTATATAACAGATGGGTGAGTGGCTCTTTGGACAATTAAAAATATTGATTTGATTCTAATATTCAGGAAAAAAACTGACAGCGAAGTCAAATGTGAAATTGGGTAGAACAGTCTCATGCATTAAGCAATGAAAACCACTGGTTAAATGGAAAAGGCAAAGTATATATTCAGGCAAATTTTGTACAGTGTCATCCTTCAATCAATTTTCCATACACATTATATAGAATCTAAACTATTGCCACATCCATACCTATCTTGTGAGTGGTGTTGATGATGAAATTGATGTTTAACACTAAACATAAGGCTGCAGATAAAAGAATTTATATTTTTAAATTAAAGCAGAAAATTACTTGACATTACCTTAATGTTTACACAGTGAGATCGCACATTGTTCAGAATCAAGCTTACAGCTACGACAAGCACATAACAAATCAGATTAGGGTAACAAACTCAAAGCACTGAAGCAGAAAAAAGTTCAGTTTGAAAATCACATTCCCTATGGCATCTTCATGAGGAATGTGTTCCCAAGATTACTGTATTCCTACAAAAACCTGAAAGAGTTCTCACGTCCAGTGTACGTCTTCTTCCCTGAAAGACATTGTTTTTCCTTTGCCATGTACCAGGATGACATGAAAGATGCTACAGATCATGTCGGGTAGTACCTGTCAGTTTGTACGAGAGGAGACTTTCAAATGAGTTAGAGAAAATTAGCTAGAAGAGTTTGAATTTTTGCCATATAAGGTCTCCCTAGTCTGACTTTTTATTATTTCTGGGAATATTGCAGCATGAATTAGCCTGCTGGAATATAAAAGGTATGAAACTTAAGCAGTATAGTAGTGCAGACAATTATTTCTAAAGAATTTTAATACCAGCTGATAAGACCTTTGAAACAAAATCTTCTTCCTTTATAGTTACACAAATTGATTAAAATTTGAAAAGGAGAATCTTAAAGAGATCTGTTCAGTTCTGCTTTTCCATGAGGACCCCCCCTGCGGAGGACACGTTGTGCCACACACCAGCAGACCGGCTGGAACAAGAGCCCAAACGCCATCAATATTTATATATATATATAGCACAAAAACCACTGACTAACAATAATGGCAGGAGTAAAATATAGATCAGGACCGCTGTTTAACCAGTAACTGTGAAAAATAGATTTGTTACCAGCACAGTACAGCAACTACACGAAGTAAATGCAGTACAAGTCGGTGCCGTATGCACGGATCCCCCAGCCGCAATGAGCTGAACTCGTGGAGGGATCAGCCATTACACGCAATAACGCTAAGCGCTGACGAATTCAGTCAGCTCAAGGTGATGGCTGAGGTAAAAGCTCCGGTCAGGCAGCGTGGCTGGTGCACCCTATTCCTCCCCCCGGTAACACGCCATCTTGYGAGGCAAACGGCCGTTAGGCGCAAACGAGCTGGTGACGCACCTACTTCTCCTTTACAGGCGTCCTGGGCCCCCACAGGGTGACCCACACGGCGGAACGGGGACCCTTAACAGCAGGCAGGGCCCGGCCTGTACACACCGGCAGCTGCAGGCCCCGGGCCGGGGCAGCAGCAGGAGCGCAGGCCCGGGATCCCCGGATCCCTCGGCTGCTCCCTCCCAGGGCTGAGCGAGGTAGTGCTCCTGCAGGGTACTTCGAGCTATGGCTGATGTGGTGAAAAGACCCGATCTGCAGAGTGTCTAGGAGAAATAAAGTTCTGACTGAAACAACTTCGTTGTGCCCTTCTTCTACCCAGGATCTCTCAAGAAGGTGCCTGTCCCCATAGTGCTGGGTGACAGGCGGCTGCTTCTCTCCAAAATCAAAGTAAACCCAAAGCACAAGCATGGGAGCATCTACAAAGTCTTGATGTTGATTTCCTACTGATTTAATTTCCACACCTCACCATTTCAGCAGAACCCAGTCAGTSCATTTCAGCAATGGAAAAGCATTAGGAAAAAAAAAAAAACCACAAACAAAAGTAAGTCTCTACAGACAGCCCAGGCTGCTATTATAGGCAGTCTCTTCTGCAACATGCCACAAATTCTGTTTAAAGAATGACATCTGCTTTCATCAGATGTCAGCGTCCAATATATTTAAAGAGGTAGTACATAGGAACTAAATTATAAGTTATATAGTTAAATATTTCACAGAGTTTCCGTACTTCTCTTTTTTGTCAACAGAAGATAGGTGGCTTTCTGGAGAGTATTCATTCAGTCTGTCACTTGAAATGTCTCCCTTTAATAATTAACACAAATACTTAACTTTCAAAGATGTTAGCATGTCATTACTTGTCACATAAATTGTAGAGTTAGATACTTGCAGAGGTGTGTTTGAAGACTGCTGCTGAGCAACTTTCAGTGTTCATGAATAAGATATTGGACCTTTCATATTTCATTAGAGATATGCACACTTTCTATAGTTATGAAAGAAAAGTACGCAGTGTCTATTTCTAAAGTAAATGTTCACTTTGAACAGAACTTTAAGCAAATTGTATTGAGGCAACAAGGCCTGCGGTCTCAGTCCAGAGGTCCTCATCCACAGACATATTTTCATAATAATCATCCAAATGAGTAAGGGGTTTTTTTGTSTTAATATAGGCTAAAGGATAGCGTTATGGAGGCAGAAGCAAGCCATGGCTGCCTGTCTGCTACTGAATCAATTGACAATTTAAAAAGTTAGATCTAGGTATCTAAGACCTAAGTATCTCATTGTTCTCATTTATCTTTCCTGTAACAAAGTATAGAATTAGTATATGCTGGCAGGTTAATGTTGTACTGGACTGCCTTTAAATAGTTCACATTAACTCGGTTTGCATCTACGTCTCCCTCCCATTCTCTAGGGAGTCATTTCCCATTTTAAATTTTAGTAGATAATCCTGATGGGAAGAGGTTCACTCCCACTACGCAGCGCCTGCAAAATAAGGTTGTGTGGACGCAGCGTGAGTTACTCAGCTACTGTCCATCTTCCCCCTGCAGCCCCAGACCTCCTGGCTTCCCACCTGAATCTGCCTACTGCTGTATTTATACGTCCTCCACTGCTTCAGGGTGGGTTTTTATTTGTTTGATATCTCTGCATGCACGAGCTGGCATATGGCCACTCTTTGCAGTTCCAGCTTTTGCTAAATGAGAAAACTCTTTCAGCAGTTGCGCCAGTGCTTCCACATAGACTACTGTCGGGTTTGATTTCCTTAGAAAATTGGCATTTCCAGTCTTACATAGAAAATGCTACCAGAATTCAGGCATCTATAAAATACTATCTAAAGAGAGGAGGCTTGGAGCACATCTATACCCTGTACCATGTACCAGGGACATGTCACAGCACAGGAATTCCAGCAGAAGCATTTGGGAAGGACAGAAACAGGATTTTCAGGAATGTTTCCATTGACCTATCAGTATAATTTCTTCATCAGCGAACAGCAAGATACAATAAGTTCAGATACGTAGAAACAGTTAGTGCTAAGGACCAAATACTTGCACTAAACATGTTTGAGGAGGAAGGAGGTGGCTACTCCAGGACAGCTGTGGTTTGCACCCATGGAGGGAGCACCCCCAGGGCTCACTCAGCACCCATGGGGCAGCGGGGGGAAGCAGCCAGATATTTGCACAGATACCAACAGTCTGCAAATGTATTAGTGTGCAAATGCACGTCTCCTGTTGCTTCTCTCAATCCTTCAGCTTCCAGGTGTGACCTCAAACTGGTATCTGCACTGGAATCACCAGGACATGTGGCTCCACTTTCCCCGAAGAAGCGAGAACATCCCAGTTCTCACTTCCCTATTCTTCTTCCCAGAAAAGCTGCTTCCTTGCTTTTCATCCCTTGCTTGTGAACTTTCTAACAAGCATTTGGTAACCTTTAAATTAGAAAAATCCCAGAGCACAGAGCTAGGCAGCAACTTTTCCTCAAGGGACATCTGCCCTGACAATTGCACAGTAAAACAAGTGCAAAGCTGCAAGAATGCAATTATTCACAAGGAAAGTGTTTTAAGCCAAAAAGATATGAATGCATTTTGGTTTGATAGCATTAAATGACTAGGTAATTTTGAATTTGAATTGTGAATCATCCTTGCATGGTCCTTCTGCCTTAAATTCTCTTTTGTTTAAGCAGTATTCATTAAAAGCAAGTGAGTCATTAGGTACGGTCCTGCTTTCAGGCAGGAGAAGGCAGTGGAAATTCCCCACTGCAGCTCATATCCTCAGGATCAAAAGGAAGAATCTGCTTCCCTGGTTAACTCAACACTGAAGAGAATTTTTTTTATGCAATTAAGTGGATGATAAATTGCTACTGATCTGTGAAGATGCAGAAGACAAAGGTCTGTTATAATTGACAATAGTTATAAATTAAAACTAGTTTATAGTCTTAGCAATCCAATCAAAACTTGAAATTGAGGGGAAATACCACTTGCTAATTTATGGACAGGGAAATGATCATTTATCTGCATGATTTACCTGCATCAGTGCAATGTGCCTGTCTGGTCCATGCTCCACCTATTTTATCCTAAAAAAAAAAAAAAAAAAAAAAAATTTCAATTCACTCCATCCCCTCCTTTCTAATGTAAAATGTGTAGCTCTATAGACACTGTGTAAGCAGCATACTCTACATGCCATCTGCACAAGTACCTTTGTGTTTTGGGGTCTGAGACTAATCGTCTGCATCTTCGCAATGTAGGCACAGCTTCCTACCTCCTGAAGGTAGCAGTACAACACGCAGTGTGCACAATCACAGCGATTTGCTACTTTTTCATTGAACACTTTTATTAAAGTTTCCTTACACTTTAAAGACATATGTAAAGATTTTACATTTGTTTGTTTTTCTTAAGACAAATATTGGGGTTTTTTGACTTGGGCAAGGAACCAGGACAGAGGTTTCAGCTTATGTCCAGCTGTCACCATGCTATCAATGAACACGTCGCTCTTCTTCACCCAGCTGCAACAGTGTAGCCCCACGTCTCCCATCAGGAGATGGGTAGGACAGGGAAAGACTGTCCACGTCATGATGCCATGTTTATGATGCGCTTTATCCTTCTCAGAAAATACCTACCCATTAAAGTCAAGTTCTCGAACAAAAAGGTTGTCAAATTGCATCCAGTTCCTTTTGAAATTCCAGTCCAAGCAAATTAAGTGCTAAGTCTGTACTTGCTGTACATTATGTATAGGACAGTAAATTTCTTTCCAGAATGATGTAATCAATGGTGGGGATGGTGGAAGGTATGCATGGAAATGATGGAAAAATGTAAAAAGAAGACATCGGAGAAGAGACAGAAGTATTGAGGAAGAGGAAACTGTACAAAAAAACTCAGATGGATAACCAAGGGGGGGTAGGGTTGATCTATTGTAAAGAACCTATAAATTAATCTCTTCTGAAGTCAATGACAGAAGTCATAATCATATTTGTTCAGTCTGAATTCAACAGTATCAGCACACATAGACTGTGCTGTCACACACTAATTTCGTTAAATTGATAGATCTGTTTCACTAAAACTGCTTATTTCTTTGAAAAGCTGTATTGATCATTGAAAGGGTATTAAAAGCAGTGGGAGACAAATGACAAAATATGAAGCGAGACCCTTAAAAGCTGAGTTTGTTCCCAGGCAGTACCACAGCTAGAAACGAGATATAGGAATGGGTTTATTCCATTGCCTACGCACATGTACCTAGTGCCATACTAACTTCACCAGGGTACCAGGTCCCGCTCCAGAAAGCAGCGGGGCTTCTGGAAGTGCTGTTAGACATGCCAGACCAGTGTGGGTATTTTGGACAACTCAAATGGTTCTAGATGCCTATATGCATCCAGGTTACCTATTCTCAGTAAAACAGCATCTGTAACTCCAATATTTCCTCTGAATTAGGAATAGGTACGCTAACTCTTCTTATTTTTATTGTCGCATGCATAAAAAAAAAACCCCAAACCACAAAACACTAGTAAGAAGAGAAACTGTATTCACATATAGAAACAGCCTATCTATTGCTAAGCCTTCAATAACCTTGGATTGTATGGTTTTAAATCAACAGTCAATGCATAGCCCAATAAAACGCCCAAAGTTGTAGACAGTAGGAATGGAAGACAATACTGAAAATATAATAGATAAAATAGACAAAAACACACCTCTGGAAGCAGTAGACGTTTTTAAAAATATGTACCTGAACCATATGGTAGTCAGCTTAATACACATATCTATTAAATTGTACATGGAAACCATCTTTAGCCCAGAATAAAATAACACCTCAGTGTATACACACTTCACATATTCTGCCTTGTGGGTGAAATCCCCTCCACAAACATAGAGCTTGACTATTCACATCTGACGTAGCCTAAGAATAGAGTATCTCATGAAGTGAAACGTAGGATTAAAGCATTGAGTTTTTACATTGCCACACATGGAGATGTTCTCACATAGAAAAGAACAATGATATTTCAATCGGTACAAAGTGGTATTTTCCTTTACATTTTTTAAAATAGCATAGAATGCRTAATTCTGTCATACATCAAAAAAAGGAAATACAATTTCCTCTTTCAGTTAAAATGTCAAAATAGTGTAAAAACCATACATTCCATATCAGCACGCGAAAAATTCGAAACAAAATCTTCCAACTGCAAAAAAACTTCTGGTTAGATTCTTAGAAGCATGCAAAGCAGATCTGAAAAGTCCATTTTCCACATGCAGTCTCACATCCACTTGTTAGGCCCTCCAGCTGCCAATACTCAGGTCTTCGACTTATTTCTTTGCTCTTAAGAGACAGCAGCCAGATGGACAAAATTGAATATCCCTCCCAGCTGGCCAATGTGAATGCATGTACCTGCTACCCAGCTGGCCAGCCAGCCTACAGATAGCTTCAGGCTGGCCAGCCAGAAAGCATATGCTGCTTTTCACTGAGCTAGTGGACCAGCTGACAGAAATCCAGGAGAAAAGCATGAGATAGCAGTGAAAAGATGTCATTTTGTTCTAGAAAATTAAAAGGCACCCCTGTTCACTTGGGCTACATACTCTTGCTGAAGGCTCTCGATACACAAAAGGATGCACAATCTGTCTGTGCTCCATTACCTGTTGGGATTATGTCATGCACAGGTGTAAGCAAGGCAGGTCAGAAGCTATTAGGCAGAGAAGCCAAAGAGCTGGTGAAATGCTTCTTTCCAGCATTCAGGCTCTCCGATATACTTGCTCAGCCAGAAAYGAAGTCCCTGTCATCATGGCTTGCAGTCGACAAGGTATTCTGATTAGCACAATGAAGTCTACCTCAAAGACATCAATATATATCTCATAATCTTAAACTGCCATGAAGACAGAGCCATAGGGTCACTTGAGGATCAGAATTACAGTTTTAGACCAAATTCCACAAAAAGATTTAGGGCAGGACAATATTTCAAATTGACACAAGTAACTTGCACGTATCTGCTTCCAGATGCACTCCACTCCACAAAAACTAATAGCTACAGGCTGTGCTTAATTTTCCCCTACTATGCAGGGGGGTGACAGACACACCCTATGAATAAGGTCCATAATAGCCACATGCTGAGCAGGGGATTACTAAACTGGTTAATAGAAAATGCTAAAGAGAAGTTCATCTCCAGGCAGTTTGGGGAGGGATTTCTTACGTTTCAGGAAGCCAGTATCAGTTGCATCAAAATCTATATGTGTGGAAATGCATCTCGGTTTTGCCTTCCTTCATTACCAAGTGTACAACTCGGGGAGGCTCTGTCTTCTGCTCTCAGCATGGCCATCTGAAACCATCAAGCAAAATCAAACAGAAGGAGCTTTACAGGAGCCGTCCTCTGGTGCTGGGGATACAGCTGCTTCTGCCATAAGGAAAACAAATTTTTCCCCACCTCTGTGGCTGCCATTTGGTCCCTATTACTCATTTGTTTCCCTCTCTGCACCAGCATGGCAAACACAATTTGCACAGTTCACATTGCAGAGAGAAGCATTTTATTCAGAGACAACAGAAGAGGTTACCAGGCTCTTGGGGAAGAAATCAAGGGGTGTATGCAGCTATAGGTGGACATGCAGGACTTCACCCTGCATTAAGGATGATAGCCCAAGGGCCGGGCAGACCACAGAGGAAACAAAAAGAAAGGAGAAGTGACTCAGAGACTGACCTTTGAATATCAGCTGTCTTTGATAGGAGGTAGCATGCAGTTTGGGGACAGCTAATATTTCAACAACTGGTTTCACCAGATCGATCTAAGCTGCTGAAAGACTGGGCTAGAGAAATGTTGACCAGTAACATTATAGGTTTAGTGCAGGAGGAGCAAAAGGCGGCTTGGACTAGTGCACCCCTCCAAGGTGGYACCCCATGGGTTAAGTGTGCTCCAGCCCCATTGATTGCCCTACCACTGGCACAGCAGCTGCAGGCTTGCTGCATGCTCTGCACAGRCACCTTTGCACAGTGGAATTGCACGGGGAAAGACAATGGAAGAAGTGGGGTGTAAAGGCGGAACGCATCAAAGCCTGTAAATTGTATTTATCCGAGATGATCTGCTTAGTTCAGTTAACAAGAGGTGGACCAACTCCATTTACACCGACTGAGACACAGCCCCTATAACATCATTGCACTGGGAAGGATCAGAAATAGTCATGCACTCGAAACCAAACTGGGAGCTAAAGGCCACCAGCCACCTGCCTAAATAGCTGCGAGCAGAGGTGGATACATTTGGAATTAAATATTGCACAAAAGCTTTCTAAAGAGAGGAGTTGTGTATTTGATATCATCATAAAGTATGAGGCAAGTCCTTAAAAGCACCCCAATTATTCATATTCATAAAATTTGAACTGATAATTCCTTTAGTTTTATCGCCCATAGTTCATTTTTCTCACATTGCTAATACCATTCCTAGGAAAGGGCCAAGCAAGTATATATTGCCAAACTATGTAAACGTAGAAAATATAACAGGATTCAGAAATTCATAAAAGAAAGATTTCATTTATCGTTTTTTCTATAGGGAAAAAAAAAAATCTTAAAACATAGTTAAAACCACACAAATTATTCTGGGAATAGCGTTTGATCCACACTTACTCAATTATGAATCAATTAAGATTCACAGGCTCACTCCCTCCCTTTTAAGGTTGTTTTTGCAGAATTATCAGTATTTTCCATTTAAGTACATGACAAATAGTAAGAGTAGAAATTTACCTGGGAAGTTATTCAAATAAAAATGGAGTTACCATATAAAATCTTGTAAGATATTGTTCAGCAAATCGGAAAATAACTAGAGCCACCGCTATTATTTTAATATTCCTAACACACATATAATACAGGGGCTGTAGAGTGTAGCAGAAATTTGTATCTCCACTTAATGCAAAAGAAGTATCTTCACAGGTTTTTCTCTTTCCTTGTTCACCACGTAAAGCACAAGAGTTCTGGTTAATAAGCAGTATGTACTCACAACCTAGTGAGATGCAATGGTGCACAAGCCATGAAACTGAAGATCTGAGTTGCAAAAATGTCATAATAATAAGAGATTACCTCTTTCTGCTTGAAAAAAATCTGAATTACATCCATGTATTTAATTTCTAGGTAAAAAATTCACTATAAATTCAACAAGCGTATAGGGACTGTAAGCTTTTAACTAACACAYGAAGTTTCAGACATCGAAAAAGATGGTGGAGGAGAAGAGACACAAAAAATTCGAACAACATTTTCTACGCATATCTAAAGTAATTAAGTACTGAGACACCTGGAGCAAGCCTATGTAAATATTTTGGGGGCTTTTATTTGTTTCGCCAAATATCTGTTAATTAAAAAAATAATCTTGGTTCAGTTTAGCACAATTTTGTTTTCAAAGTTTTTGGACCCCAAGTCATTTCTACCTAATACCAGGCTGTCATTACACTCTGTCAGGAAATGAGTTATAAGATATTTCATCATCTCTTCCTTCAAGGGCAGCGCTCCCTACCACAGCCGGTTCATACCCACTTCCCTTTCATGTCACTGCCCTATGCAAATCAGAGGCTGTAATTAATTCCCATTCTTAGTTAATTCCTCTGCAATTCCTGCGAAGAAGAGTCCTCAAAGAAACAATTTAGGAACTGATAATGTAACAGGAGTGTATTTGTCAACACATTTCTTCAGCCCTACTAAAACCAGCGGAGCATCCTGCAGCTGAGGGCATCATAAATCCAGCTACGCGATCAGCTCCATCCATCCCTGTGTCTGCTAATCTCACAACTGATCACTGCAATTTCAGTTTTGTCATAAGGTCTTTCATTACAGGTGATTTGCATGCGGCAAAGTTGCGCACCTTGGCAAGCGGCAGGTAGGAAGGCAGCGAGCCCACGGTGCCAGTGGGGGCTGGAAGTACGCACCCTCCATAGAAACTAATGTCTCTTTCTTCTAACTGTGCCCATAGGGAAGAAATTCAATGGCACATATGTCACTGCATTTATACCAAAAGTCCAGATTGGCTTCCTTTTGCTCTACTGCACAGTTCAGTAGCATCTATTAAATTGCCAGACTTAGACATCCTCCTTCCTACATACATCGTAGTCAGGTACGTACTTTAAAACACAAAGAAAACGAACTATTTCAAAGGCAGTTAAGTTTTAATATCCAAAAGTATTACTCTACCCCAGATGTCAATGTTTTATTTAGTAACGCCCCTAGAATTTTCCAGACATTTCATGGTAAAAAGGTCTCAAGATATATCTGCATACAAGCTACTGGTAATTAGGTATACATAGCTACCACCATATTAAAATGAAAGATTGTAATTAAACAAATGCATTTCAGCCCTAAGGAAACTAAATTACCATGTTGATGCATAACAGGAAAAACAAATTACCAGCAGCCCCTTTTGCAGATGGGCACTAGCATTTTACCAGTTTCTGCAAAATGTTTTGGAGACTCTCGGCAATATTACTTTTATGCTCCTCTTACTTTTTTGTTTTGGTTAGTAACATTATCACGTAGCTTTTCTTATCCCCAAGTCTTTCTTCTCCCATTTGTCATTAATTTTTTAGCCCTCCCCATAACTTTCCTTCTCTGATGCAACCACATACCTCTGACCTCTCTCCAGACACCATCTGAACTCCTGCAGCCTCTTACCTGGACCCCAAAGCCACCAGAGACCCTCTGATATTCTGCTTTTCCTCTTGACGCCACTGAAACCACTATCACCAACACTGACATCTTCCTTGACAAGGCTTAGAAGAACCAACCTCAGCCTTCATTGATAGTCCTTTGGCATTATTCTCTCTTGGGTATTTGGAGTCAGTGACTCCATCATGCCCTGGTCATCTCAGCACTGGATCAAAACACAGGATAGACCCCTAAATTCAGGGCATACAAGACAATTTCTGCTAGGCAGTGACAATCTAATTTGGAGGGGCTTTTTGAGGACTTTTACCCCTTCTCTTCAGGTAATTCTGGAAAGCCTGCTAAGACCACATTACATCTTTATTACAGAGGTATTTAACCACAAATATTTAACGCACAACATATAACTATATAAATATTGCATACCAGAGTACATGGTGCAAAATTTCGACCTGACACGAACCTCTCTGCAGAGCTGCTATTTAGATTCCAGGTTATTGTCATGAATTGATTAACTTTTCAAGAAGGTATTAATGGTCCAGCCTCTTGATTTTTCACTTTTCAGCTCTGTTGCTTTTCAGCCTTGTAAGCCTATTACTGGATTGCCTCAAAACCTATTTACCTCTGAAGCCTAAAATTCCCAACTGCCAGACAAAAAAGACATTTAGTAATTAATTTAATCCCGGACAAGACATCTGTCAAGGCAAAGGGCAGAGTATAAAGTATGTTTAATATTCACATTCTAGTATTATCAGAAACATAAAATACAGGTTGTGTTATTTTCAGGCTGTCAGTCTACTTATAGCATTTGATGAAGACTATGTCAGGCACAGCTTCTGAAGGTTTTCTCCCACTTGGTAGAAAACAGTGKTTTTTTTACCCAAAAGATGAAGTACCTTGTTTGATACATTGGTGTACAGATGAGGCCACAACCTAAAAAATAATTTTCTTATGTTATTTTTACCAATAACACTCATACTTGCAGTTACTCTTTGGCAAAGAATCAAAATGCTATGGCTTTACAGTGTTTCTAGTCTTTGAAAGAATTCACTTTCATCAGTTCCCCTATTTTAAGCAATTCCAACAAAACATAGCGCTAGCAGCCGTCAGAAGAATGTGCAAGGCCACCCCTCTGGATTTTGTAGCACTGAATTGAATTTCACTCTCTATCCTCTGGAATTTCAAGGCTGGAAAAACATGGCAATTTACTGTCCTGAACAGCACACGACAGCATCATATATTAGCTCTATGCCTGGCATTCTTTAATTTATGTCTTCCTGCAATCTGTTACAACCCAGAAGCTGGTGAGCTCACTGCTCTGATCTGTTATACCACGTGATATCACTGTTCAGTTGCTTACTATGAGCTCATGCTAAATAGTAATACAATTAGTTTTGACTTGCTTGGCTCCAGACTGGAGTGAAGCAGAGCAGGGCTCATGGGCAGGCGCTGCCTCAGCTGCCAGGTGGTCCCTCCACACTGTTGCCTGCCCTTTCCCATCTGCAATGTGCATTTGACAATGTCCTACACTAAACTTAACTTGGGAAAGTAGTTTGGTCAAGACCAGACAAAACCAACTTTATTTCTCACCCAGTACTGCATGGAATAAACCTGTGTTCCTGCTAACAGTAGTAAGTGCAGCTTTGGAAAAGAGCTTATCTGAGAAAATACAGTATTACACCATGTTCTTCTACAGTGCCAACCCCTCCCTCCTATACATTTTGAGGGGCGAAGCATAAATGAAAACATTGGGGTCCAGCTTAAACACATGTTAAGACTCCAGTCAGTATTTGCTTTAAACTTTTTTTTCCTGTGTTGGAAAAAAAATCTTGCTGTTACATAACTTATTATTATGACCTTACTAAATGACTTTGTGATATTATATTTGCTTATATCATCAGTTTCTTAAGTGAGAGATTGACTGGTAAGTCTCCCTGCATCCAGCAGGTGACCTTCCTCCACAGTGACACTGTCAGGGAGGGAACAGGACTACACACGTATCACCTCCAGCACACACAGAAGCAATTGAGAAGTTACTCTGATCAGTTCAGATTTTAGGACAGCTACAATAGTGCTTACAACATCCCTCACATTTGCTGAAAGAAGATCAGTTAAGGAAAAGATCCAACATCAGCAGTTGCCACATTCAGCTTATTTCCTTACAGGAAAGATTTGCCTTTGGTTAATTTAGATGATGACCTCATTTACTAAATATCTGTGGATTTTCTCTCAGGATGTGATTCTGAAGACTTGAAGGCAATGGCATTAAAAAGCCTCAAACACCTAGCAGGATCTGGCCCTACTCACATAAGGTTGCTCTTTCAAGCTGAGGGACATCCGTCACATTGGTTCTTTCCTCTGCGCCTGTCAAYGAGTTCAACCTTCTGCCCGTTTGCTTCAGTGACAAATTGAGTTGCTACAGGCTTTTTGGAAAGCAGGCAGGGTCTTCAGAGTAGAGCAGGACCTTTCAAGAGACTGTATTTTTGGATGCTGAGCTAAATTCAGTTTGAGTTCTTCTTGCTGTGTAATAGACTCTTAAGTTTTCTGCCAGAGGTGTCACCCTTTGATTAAGTAACACAGGAAAAACAGATACTGGCATGAGCAGGACAGCTAAATTTTGATCTTAAAGGATATTTTCATTTGTGTAACAAGTCTCATTACCTAAGAAACTTTCATTCAAGAGTCATTTTCAAAAACACCATTTCTACAAATACCACAAATACTATTCCAGAAAACTGAAGGCATTTTTCTATTCAGATACCTGAAAGGAATTGCAATCCAGAGTCAAAAGCTTTTTTTTTTTTTTTTTCCCTTTGCCACAACCAGAGGACCTTTCCCAGCGAAGTCAACACTGACCCGCCCAGGGTCACCTCACAGCCTTCCCCAGAGTCATGTAATGCTTTAGGTTGGATGGGACCTTTGGGGGTTGACCAGTCACCCTGTCTGAGCAGGACTGGGGTTGGGCCAGGGGGTTCAAGGCCTTGTCCCAATAGGTTTGAATACCTCCATGCCACCTTCCCAACACATATCAGGTGGCTCACACCTCCACGAGAAGCGAGGCTGCAATCACAACTCCTCTTCCTGGTCTTTAAAGGAAGTTTCCTTCATTTTCTCCTCTTGACCTGCAGACATGGCTGCAGGAAATGCCCCCCATGCAGTCCCCCTTGGTGGCCACCCATTTGATTTTGGCCAGTAAGCTCTCAACTGCACTTTGGGAAATGACCAGAGGCTTTAAACAAAAAGCATCATCAAAAGAGTTCATATAAAACAAGCAATGTAAGTAAATACAAGAGCTGAAAGATCCACTCTTGGAAGTGTAAAAAAGCAGCAGTATGATCACATGATGCTTTGAGCTGTTTTGCAGGGAACAACCTCTTGTTACATGAGCCACCACGTCAAAGCCTTAGAAAATTGGGCTACTTTGATAGATTTTTCACACTGAAAATTCTTAAGTGAAATGAGAGCAGCTTTAAAAACCACAGCATGTGATGATTCTCCTTTGCAGAAGAGGTTGGTTTTCTGAAGGTCTTGCAGCAATACAAGGTTTGAAGGATAGCAGGGCAAGGCTTTTTAAAACTACAGGAGCAGGTTGGGGAAGGAAAACAAACATTTCAATTTCCGTTCATCATCTAATATATTAAACACCTCTGTAATCTAGCAAGTTCCTATATGCTAGCTAGTAAGCAGGCATATACGTGCCCTGTAAGCCTGYTCAGTGATCTTTGTTCAAGTTTGTGAATATTTCTTATTATTTATGTATATTTATTTCAATCTACGGGAAGCCATTACACATACATATGGCTATTTTCATGTAGGCACTTTACCCTTCTCAGTTTTGTATATATTTTATGGTACTGCTTACTGCAAAACTAAAAATAATTTCCATCCTACTTCACTGTTTACATTATGGATATGGGTAGGCATTGCAGTGGTGTCAATTTGGATTTTCATTAAAAAAAAAAAAAAAAAAAAAGTGTTCCAATTTCTACACTAGCTTTACCTAGGCAAGAAATATGCTCACCTGCAAATCTACCAGAAGTAGGGGAAAGAATGATAAGGCAAGACTCAATCTTATTTTTGATGAAAGATTCAGATTTGCACTGCATTTCATATACAGAAGGTCCCGTGAAATCCTACCAGCACTCAATATTAGTAAAGAGAGGAGCAGCGGGGAAAGTGTAGGATGAGACTGGGCTCTGAAAATATGAACATCAAAATCAAATACTCCCATACAGAGAAAGCAATACTTCAAGGATGACAAAGAAGAATCTTCAAAAGCCATCAAGTTGSAGGATCCTTTGCTTTTCAAAATTATGCCTATCAAAAAAGTCATACTTTGTTCAAAGTTCATTTTACCCACAGAAGATCATCTCCCTGGTACCAAGAATGAAAAAGATTGGTTGTCCAACCACAGCAGAGCTTGAAAACTGGAAGGGCAAACAAACCCCTTTTGTTTTGTCAAAATGAAAAAGCACAAAGATTTAGAAATCATAGTGTTAAGAAGGAGGTTAGCAGTTCTGCATTTACAGGCAGGCTTGCTGTCAAGATAGTTTGGTATTCAAATGCTGAGCCCTTTGAAAATCCAAGCACTGACTTTTCCATATTAAAAGAAAGCTCACTTTTTTTTTTTTTTTTTTTTTTTTAAATCTGGTTCTGCCACAGAATGATAAAAAAGAGAAATCATTTATGAAATATCCTGGCCTGGCTCGGAAATGGAATAGAGTCTTATTATGAGATAATTTTATTAAATGCAAAAATATGTAGAAAAGTGTGCAACATTTTGGGATTTCACCTACTATTTTCTCACACAGACTTTCCCCATGTGCATTYTTCTGTACTAGAATATCTGGCAGTGTGGCTTTATAGGTTCATGTGCCTTTATCGCTGCAGGAGATGCAACATGCAAAGGCTTCAGTATTTATGCACTAAAGAACACACAGCAATATTTTCAGAAGTGCGTCCATACGGCAGATTATTTCTCATTTTGAAACTAATTCTGAAGTCAGTATTGAAAAAAATCTTTCAATAAAAGATTCTGTTGAGGCACTAACTTATTAATGAAGTTAGATAATGATAATCTGTTAATCTCTCAAGGTTTTGATTAATTGTATACCTGGTTAATTGCATATTTAGATGATTGATCTAAATATGCAGTAGCATGTTTGAAAACATAAAATGTATTTTCCTGTCTCTATCAAACTTACAGAAAATACATTACTGCCAATGAAACATTTCCACTCCATCTTCTACTATCCACATTAGTTAGCAGTTCTTAGTTTTACCTATTTCTATCCTGAAAATGAAGAACATATATTTTATTCACATCTTGCTCTGAATTATTTTTGCATCTATAATGCCACACAGGAAAACGTTTTATTTCCATGTGTCCTAACTAGTGATATCAGTACTGCTTTACTGTCTCAAAGAAAACATGCAATTCTTTCTGCTCTTTTAAATGTAGCTGTTCAAAGGCTGTGTGTTACATCTGTTAGGCACTGTTTTGAAAGGCACCTTCCCTTTTCATCAATGTGATTTCACCCCTGAAATCAATTCTAAATACTCCACACCAACTACTGATATCTAGCTGCCAATTTGTGCCTGCACTTGTAACCTCATGAGGGGCTACCAATGGCTCAGAGCTGCTGGCATGGTGGGGCTTGTGCTATCTACATGCATACACATGCACAAGTATCTTTCCATGGATACATATATATGCAAACAATAAAATACTATGGATGTTCTGAATTATTCTCTCTTGGCTGGAATTTAGACTGGTTTTGGTATATAAAGTGCTAAAAATCACAGGAATTTGAAAGACAAATTTGTATTCCTTTGATCATTACGTGCCGCAGTTTTAGTGGACTGCCTTATTTCCACAAAACGAGAGCAATTATTTTCTGATATCTTTCATCATAATCTACACAAGATAATAAATTCCTACTTACCAGCTAAACCATTCATTCATCAGCCATGCGTTTACTACAGCTTCTGAAGGACTGTCTATCTATTTTTATTTGAAACTACGATTTCTATTTTCAATGACCATCATTTGTTTTAGACATTTTCCTTTAAGGCAGTTATTTCAGTTTGGTACTGGATGTAAAATGTTAACATTCAATAGACCTTTTCTAAACGGGTAATTTATGCTGCAGTATTCAGTATATAAACCTGTACAGAAGCTGAAGAACAAGTCATTTATACAAATTGGAAAAGTTTAGACTGCTGTTAGCAGGTGGCTATAGAGAAAATAAAACTAAAATATTTCTTTAAAAAAAACACCTTCTGGAATTCACAGAAATCATCAAGAGGCTGGATTTAAAAAATGGTAGAAGATGTAATCTTACAAGCTCTCCACATTGTGAACTCACGGTGAAGTCAAGAAGGCTTGAGTGAACAAGGCTATGGGCTTACAGGATAAAGTTGACAAAAAAAAAGTGAGAATTACTCTGTTGCAAAAATTTTCCCGAAAACATCTTAACAAAAGATTTAGCTATCTGCTGACCTGTGGAAGTTTCTGTGGGTTCTTTTCTTCTCATTTTTCAATCCTATGCTAAAATCCACAGGGAACGGATAGCATGCAACACCATGACATCTACATTCAGAAAGCGTTCGTGTCATGCACTTCTGAGACGACCCTTCAGCAAGGCACATTCAGCTCTGATTTACCAGTGCAGTCACAAAATCCTCAAACTACATCTACACAGACCAGAGTTGGCATGCATACAAATATTTCTGTTATCAGTCCATGGTTTGGAAACATACCTGGAGCTGGGTGAGTTTAGGGAGAGTAAATTGGGCGTAATTAGCTTTAGAAATAATGTTAGGTGATGCTAACATCAGGCAATTATCCTTTTTAACAGCTGCTAAATAGTGTTAATTGGCTGCTATGGACTACAGTTTTCCAGGTTTTACAGAGCAATGCCTATATGTACACACACAGCAATTAAGCAAAATGTACTAGGTGACATAAGAAATAATGGAAATGTCAAAAACACGGTTTTGGAATGAGGGGCTTGAATTAAGATTTCAGACTACTGTTTTAAGACTAATTTGATTTTGCCAGCTGAGCCACGCTGATGTTAAGCTCTTCCCTGTTACATTACACATCACAGAATGCCTAAGGATAGCCAGCAGATCCCAGTATCCCATACATCTGTCAACTCTACTGACACATATTTGTATGAAAATTCGTAAATGCAAAAAAAATTCATCTGTTGAAGACAGACAGCTACCATATTTTGTTTCAACTGTTGAAGTTTCTGGAGTAATAGCTAGCAAAACCAGATAAAATCATGGCCAAAGGTTATTGCCTGTGGTAGGTTTTCAATTCAGCCAATTCCCATGGAGTTTACTCCACCTCTGGTTATCCAGTTCCTAAATAATGCACTGCGTCTGAGCATTTGCTGCTGCATCTAGCAACATACATCAACAAGTCTGTGTGGACTGTTGTGCAGGGCTGTCAGAATGACAACCACGCTGTTGGCACTTGACTCATTCTATCAGTATCTCGGCCACTTCTATGGATCAAAAAGTGATGCTGTGGGAGCTTATTGAGCATCACTAAATTACTTTTTACGTGCCAGAAATCCCTGACATACTTT
The DNA here is from genome assembly GCA_035582835.1 of Phoebastria nigripes. Lineage (NCBI taxonomy): Eukaryota > Metazoa > Chordata > Aves > Procellariiformes > Diomedeidae > Phoebastria > Phoebastria nigripes. Next base: position 2,082,142 of record JAYKAV010003421.1, on the reverse strand, counting down.
TGCAAGTTCCAAAATTACATATATAGTTCTCCCTAGCCCCAAACTTTCATTTAACAGATATTTAGATACCAATTACAAAACCATGGTGAAGCCAAATGTGTAAAACCGAACAGATCAAGCTGGATTGAGGCTTTCTGAAACTCCAGAAATCAAGTACAACTTGAACAGTTTTATAAGGACAGAAAGTGTGTTGCAGAGCAGGGAAACCTTCCACAGAAATAAAAAAGGAGCAGGAGGAGCTCCACTCTTAAAAGCCCATTTTCCCAAGTCATTTAAGGTAATTTCAATACAATCAGCTTTTCTGTTGTGATTCAGACACTTACAGTAAATTAATCCCTCTAAAGCCCAAATGAAATAACATAGAGATAATATCACTCTACTTAAATTAATAGCAGGAGGATTTTTTAATCTTTCATTTTGTGGACCTTATGAATCATTCTTGCAGCATGGCGTGCAACCCCATTCTTACATGCAATACCTCCTCTTAGTGCTACTGAAAACTGGCATGCTGCTTACTGACAYCAAGGTGACCACAAGAGCAAGTATATGAAGATCTAAAGGTAGAGACTCCTTAATTTTAATCAGGTATTTCAGGAACCTAAAATGTAAAAGAAAAAAAAAATTGAAATCTTCCTTCATAAACTCATTTTTTTCAGTTTGTTTTTGTCTAAGAACATTAAAAAAATAGCCATACAGGTTCAGAATTAGTGCCACCTAGCCCAAGCTTTCATCTCAAACAGTGGCCATAGACAGATGGTATCAGAAAACCAAAGGAAGCATAACAGGGCTAGTATTTACAACATGTCCCCTGATAATCTCCCAAACTTAAGCTATTTTCAGAGTTTTATCTATTCTACAGATAACTAACAGCCATACCGATTACTGTAAATTCAAATTAAGTCCTGTTTCTGTCTGTGTGTTTTCTCTAAGCATTTGCTCTGGGATAGAATATAGATTTCCTTCTTTTCAAAACTTGGTAATTGGGTGACTTAAATATATCCTTACTAATTTTATTTGAGCCAACAGGAAACRTCACTAACAAGCTTAGTATTGTTTGATTAAATACAAAGAGGGGTTTTTATGTCGCATTACAAAGTTAACTTTCTGATTTATTACCAAAAAAATGCCCAGCAGAGCAAGTAATCTATGTGTCCAGAGATGAGCTTTGCAGTTAAACTTTCTAATTACAAGTTATTCCTCCGTGATTTCTGTTGAGCCAGTGCCCACTTACAAATATTTGTAACAGGTATTCCAAAATACTGCTCATATAAGCTACTTTTTCAATTACTGATGCTTTTGTGATTTTCTTTCCAAGCAGCCACAGCTGATTTTTAAGCAGTGCTAATTCTAAGCAGGTAGGATGAGCACAGCCACAAATAAAACAGCAATAAGAGACTGTGTATCTTCATCTTCAGTTCATACGTCTCTGATTTATGACTGAGCGACATGATTTAATGTAACGTGAATTTTGAAGTGTAGTATCCAGACAATAAAGCTTTACTCATTTCACTGCACCCTTACGTATAATACAGTAACAATCACTGTAGACTTTAAATCACCTTTTCACAGAGCAATTTCAATACGATAAGAAGATTGGTCTATGACTGATATCATAGACAGCAGGAATTCCTCATGAGGACACTCTTAATATCTGAGTGAACATATTTTGTTGAAAATAAGCCTTTAGAGCCTGACTAATTTGGTCAGGATGCTATTTGAGTAAAGCACTCCATTTTGTTCCCCGATAGTTGTATTTCTCCTCACATTTTGCTTTCTACCCTTGTTTCTAAAAAGGCTTTCCATCACCAAGAAATCTGCACGAACATCTTCACCTTTGCTGGTCATTTCTGCAACCCTTCAATAAGGTTTCATAGAGATGAATGATTTGTGCAAGGGAAATGTTTTATTCATGTTTGAAAATGACCCAGATGAAACCTAAAATAATAATTCACTCCTCTCTATTTTTAAGAAAAAGGTTATGTCTTGGATTTAACTGTAAGGTTTTTTAATAATTGCTAGTGACAAATCGTTTTCTCGCTGGAACCTATTTATACCTTGTCTATAGATAGAGTTGGACTCAAATGCTATAATTTTAATACCCATGAAGGTGTTAGAAAAGTCATTTTTAAGCTTTATAGTGAAGCCTTCACTCTACGTGAATCTATATGTACATAAAACACATAAATGGATTAACAGTTTCTCCAGCATAAAATCAGTGATTACTGATCCTGGTAGGCACACAAATGTTTAAGTGGCATCTGCCAGACTGGTTCAAGGAGGGACCTCCAGAATTCAAGACATGAGAAGTGCTTAAGAAGCATCCACAAGATGATTTTGTTTCCATTCAGTCCATTACATTACCCAGCTTATTATGTGCCCATACAACTGCCCTGTACATTGAAGGCCCAAACACCCTCCAGACCCTTGAAGCAGAACTATAATACAGCTATACAGTGTTAACAATATGCCTCTTCTTCCTGCTCATGATCTCTGTTAAACGTATGCACCAAACTCGAGAGCGATGCTAAGTAGGAAAACAAAGCTTCTCCCCCTATTATTAGTGGAGGAACTTAACTGGAGTTCTCAAAACTATCTTCCTTTTAATAACAAATATTCATAGCTTTTATGTGCATGATATGCAAGTCCTTTCCTAGACCTAAAAAATTCAGGTTAGCCTTATTGCTTTGTTTTTCTCAAGGTGACTTGATCAAAATTAAAAATAACACTCTAGATAATGACAGAGGAAATTAAAAATACATTTAAAATTAAAGTGGCATTCTGTTTGGTATTCTGTTTTCCAAGTTTCTCTTAAAATTGCCATTTTGATTAATTATAACTAAACTAGATAAAAGGTACCAATGCAATATTTTACAGGATTTAGATTCAAGTTTTCCAGAGCACCCTAAGAGGAAGTCAAGCAGGGAATTTAAGTTCAAACTAATATCTAAGTTATTGAGCAGATGGATCTAAACTGTGATCTAGGGTTATTGAGTTTTTTCCCCAAAAAGCTCCTCATACTTTAATAATTATTTTGGCACAAAACCCACATAAGACATACAAAACTCAAGACCATAGGTAAACAGAGTACCCTCCTAAAACCATTTACTAAGACAATATTTACAGGAGAGCTGGGCATGTTAAGATGCAACTGTATTGGTAAAATGGGGCAAAGTACATAGGGGGRAAAAAAAAAAAAAAAAAAAATCACTCTCCCACCACTTCTCAAAAGCAAACCAAAATGTCAAGACAGTTTTTGTCTCAGGGAGGTAAGACTGCTGCTTGTATTATGATGAAGAACTGCACTTTCTTACATTCCTGGTGGTAGAGCCACAGGAGGACCCATACCTAGGGAAAAGCTGCACTAGTGTTGGGAACAGATCAAATTTAAGCTTCTATCACTGTTGCACTTTCAGGTACTTATATATTTGTGGAAGATGCTGAACAGTTTTCATAATCTCCAATTATTGTACTATCAGTAAGGTTACTCATTACAGCAAAAAAAAGACTAAGCTGATGTTCCAGCTTCTTTAGAGTGGAATAATTATCACAAGATTGATTTCACTGTAACATCCAAAAAGCCCACAGAAGTCCCACTATTTATAGTAACACATCTATAAATGCCAGACAAGATGCCTATTTTCAGTCTCATATTTTATTATGATTTCCCTTGGAGAAAACAAACAAAAAAGCCATACAGATCCAGCATATAACTCAATCAGATCAGCCTCACTGTAAATGATCTCTTCAGAAACATTTCCTACTCACTCATAAAAATGTCTCTGTAATCAACAGCTCAGTATTTTTCAGAAGTCTGTAAACATGCCCATTGCAGCGTTTTTAGGGGCTGTTGGTTGATGTGCTTTGGTTTTGGATTGCAGCTAATGATGAATATAAAGAACTGGGTAAGCTACATAAAACTCAGGCTAAATCATACTCACTAATGAAGTTCATTAGGTGAACAAAATGCCTAGTATTGAAGTGAAAAGATAATCGGGTTGAGAAGAAAATTCTAATATGATATCAAGAAAAGTGGTAATAACTAAAGGGGTAACAACTAAATCCCTGTGGGTTCCTCCCCCTGCTCCCACCCCAAACAGTATTTAATAATTAAGATAATGTAACATATAATAAATTAGATATGGAATTACATCCCAGAGTGGTACACATCAACACTCAGTTTGTTAAGGTTTTGAAGTTAAGGACGAAGTTCAGGGAAGACACATTTGCTCTGCAGCTACAAGGAGCCGGAGGCACAGAAATTGGTGCAAATGAAATTCAGAATTACATTGACTTTTCCAATAAGCTTAATACTGTATTCCATAGCTTTACCCAGAGTGAATAAATGATAATTTATGATAAATCATCTTACATTTACTTAGTTTTATTTTGAGTTTTATTCCCAGGTTTAAAATACAGATTACTTATTGGGTTGGGTTTCTAAGGGCAGAAAAATTGGGGCTGCTGATGAGGAAGCAAACCTTCAACTTTAAAGCTAATCCCAACGTAGTTTCAAGATCTAGCAGTAATAGGTATCCAGCTCCACGAAAAATTGCTAACATGAGACAACTTTGTTTTTTGAGATCAAAGCTCCAGTGCACATGGGAAGCGCAGAGCATCCACGTGGAATAATTCAGAGAGAGAAAACCTGAAAACAGGAGTATTTCTTGGCCTCACTGTATATATGGGGATACTTTAGAAATGGAGGAATTTCAATCTAAAGTAACTGTACAGGATTGTACTGTTTCAAAGAAACATGACCCAGAATGGAGGCAACCATGGAAATAGCCACAGCTAAAAACAGTCAGGTCCCAGGGTTAAATGGAGACAAGCTGTCAAGTTGCACTGGAAATGCTTAGATACGCTGCAAGGCATTTTCCTTAAGCAAACACAAGGATTATCCCCAAATAAGTATGTAACTTTCTACAGTCACAGATAGATAAGGGAGATGAAATAAAGAGGCTATCTGGAATATGTACTCCTGGGCAGATGGGACCAACACCGCTCAAAGTGAATATAACATGGGCTCGACTCTACATCACACGCAGCACAGCATGGCTGCTCCCACATGGCCACATCTCCATTTAAAATCAATGTGGAAAGATACACAAGTTATTGACTGATTTTTTTTTTTTTTTTTTTTTTTTTKWGAGAGAGAGAGAGAGATATATGTGTATATATATAAAATTTCCTCATTATTCCTCAAAATTCTTTCTTCTGTCTTGTTTCTCTGGAGCCTCTCTGGGACAACTGGTTACAGTTCCCTGGAGGTCACCTGCCAGGACGCCATCCAGAAAGGGCAGAGTCTGATCAAAAACCAAATGATACAGACAACAGGGTCCTGTGGGGTTCAGCAATAACTGCAGAGAGCGTGAGGCTGGAATGCTGGAAATCATGCTTGCARGAAAACACTGATTTATCAGAAATAAAGTCTGAGAAAAATACCCTGAATTTCTAGAAGTTTGAAAACTTTGACGTTGTCTAAATATTTTTCTTAAAAGTTGTCTAAAAAGTCCAGTTTTCCGAGTCAGAGTACGTATGCTATCAGAAATATTTTGAAAGAGCCTGATATTCTTCATCCCCTTCCCTCTCATGTTTCTGATTTAAAATTTCTGATTTCCAAGATTTTGATTTAAAAGAGATCATACCACGGCAATGCATCACCGACATCAGCAGAACTCTTGCCCAAGCAAAGACATGATACAAAGAATTTTTTTTTTCCAGGTTTAAGCAGAGGCATTTCAGCTGGCAGCGTGGTGGGCTAAGAGGAAGCACGTGGATAGCCACAGCTCAACACAAGGGCAGTAACTTTTGAACCACTGTAACTTGAATGCAGCCAACCCTTTGGCCATGACCTTACCCACAAGCTCATTGCCAGAATCAGTCCTATGGTCGTGCCGAACGTACCTGCCTGCTTATCTGCAATCCACTGCATTATTTCGTGTTAGAAAATTATCTTTTTTTGTTGAAAATCTATATTAGAGGCATACCAAAATAAACAAAACATTGCTATCCTTGGAAGAATTAATGCTTTAAGTATGTGATTGGAAACATGAGGAAGCAGAGGGTTATTTTCCTGGGAACTTAGCAATGAAAGTTATTAACTATCGGTATTAATAGTCCATCTGAGTTGATGTGCGCTGTCGGACAGAAAGACTAATATAGTAAAAGAGTACATACAAATGCTTTAGGGAATTAGCAATGGGGATGTTAAGAAATGAACATATATAAATAATTATTTCAAAATGGTCTTTACAAATCTTATCACAATAGTATTGCAGACTGCGGAAAAATAATTTGACTGTTTTAATAACTTCAGGAAACAGACAAAAATTAAGGAGCACAAAAACCATTAAAATCCAATAAATATCAAAATAATTTTTTTTAACTTGATTTATTTTAACTCAATGTGCCTCACTGCTAACCAGTAAATGTCTTGGAAAATTAAAGTAATTGCAGGAATCAGAATTAGAAGGGAATTTGAATTCAATCTCTTATAACCAACATATTAATACCAAGAAATTCTTGAGCCATTGTTAAGTTTATTTCATGCCATTAAACACTGGCTCTTATTTTATCTGACATTTAATTCTGTTCAGGCAGTAACAGCTCAGTAACTCAGATAAGTGCAACTGTAGATATCTAAGAAGGGGAATTTACCTTAAGACACTGAAGTCCTGTTAGTCTACAAGAAATTCAGGAAAATTGCCAGGGGGAAAAAAAAAAAAAAAAAAAAGAAAGAAAGAAAAGAGGGGATCAATTTTCACTCTAATTCAGTATGCCTGACAACACCCATGTACCAGGAAAAAAATGGCTCATGACGTTCACATCTGCAAAATAAAATAATCTTAATACATAAGGCTTTATGCTGTTACATATACATTACTGAGAATATGGGTCAACAGCTAGACTGCTGATTTCAAGAGGCCATATTATACTTAAGTTCGGGGAGGAAAACAAAAGAATCCCCYGCAGCTTGGAGCTCTGCTTCACAATTCAAAGCACCATCCTATGCATCGCCCAGCTTCCTCCTTGCAGGAAACAATACCTCCTTGGAGATGGAGGACATCACCACCTCAGCTGCCCACGGGCTCTTCCATGGTATGATTCATGGGACATTATCCTTCAACATAAGCCARTGAACTTTCCTACGGGGAGCAGGACCACACAAACTATGAACCACGCCTTAAGAGAACGCACAAGACCATGCTGAAGTCAAACAGCTTCATCCAGAACTTGCCACGAATTTGTTGTGGGCTGCAAAAATATATGACCCTAAATTATCTCTTTTCTCCTGGTCACCACTGGAAAACAGAGCACCTTTAACATGCTCCAAACAGGTCACCCAAAGTCTTCCACTGAAGAGAACAAGGTCGATTTTCAAAGGAATAAATGAGAGCCGGTCTAACCCACTCACTTTCCACAGGAGCCTTCTTACACCTTCAAACTCCCTTGTCTCCCTTCCACATTAAACACAGGAGGGGAAAAAAGAAAAAATAGCTTTCCAATTTATCCCAAAAGATAAAGTGGGAAGATTGGCAAGATTATCTAGGGCATCAGGCTGATATTACAGGGAGGAAACGTCACACGGTTAAAGCAGAACATGTGCTGTTTGCCGTGGGAGGAAAAATGTCTCTCAAATGTGCCTTTATAGGAGTTCAAGTGTCCTTCCCTCTGAATACTAGACTTAATTTGATGGCAAATTGTCTTCAGAAGTCAGTGATTATTTAGTAGTTACCTTTTACTTACTTTGATTTCTTAATGAACTGAAAAATCCTTAAACTCAAAGGTCTTTAGATCCCTGATGAGCTGTTACAGATATTTCTGAGCTAATTCCATCACCTTGACCATAGCTACAGAAATATAAATGGATAAGATCATACCTATAGATCATACTTTGTCACAGAGCCCAGCAAGCCCACGATACCTACCTCACTTGAAATCTGTTCCTGGGAGACCTTCGCACAACAGAGCTCCTCTGCCTTAGGCATATTTGATAAATAAACAATTTTGACAGCAATGTCAAAACAATGACAAAACCTAATAAATGCCATCCAGGATGCTATTGCCCTCTTTCTAAACAGGCACAGAACCAGCACTAGCACACAAAAGCATCCCGAACCCTGTGCGTTGACACCAGCTGATCTTTTCTCAAGCTTTTTATGACTAACTGCCACGCCACTCTACCCGATTCATGCTTGAAAGCRTCTGCATAGTAACTGCTTCTCAAGGTGTATTATTTATGAAGTTTTGTACATGAAGCAAACCRCTTTTACTGGAGAGAATGGGATTAAGACAGACATGTATATATGGAATACAATGAAATGCACTGAATAGGATGACAAAGAAAAAAGCAAAGTATAATAGCCTCTAACGACATTTCTTTTATCTTAATGCTGTATATACATTTAATTTAAATTGTAGTATTATTTCTTTGTTTAGAGAATGAAATAGGACAAAGGTGCTTCCAGACTGGTCATTTAATGCTCCATTTGTATTGGCAAGAAAGTAAGATAATTTCTAGGAATATATTGTGAACTGCACATCACATTTTAATTTTTTTCCTGTGAAATAATATCTGAAGAAGGAACACCCTTAAATTCTGTTTCCATTTTATTTATTAAGGTTTAAACATTTATCTTCACAGAATAAAACAGGTGTTCTTTTCCTTTAGCTTTTCCCATTTTGTTTGTCAAGCAAACAAAAAAGGGTTACAGGCAGCAGGTTATTGTACAAATAGATACTCCCTTGTTTTGGCAGTGATGCAGTTGCATGTAGAAGCATTTGCTTTCCCCTGGCATGCTCACCACGCAAGACTTCTCTTTCAACGTAATCCACACAAATACAAATTTTACGAGAAAAAAAAAAAWAAAAATAGAAGAATACTGATCTAGGTTTTATTGGGACAAAAGCTGGAAATGTGGCTTGCCATGGTGCGCCAGAAAGGGCTGGAAGAGCATTGGCTTTAGATGCTGAAGTGGGAAAAAGGACCCACAGGGGTGGGGGGATGATGGAGGGGTGGATCAGCCCACTGCATCAGGGCTGTGTTAGCATGCTTTCATACAGAATAATGCTCAGGAGTCCAATGGTATAATTTTATATATTGCTAAGTGGAATTATGCAAAAATGTAAGCATATTTTAAGAAGCCTAAATAGCTATTTAATTGCTGTCTGAACAACTGCATTGCCATTTACATCCTTCAAATGACAGTAATTGTATACAGACTTGACATGGAAAGCTGGGAAGCTCTAAGAAAGCCACTAGCGAATTGTTGCCGTACAAGGAGAGAGTAAATGGTGATTATCTGAGCTCTGTAAAAAATGAAATAATAGTTCCTCAAAAAAAAGAAAAAAAGATAAAATAATATTACCTCTAAGTGCTTCTTCAATTAAGAGAGAGTATGAGCATCTCAATTAAGCTTCTATTTCCAGGGATTTATATGGTAACTAAGCTGCAAAGAGTTGCTCTAGGCTGGAATGTGACACAAAAATTAAAAAAAATTATAATCCTAGCAGCAGAATTTTTAGATGTATGAAAAAAAAATTGAAAAATCTTTTAACTATCTTTAACTTGCATGAAATGGAAATGAGTAGCAATGCATTTCAGCACAGTGGTTCAGAAATTATGATCAGGCCTATAAATGGCTCCAGTTACTCATCACTAGCTAAATATTTACCTCTGTGTGTCTCATACAACCATCATCGTGGCAACAACAGTCTTGCTATTTTATTCGATAGAGTCAATAGCTTTCTAAAAGCAGACAGAAACCATTTCCAGATTCAGTTGTCTTATTACTGGATCCAAAGTATTTCTGATTATCCTTCCAACGCTTGCTTTCCCACCTGCACGAGGAATATTAACTTAGAATATGATGTGAATTGAGAGGAACAATTACCCTCTCCCTGTTTCTCCTATTTTTATTACTAACTTAACCCATTTTATATCAGTTCACAGCCCTATGGTTGAACGTATATGCCATATTTGTAAATAAATCAGTGTTCAATGCCCCAGTAAAAGAACAAAGTAGTTTTGAATATCGACTGCAAAAGGTAAGGTTTATTCCAGAGAAAATAAAACTTTTGTGGATCAACCCCCCAAAATTCATTCATTAGAAATACTTTGGAAAGGAAAAGTAAACATCCAAAGAACAAATATTTGTCTTGTCACAATCCCAGCAAGAGGGAAAGCCCTCTAGATTTTAGCAAAGCAAAAACCTCAGTGCTATATAAAGTGGTACCATTCCATTGAAATGCACAACAATGTTCTGTTTTATCCTTACCGAGAAGCTAATTTTAACATGGTTTTTGATCTCAGGGTTTGCCAGCACAGGGACACTGAGACATAATTCAAATTAACTAAAAATATGAAGTTAAAGGGGATTAGTTAAAACTGCCTTAACAACTATGAGGCTTTTCAGACATTCAGAATTAACGTAGCCTTATTTCAATTTAGCTTAATTAATTCCTAACGCCAATTTAAGACCACTTGAATTCTAAGTGTCTGGTTGCCCACAATTCAAAATGTAGTTAAAATAATCCATGTTAAAAATCCACTTGGATTATTTTTCCCAACTGTGTCCACAAAATAAGGCAGCAGCCTAAGAAAGCCTGACAAATTCTTTGGAAGACTGCTAAATCGGAATTACCACATTGCTTCTGCAGAGTTACTGCCCACAGTAGCAAAAGTGACATAGTGCTCTGCATTTCACGAGCAGTCTCCTCTGGACTCCTCAGTCTCACCATCACCGATAACACGCACATATTATAATTAGTTTTAGCAATACGAGTTTCATGGTAAAATATACTAAATGCCCTCCGTCAGCTCTTCTGCGTCTCCTCTAGTGGTCCACAGTAACAGATAATTATCTTTAAAAAAAAAAAAAAAATTTTTTTTGTTAATACAGCATTACTACCAGTCTCAACCACTGTAAATTTGTGAGTTAATTAGGTTTCCCTTGAACTCAACCTAATTGAAACCGTAGCAGCCATCCATCTACTCCTCTGCTCAGACGCCACAAAACTCCCATTTTTAGCCTTTTGCCCTTCTACTTATTTASTGATAGCAAAGTGAAAATGTGAACTCCTCTCCCCAGCCCGGTAACTTTAAATGGTTGCAGCTTTTTATCAGAAAAATGTAAAGTGATGTCAAAACAAGGAGCACAGTGGAACAAGTGATAAAGATGTTTCTTCTCTATTTATCATTGAGGCAGCATCATCTGGAGCACTGTACTCCATTTTGGGCATCACACTTTGTTGAAAATAGGGGGTGGATGGAGAAAGTCCTGAGAAAAGCTACCAAAACTGGCTAGGAAACACAACCTACAGAGACAGATGGAACAAGCAACGACTCAAGAACAGACAACTGAATGGGAACATAACAGTCTCCAAAAAGGCAAAGAAGTGCAAGGATGGAGAGAATAAACTGTTCTCCACGCAGGACTATATATATATATTTCCAAATTCACCAAGGGACATTTAAAGAAAAAAGAAATAAAGGAAAAGATATTAATGTTGGAATAGATCGCCTGAAAAAAAGGATACTGGAATCACCACTATAGGCAATTTCTATATACTAGAGAAATACTTTCTCTATGATGCTTTGGGGTAGAGTAATGGATTATCTAGTCTTGTGAAGCCCCTTCCAGTCCCACTTTTCTAGGATACTCCTGCACCCGTGTCATGAACAGTGTTATCCACACAATATAGCTCAGAGCTGCTCTTTCAGATCAACAGGAACTTCATCAGGGACATACCCCAGCCAGTGTGATTTACTGTGTGTGTGCCAGAGCAGCAGGGTAGGTGACATGGGCATATTCACTGACCTGCCTTCAGGAGATGCCGGGCAGGTACCTCCTGCTTCCCAGGAGATTCTTTTGTTACAGGAATCAGAAATTTCASACAAATCTGTTTCATACTTCATTGCTCAGCTCTTAACATATCTGCCCAAAACAGATGTAGAGGCAGTGAAATTTTCATGTAATAAATGTTTAAAAAAAAAAAAAAAGTTGGATTGAAATCCAACTGAAATGGGATTTGGCCATTTCAGATCTCATCAGGTCGGTCCCGCAACCGTGGTCCTGCTCTGTATTGCCTGCATCCTGCAGTTACAGCTTTGCTCTCCAAGCCGTGGAGAAGGTCAATGCTCCAGAGGCAACTGAACTGGTTCTTAAAAGAGGGTACGCTTTAGAAAAACACAGAGCTAGCTCATGCAGTTGTGAGAGCATCAGGATGCCATCAGTTGTGCAGTGATCTTTGGGGAACAGGCTGCAAAGCAGCAAAAACAAGAGGCAATCCTGAGAACATCCAGGCGACTGATGAACCAGCTCAAACTCAGCTGTTCAGCACCGCTAAAGACAGACAATGGTCCTTTCTGGGTTGAGAAATAATGTGATGTTTCAGAGGCAGATGGGCAACACTGCTCTTGTCCCTCCGTTGGGACTGCTCTGCAGTCTTGTAAGCAAAATCTGTCTCCTCCCTCCTTCCAAGCCCCTTTGCAGATGACTGAAYGCTGCTCGCTTGAGCTTGGCCACAGCCACGCAAATTACAAGAGAGATTTCAAGATGGAAAAGCCACGGGTCTCTTGCAGCCTGGATGCACTGATGGGACCGGCGCCTCCGATTTCCTGCAACCTGCTCTTCTCAGCTGGCTGCCACCAGCCAGTACCTGCTTCGCAGCAGTGYGAGAAGCCCCATCTCTGTCAGGAGGATGATTATTTCCCTAAACAGTGACTTTTATTGCCATGGGCTTTTTGAATACACTTCCCATCCTAGAAAACTCAGCCAGACAAACAYGTCCTAGGGGAAACCAAACATGTAACCCAAGCATAAAGGTGCTTCTGTTTGTCTTTCCGAGTGCGGGGAAAAAACAAGTCAGGCATTTTAATTGGCAAAATATTGGGTTGCTGAAACRTTTTTGTTTAACCTTTCAGATGTGGAATGGCACCTAATCAAATTTCAGATATCATCCAGGCCAGTACAGAGGGAGAGCAGCTCTAATTCGTAGCATCTACTAAGCAGTAACATTTTTGATGCTTGGAGAAAAAAATAGCAACACAAGGTAACTGCACAACTTTGTGAGTTCCCATAAAACTTAACAATTTCCACCACAGTTTTTAAATAAACTATTCCTGTTGATCCTTAGTATTATGGTCACCAGAGGTAACTTCGTGTCCAAGGAATACGTTTAAGAGAACAGTGTTGTAATTCTGACACCCCAGGAGGAGCGGGCATTTGAATTACTCATCGGCAATTCTGAGCCAGGGCAGCCCCTTTCCCCCGCACAGCTCTCTGCTACATCCCTCCACAGCATGAATCCAGTCCAGTTTCCACCAGGAGAAATGTATTCCTAACAGAGCACCCTGTGCTGACCCTAGCCCACTCATCAGTGTGAAACTGTATCATTATTCATGACTACAAGACCCTTCCTCCGTGATATATTTTGCAAGTCCCAATCCTATAAATTGTTTTACATAAGCTACTCAATTACTACAAAGCAAAACKATTTCCAAAAAAGCTTTGTGGGCTGGCAGGATTCTGTCCAGACATACCAAACTTCAAGGCTTTAGAAAAAGCTTCCCCTATGAAAATAAAATCTTTATGTGTAATATTTATTGCATCACACCAAGATGAAATAGGCTTCCCCAACCTCTTTTTTTCTTTTAGTCAGGTAGTGCAGTTCATCCCTGGAAGACCGTGCAGGTATGTGTGTAAACGTGCCAATTTTTTGCCTTTCCCACTGAGAGTAGCCTGGGATAGACATCCATTAAATGCGCAAGAGAAGTTGTTTCATGTAAAAACTTCTTGCCCTTTGCTCCTCAGCTGCTGATGAGAAACTATTTTCTCTTTTCTCCCAATACCTTTACTTTGGATTATAGATCAAGCAGTGAAAATCTCAGGCCAAGAGGTGAATGCTTTGGAAACACATAGGCTGCTAAAAATGGGTTTCCAGAAATACCTGCAGGGTTAATTAAAGGGTTTGTTAGTGCTCCTGCTGCAGCACACCAATGGACTTTTCTTAGTCTTACCAAGTCGTTTTATTTGTTTGTTGTATGTTCTATATCTCTTTCTTGTGCTAAATTTCTTAGAAAAGCTGTTTTCTGTACATGGGACTTGAACTTTGCCATTGGTTTGGGACACATTTGATTAGCAGTCTCAGAAACACAGTATCATTTTGCTCTGGATAGCAAACAACTAATCACGTCAACTTCATAGTCTGGTGCAAGGAAGATATAATTGAAGGCTGTTCCCTAACTTACCTAAAGTAAAAAGTTACTAGTGGAAAACCTATTGCGGAAGAAATCTTTATCAGCTCGGGTGTACAAAGTAGTAATTTGCTTTCTGGCTTACCACTAGCACACTGGAAGCAATCAAATGCAACAACTTCAAAAGGCTATTACCCCCTYGCTGTTGAAAAAGGATTGCAAAATAAATTCTTGATTTACATTTTTTTCAAGTCTTATTAAAATAAAATGCAACTCTTCTTATTTCCCTGTATCATTTGAAAGCATTCTCAAGGTTGGGAATATTCTGAGCTGATCCTTCTGCCTGCCTTTGGCAGCAGCAGGGATCTTGATGCTTACCTGAAGCAATTATACCCTGACTATAAAGTATTTCATTGAATTTGGAGTCAAAAATCACATAATTTTATGATTTCTCTTTGTTATTGATGAGGTGGGCCGAAGCAGAGAAATCCAAATGGAGGGCATCCTTTTCTGAGCTTCCTTGCATATAATTCACCTGCTCCTTCTTTTGCCCAATCCCAAATGACTTCACATTGCAGCACTTGATCTGTGCGCTTCACTGGATCACAATAATCACTGCTTTGAGAAAGAACTTAGGTTTTTTAATGACTGTTTGATGACTGTGTGTGCAATGGCCTGGTGGTTCCCTGATGCCCGGAGGGCTGGGCAAAACCGTGCCTCCCCAAAGATGTGCTGACAGCAGCAATTTTCCTGCCCTATCTGGGGGTCACACCATTTCCCTTGAATCAATATACAGCAGCTGGTACAGGAACTGGTATGAGGACTAAGGAATATGGTATATCCCCACCTATTTTTCCCCTACAGCAAAATCCAGGCTGATTTTGCTGAAGTCTACCTTGGCCTTCCAGGATTTCCCTCCCCATTGAACTATATCAATTACCAAATACCAGTAACTCTCTCCTCTCTGTTCAGGCACTTCTCTCCTTCCCTCCCAACTCCCATTTCCACCATTCTCTGTATTACTTCCAGAAGAAAATCGTGATAAAGAGACAAGACTGCCCATACCCAGAAAAAAGTTTTGAGCAGGAATARGTTCCCAAGCTTTAGAGAAAGCCACAAGTATTAAAAAACTTGCAGAAAGAAAGTTTCTTTTAACCAGATATCAATTTTTTATGTAAGTCTGTAAGTCTTCAAGTAATTATGTTGACCATTTTAAAGAAGATAACTTGATCATATAATTTTATAACTATATGATTCCCAGTTACTGTTATAACAAAATTTAATGTCATCAACACATCTCTGGCTTTTGAATGCACAAAATGTGTGCATAGGGTTCTTCGTAGTCTTAAAATCTTCAGCCATGCCATACTCTAGGCATTAAATTCCTTGCATTTTGGCATAACTTTCAGAGTTGTGCCCTCTATAATTGGCCTGACATAAAAGATGTGAGACTACCTAAGAACATAACAAAAGTATTTTCTATATTAAGCCCCACTTTATATATAAGGGACAGAAACCTTATGTATAACCCTATAGAGAATACACACATCTTTTGGCAGAATAATGCAACTTGTTCAGGGTATCCTGGGAAACCAGCTCACTCTGCTGGGCTTTGAAAGCCACAGCCCTGCTTATGCCAACCTCTACTCAAAATGAAAACCAGGGTTTGGAGGCAACATGTGAAAAGTGACTTCTAGTTACTTCCCTGCTCCCGCAACCCTTGAACAAGCTGTGCTGGCTGCTTAAGTCAGCTTGATATAAGCCATACAGCGTACAGGTTGCTGTTAACTCTGCTGCCTGGTGTGTTTCTGGAGGCAGCCTTCCAGTAACCAGAGCTCCCAAACACATTCCTACTCCAGCTCTACTCATACTAGCCTTTTTTTCCCTCTAATTTTTTTTCCTTAGCTATAGGAGAGCAACTCCCACCTGACTTTTAAGGCAACTTGCAGACCAGAACTGAGAACAACCATCTGACCCTCGGAAGAGCAAGGAACCAGAGCAGAACACAAAGTTGCACGTAAAATAAGAGCTGGCATACTTGGAAAGACCTTTTCTAAGGAGGGTTGAAATCCACAGGTCCTGGGTAACTGTGTCCCTGGTTATTCGGCGAGTGCCCGTGCTCAGCCTGGCGAGGCAGAAGTGCTCTTGCAATTCACCTGCAGGCTCAGCCTCCTCCTACAAAAGCCCAGCTGTGCTCCTTGTGAAGCACCCCTTGCTGCTGTGTCTTTCATACATAATGTATTTCCAGCTAACGYGAAAATTGGATCAGGATTTTTTTGTTGTTTTTAACTATACTACAGGAAAATGACCTAAAAAAGGAATACAGTTCACAAAACCTTAGGAGAAACACACCAAGCCACTGAAAGTAAATCTGGAAAGTCAGCAAAAGTAGTTATCTGCCTGTTCTTAGATTTTTACTTTGTGCTTTTACATTATTTTTACTTCAATATATGCTGCAACCAATTTATCTCAAGGTAACTGAGATTTTTCTGATGTTTCTATTAGAGATAGCAACACAGAAACATCCAGGGGAACTGGGGCACTATACAGGAAACTCAAAAGCTTAACTCTTTTTTGAGGTCCCAGTAAGTTTTTCTGCCAGCTGCATTTTTAAAAGGAAAAGAAAATGAAATTTCATTTTAATTAAGCTACTGACTAGTGATAAATCATACTTATTAGTGTATCAGAAAGGTATTCTCTACATACACACTATATCGCACATAGCCTGTCTACACCACTCAGGACTATTTTCTACATTAATATGCTTTTCTCATGCTTGCAAAAAGAGAAGGAAGGTGGCCTCAAATGTCTCCTTTGTAGACTGTGGTTGAGAGAAGACTTTTTTCTATGGCTCAGTTTAGAAAACTGAGTTGTACAAGTGAAAATTGCATTTTGCCACATGAATATCATTAACTTTACTTCCTCTCAAATTCATGAATCTGCATTGCTGCTGAGTGCTTTTAAATATTCTCTCCCTCCAAAACTCTTTCTTGCCCACCCTCACATCTTCCTCTGGGAGGATGAGGCTGGGGGATCCYGGGAAAGGAGGGCATCCCTTCTCCCAGAGAGGTGCCGAACACACCTAGTTTTCTCTGCTTTATTTTTATTTTTTAAGATTTGTTGTTTTTCAATCATTCCTTTAATTTATTGGTAGTACCAACAGTTCGCATCTGTGTTCACATAAGGCCGGGTGTCCCAGCACCCAATGAATTACAACAGGAACTGCAGTTATCATATACAAATTCTCTGTTACATGCAACGTCTCAACTTCTTGAGATTTTTATTTGAGTCTCCTGGGAGTGCTACAGCAAGCAAGCTGGGAGAGGGACCACGTACCCCATTTGTTGTCGGGAGTACGTACTCTAGTCGGTCATCCAGTTCCCCCCCTAGTCAAATTACCTGGCATCCTCTCCCTATCCATAACATCTTTGTGCCACACATCTCCAAATACAAAGTGTATTTGCACATCCCAGTTGTTCTGCTTGCTGGAATACCAGTTTAGGAGACTGAGATGTTTACTTTTCCCCCAGAAAACTCTTCTCCAGTAGTTTCGTTCTATTTGATCAACATAAAACAATTAACATGTTCAAAAACTCCTGAAAGCACATAAATCTCATATTTTACCTGAACAGAAGTGTTACAGAAAACATACACCAAGCCTTCTTTAAAATTCCCCGGAATGAAGATTGCTGTTGTATAGCGAATAGCAGATTGCTGAGAATAAAGAGCAATAACCCTTCAGATGCAGTAATTTTCACAAGGCAGTTTAGGTAGTGGCTTCTTCCTGAAAAGACAAGTATATGATTTGTAGATGGGTAACATTCATACTCCAACTACTGAAACACCACAGTTAGGGTTAAGATTCTCATTTTTTTGTTCCGGGTAACGCGATGCATCCCTGGTACGAGAAAGAAAGRTGCATTCCCTAAAAGGGATAGGGTCTTGGACAAGACCTGTAGTTTGTATAAATTACACCAGTACACAAAATCTAGTGGGAATAACCTTGGATTTACATCAGCATAAGAAGAAACRTTGTGGTTTCTTTACTAAGATATCATCTGGCAAAACCAAAGCAGCCAGCAGGCTCCGAATTTTGCATTATTTGCTTGCAGAACATGAGCGCAAACTGCTGCTCCAATCTGTAGTGCAGCCTCCACGTTTTCTGAAGCAGGTATCAAAGGTGCATTGAAGAGTGACTGCGAGCACAGAACTACATTAAAACTCAAGACAGCCTTCAATGTCTTCTATGACATGTACCACCATCAAGATGACCATTTTCCACCTTCTGCCAAAGAGACCAAAGCCTCCAGGATGCTGCAAAACATCCTAGCTAATAAAGAATGAGTTAATGCACAGCAACAAGGTGTAATGTTTTTTAAATTAAATGTGTAACAGTTGATCTGCTCATCAGCTTTAAATTATCCACGGCACTTGCACACAGACACACATGCAGGAAGAGGTCTGGTTTCCATCCAGAGGCAGGTGATGCCTGAAGATTACAAGACCAGCACCTCCCTTGGCCAGGGAAACGTGGAGAAACGTGGAGTAGGGGTGAATCTGTGGAGGACAAGGAATCCAGATGCTTATCCTGGTTTATTCTGCACAGAACTGCAAGGCAGAGCTGTGTCTGGATTTTCCATGTGAAGCGCTGGCATAACTTTTTTTCTTTTCTATTGCTCCTGTAACTACCATTTATTTCGTCATTAAAGGGAATGATTTTAAGAGGTTTTGATATAAATGCTGTTAGGCAAAATCTCCATTCTTAGAGGTGTTCAGTCACAGATGCTCAGCTGTGAAAATTAGTGTAGCAGCTTTTCATAAAAGAAGCATCTCCCCAAATTTAATCAAAGTCAAAACAACATGATCCTTCTGATAATTACTGCTTTGTGAACATGCAGAACAGGCCAGCCAGACTGCCCCCGACTACAGCAATTCCTCTTTACTGCTCCTTCACAGCCACTCCACAGCACTTATCTCTCAAAATTTCTTTTAAATGACCAATATATGATTCATAAACTGTTCAAAAGTATGGTTTTTCACCATAACTACAGAATACAATTTTTTGATAACAGATGAAATTGAAGACTTTCACTTCTAACTATAGCAAGATTTCATTTATTGTTGTCTGTCACCTTCCTTTTACCGAAGCCATGATTTATAGCCCCAGCCAAACTGGTGAGTACCGGCATGACCTGCATGGCATTTCTGCTTTTAGGTCCTACGCTCCTGTGCCCGCAGACACTGTCTGAGGTTTTGATGTATGCAACGTTCACTGAACCTGTGGCTGACATTCTGTAGAGCAATGAGTTATTTTCTGCACTGATTTGCTGCTTGGGTTATGGGTTTATTCCTTCAAGCCTGACTTATTCAACAAAGGAAGAGAGGAAAGTTTTAAAACTGTTACTTCTATAATTCAGGTTTCTGTATCTTTTTAACTTCACTACTATATCACTCCTTCTTAAATTTATTTTTTAATCACAAGATCCTTTTTGTGCTAATTAGGTTGTCTATGACCTAACCTTTTCTATTTGTAGATTTTGTCTTGCTCACTCCCCATTGATCTATTTCCTCATATCTCCTTTATATGAAACTTAGTGAGGTCATTCATATAATTTTTTTTTCTTTTTTTGGCTTCCTCATCACTCATATACCATCTGTTCCATCCATACATTGGAGAGGAACATATTTCTAAATTGCCTCAATGAGATTGGTTTTATTCGGCTCACTTGCCACGTACGTCAGTCTGGGCTAATTTACTTGAATGAAGTCACCCATACTCTCTCCACTTGCATTTCACCAGCAATGCATGTTTGTAGGCTTGGCTTGACTAAAGCTGGCAGCTTTCCTTTCAATCTGTATTTACCACAGCAAGCTGTATGGAGATGGAACAAACCTCAACTGACTCCAATGATGCTGCTACACCCTCTCTGAAGATCCCATAGTGTAATCGCTATTTTTTTTGGTAACAGGATGTGGCAAGCAGTCAAATCTTAATACGCTTTCCTGTCAGTTTAACTAGTTTATCAMTCTAGAGCAAGCAAGTTTCAAGCCATCCAAGTTATTTCTTTGGGTGTGAAGGGTCTCAATAACAGAAGTACTAATGTAAGTTAGGAAGCTTTTTGTCTACAGTGTTAGGCTTGGGACAGATATGGTCTGGGGAACCTGGATRATCAACATGAGATCTGATGCTACTCCAAAGGCACTTCAGGAGGCACCAGATCACTTCACAAGCTACAACTGGCATTCATAAGTCTTACAAAGTTGCAGAAGCAATGCATAGATGGGTAGCTCTCAGCTACCACCTTTGAAAGGACCGTCATTTTGATTTCCCAGAAGTTGGAGGAGATGTATCAACACTCTATATAGAGAGGCAGAGCATGGACCTGACATGCAATCACACAGCACTACAAATCCAGAGGGAAGCGAGCAGTCCCTCATTGCTTCGTAGGGTACGTGCCACTCCAGCACATTGCAGTTGTATGTACAGGCACTCCTCTACAACCCTTCATTCCTGAACCAGTGAAGGAGGAACATCGTCTAGGCAACCTGCATCCAAACCAAGTGACCTGAAAAGGGCCTCGTGAATGACCACTTCTACATAATCTGCTACTGCAGAACCAAGTAACGCTGTTGGAACCACCTTACAGCTCAGCAACAAAACTTTTAAAATATTAAAGGATATAAGATGGGAGGATACTGATGACAGGAGATGTGCATCCAATTAGCATGCTTAGGACTAAAGTGGACTCCCTCAGAAAAGAGTTGACCTTCATTTCATATCCCCACAACAGCACCTATCTTCTCTTGAGCAGGTGGCTCTGCCCCAGGTCCATTACCATCGAGTTTTACTCTGATTTTCTGAACAAGTAAGCTGCATGCTTTCTCTAGTGGCAGAAGAGAAGCAAACTCTGACACCTCTTTCCACAAAATCCTCTGAACAACTTTTCTGAACGTTTTGTTTCATTAAAGACTGAGGAACTCTGAGATGATTTTGCATTATCTTACATAAAACAGTGTCATCAAAAAGTTACTTTGACCTACTGAGATAAAGTTTAAAGAAAAATATTAGAAGTTAATTTCTGAATATTTTCCCCCTCAATTATCTTTTTCTAGCTATGCTTGTTCCACTGAATGTATTTCAGCCAGTGTCTGTTCTGACGATCAGTGCCAGACACCTCCAGAAGTAATGGCTCTCCAGTGCTCACACCACCACACAGAGGGGATTTTGTTTGGTTTTTAATGAATCCAGGTGGGCTTGTTGTGAGGGAAGTAAACACATACACACCGTATTTAGCTGCGCTGCATGGGTATCTCAGGACTATGTATCATCTACAAACACTAACAGATTATTTGGAAAAGATGCAGATGAGTACAAGTTCCAGTGAAAGCCATCCTCCCCTACCATCAACAGCAGACCTCATTCAGGCAGCCTGCACTGCTCAGACGTGACTGCAACACAAACCCCCAGTTCTGAGCGGCTGTTCAGATACAGTTCCCAGTGTCGTCTTAAAAGCACACTAGGTGCAAGATTGACACAAGACATTATAAATCTTCTGTTTAAAAAATTCCAATAGCTCAAGAACTTCAGGCGTATTGTATTTCCTTCAACAGCACAAAGAAAAGTACCATCTTCTATCTTAACATTCAAAATGTATTCCCACAGAGAAAAAAAACTTATTAGTAAACAACTAACATTTCCCACAGTGAAAACAATTTATTTCCCACAGAGAAAACAACTTATGAGCGGAAAGCACACTGGAAAGGCAATCTGGGTTCTGCAGAGCAGCTGCTCATCAATAACACTACTTTCAAAACATGCATTATAACGACCTCTATTAGAGCGCGCATAGTATGGTGTATTACATCAAATGCCTACATTACTGCAACTTTGTATCTTGATAGTAGAAATGTATTAAATCTTCTAATACTCYATGTGTAATCCTGACACACCTGGAAGTCTTGGTTTAGAAACTGGGAAGCGAAGCTTGGCATGTTTATGTCTCAAACAGCCTCCACAGGAAATAGACCCATTAAGGACAAACCTCAATTTCCATTTTTTATTCCACCAAGATTGCTTGACTAATATAAAGGCAGTTCTCAAAACATGATTAAAATTAAGGTTTGTAGCAAAGAAGTGTCCCAAGGTGCGCTATCAAAAGGAAAAATAAAAAGAAGAAAATTAAAGGCATCCATATTAACCATGAGTTCACCTTTAAGCAGTGTAAAAATGAATGAGGAACATGAACCCCCATAAAGCGAATAAAAACATGAAAAAGGACCAAAGCAGGCTTGTTTTTAAGTTAGATGTCTAGAAGTCAAGGTTAGAAACTCAAAGCATTTTTGAAAAAAATGTACTAGTAATTAACTTTGTCTTTTTCTTGACAGGAGCTTTGCTCCCCCATGGCATGCAATCTGCACGCAGCATTTCCTAAGCCTCAGCTCTGAGGAGCTTCTGTTTATCCTCCATCAAGGCAATCCACGAGTGTTGTATGTTTGTGCAGCGTGATCAGGGATGTTTACAGAACTATTCATCATTTTGTTCTGTCTTGTCCAGAATCACTGACTGTTCCTTGAAGCAGAACAGCTTCAAGAAAAGGTCCACACACTTTTCAAACTAGATAAATTAAACTTTGAATGCACTGGTACCTTTACTTAATGTCACTCAAGATAGATCGGTCATGCTTCATCATATACAGCATATTTTCAAAACTCAAAGAAGAGTCTTTTTTCTGTTACTTTTTTTTTTTTCTTTGGGGAGGAAGGAAAGGGTTCTTCTTACATCCTTACTTTCTATAGCTCTTGTACCATTGACTTTCTGATGTCCAACAACTAAGAGCTACCAACAAAGTTGGCTGCTGCTTCATTTTTTCATGTTTTTGTCTTTTAGCTTTCATAAATACATTAATCCACTTTCCCTAGAACATGTGTCCCAGTCATGAACAAACTACAAATTAGGACCTCCAAATTTTACCCCAGATGAAACACTCCTGAATGGCATCCCCATAACACAGAAGCATTGGTATTCCTTGTTCAGGAAAAAAGACAGCATTCATACACATCTCAGGATGTGGATCACATACGGCGAAGTAGAGGCTGTTCTATAACTTGGAAGGAGTAGTTAATAGAAATAAATAAAATAAAAAAGGCCATTTTTTCCAGGTGCCTGTGGATGAGCATCTTCCAACCCTGAATTTCTGATGATATCCTCCTAGACCAGCTAGAACAGGGATGACTGAGCAACATGAGACATTTTCTCCTGAGGCTTGAGCAGACCCAGATCTTGCAGTCCTCGCTATTTCCAGCCTCTTCAGCACAGAAAGTCATGGCACTAAAGCCCACCTCTTCCAAGTGCTGTGCAAATAGATGGCAAGCTTTGACTTAGCAATGAGGCAGAAAAAATGGGAGCGAGAAGCCGGTCTTGTTCCGCACTGATTTATTTCAGGTTGGCAGCTCAGACAGCTACTGTGCTTTCCTCCAACCTGTTTGCTTGATGGATGGTGCCCCAGCACAAGTGGACAGAGAAGCTACAGAGGTGATGGCAGCCTGCCCTCAACTCATGTTTGGGTGATGAACCAGAAGGACCTGCACAGCCTTCGAGCGCAGAGTGAGGAAGACTGACTACAGGATAGAAAGAAACCCAAGAAACAATCAGCTTTTAACATGAGGCTCACTCGCAGGAGCGACTCTATGGGGAAACTATGACTTTCCATCACTTTAAAATTGATTTTGGGTAAAAGCAGAATCAGGCCTTTTGTGATTTTATCTTTTTCCATTGCATTTCATATTCTTGAGGCTGAGCTTTGTTGTATGGAATCTATTATCGGGCCCTCACACAGGCACAGCTCCCATTAGTGTCAGAAGGAGTTACTGTATGCCTGCTTATCAAGAGGAGAGCAGGCTCCCCTGTGGCAGGACTTCTTTCAAAGAAAAACCTCACAGAACTATCAGCAAAAATACTTGAAATTTTAAAACCCTTCAGGCAATGATTATAGCTCTGCTGGTCCTTCAGAGGAGCATAAAGGTCCCTATTATACAAAATAATATTAGTATTTGATACCTGGCAGTAACTCAAAACGTTCATGACATGAGGAGACCTAAGTTATATTTCAAACAAGAGCACGAGCAGGTGGGTACTTTGCTAATCTGCTATCTCATGCCTTCCTGGGCAAGAAAYGTTTGTTTTTAAAATCATCTCGAGATCTCCATTTCCACCTACACAGAGTAACTGCACTCTCTGAGAGCTTTTATCACTGCAGCAGGACTGAGTCCTCCAGCCGTAGGCACGCTCTCAGCCAGCGAGGCTCTCCGCTGGTTAAGTGGTTCACTTGACCCGGGCCAGCCTGCAGAAGCAGAAGAAATGAAAGAGAGCTCTGCTGTAAACCCAGGGCCAAAGGCCACCTTTCCAGCACTATTTTGGCCACGACTCGCCTCCTCCCGGCAGACTGCACATTGCACAGGGCAGCCCTGCCCTTCCCAGGGGTGGGAGAATGGCAGCGAGGCACCGAGAGGTCAGCAGAGAGATAAAGACTTTATTAAAAGGGCACAAGGTAAAATTCCCTTTTTCCATGATGTGAGCACAGAGAGCAAGTAAATACAGCACTCAATACCAACGGAGACGTTGCGACAGCACATGATGGTTTTTTCTCTACTTTATGAGAGACTGGGCTGTTGTTATGAAAACATTTTTGTAAAGATAATTATGGTTTTCAGTAATACATATGGCACYAAAATCTGAAGTGATGAGTCAAAATGTATCAACATTAGAAACCAATTTTACTACAATAAAAATTACACAAGGCATTTTACGGCAGTGGCATGAAGAACTTTGCTTCTCCCTTCCCCTGAAAAAAAACCAAATCATGTCCAAAACAATTCAACACAATCATCTAGTGAACTTAGTAGTAGTACTTATTTACCCTTCATTTCCATTATCACAGTGTTTTCCCTTCTCTCCCCAGCACTACGATAGCTTTTTTCCACTGTAGCACAAAAGCATCAATCTCTGTCCCAGCCAGAGTGGGAACTATCATTTTGGCCAATTGCGCTGCCAGTGTGCTTTACTCTGTTTTGTTAACCCAAAACTTTGCTCTCAGCAATTGGCTTAAAATTTAAGTGAGTAGGGGTTGGAACGGGAGGAGAAGATGCAGCAGCATCTCTCCCTAAGCCTTGCCAACTGACCCAGTCCAGGTCAGGTATGCAGATAAAATGATCAATAGTGAAATACTGTAAGAACTTGTTCTTGAGCTTTATGGAAGACCTGCCAAAGGCACGTACATGTGCGTTTATACAAACCTTGTGTAATTACACCAGAGTCCACACACCCAACGTGCACACACACACACACACACACACACGCACCCCAGGAGCAATCCCCCCTGCTCTAAGCACTGCACAGTTGATGGTTGGAGACAAGGTCTGCCTCGAGGAGATTGGAGCTTGGTCCTTGAATCAGAAACACAAAGTGTTCACAGACAGAAGGCATGAAAAGAAGGTGACGTGGAAAAACTTTAAAATATGCTACAAGCACATCTGAAAAGAAATATTGAGAACTCCATGGCTGTTAGTTCTGACAAGTGCATGCAGCCTGGCAAGCAATCGTTGTCTCCCCAACTGTTCAAAAATGGTGAGAGTCCCCAAACCTATGATAAAAAAAAGCAGAAGATAAATGGAGCAGAGAATATGGCCAGAGTTCAAATTCACTTGTGGAAAGCCAGATGACAGGTTTTGCAGTCAGTAAGACACAAGGAGAACCATGTTCTGATTTGTATATTACAATGCAAACAGATTGCAAACAAGTTCCTAATCTCGCTGCATTTCAGAATAAACCTTAGTTAATTAAAGTTGGCAGGGCTTCTGAAAGAAATACAGCACTTACCTTCAACAAGTATTTGCTGCAGTCACACATACAAAAAGCTTGTTTATTATTGTGTAAGTATGTCTGTTGAAGCAGACCATGAAAATTTTGGCCAGTGACACAAAGCACCATGTGCTTGCTGAGATAGATGTACTGTGCAAACCCTGTGTTGCACAGCACTAAAACAATTGCAGTTGAAGAACAAGAGTCCTCTTTTTTGCTCATGGCACCACAGGTGTCTTGTACGAGGATCCTTCCCACTGGAGCCCAGTTAGCCGGTTCTGTCTGTGTACTTGCATACTAAGCATTAAAAACTCCCTACATATTGCTGTGCCTTGAATGAAAAATTGTTTAGCAAAGAGCATCACTGGCACTGAACYCACATGTCKAGTGCTTTGGAGGGGAGAAGAGTGAATATTTTCCCTGTTTTCTTGACATTCAGCTTTGGTCAGAGACAAAGTTTTAGTYAGTGTATGCACATCTTCTGAGTCACAAACTTGTCCCAAAAGCAGTTAGCTACTAGCATTTAAATTATTTCTTTTTAGGAAGGACTTCCCTTTGTAATTTACACAGTGACATTACTGCATTACAGATCAACTTACGCATATGTGGTACCTAAACTGCAGTGCAACTTCCTGCCCTCTTGTTTCTGCAGTAGATCCTCTGGCCGAGACGCCCGTTTTAGCCACTTTCACTGCTACGACACCAACACTGATTTAGTGAATGGAGCTGCAGACCTTTGCTTACCGAGATCACAGCCAAGAAAATCCGAGCCCATCTTTCCTGCACCCATTCTCTTGCGGTGGGACGGAGGAACAGAGCAGCAAGCAGGTCCTCTGTCTTTCCTAATTAAGCCGTTCCTCTTCACACACAATACCAATAGTTCTTAAGCTACAGACGAACATCGCTATAGGCCAGCATAAGGAGCTGTAAAAACTTTCCGTCCTTAAGTAGATAGTTCCAATGAGTTCTTGATAGCCCATTTTGTACTAGTCTGGGCAGATATAGACTGTTTACTCTAAATTAGCATCCCAGCCCAGAGTTAGCCCATTTATTATTAGCTGATAAAAGAACAAACTTTAGAAACACGCACATCTCAGTTTCCCTAAAACAGCATCACAAAGAGTCCTGCCTTCTGCCACAGGCAGAGAACATTACTATGTCCTCCTACTGGGCTCTTCTTTTAGGAAGTTATGTGATACAACTGATGACAAATTCTTACTATTTTGCATTCAATTTTATAACATTCCAGTTGACCTTTCTGCCCAGTTTCCTTATTCAGTAGGAAGACAACTCACAGGAGATGTCTTCATGTGGAGCCCTCTTAAGCTTCCTGGACATTTGGTTTAGTAGGTTTCCCACTAGTTAAATTCCACAGAGATGCCTTTCTCCTTTTAGACAAGGTGGAAAAGGAAGAATATTCAACATTGCCAGGGAGAAAAGTGTTTTGAGTATGCGTACTWCTATCAAGCTGATATAAGAATATCTTTTATTAACCTAGAGAATAATGAGAAGCTGGGTAAGATTCTGTGCTTTGTTGTTAGTCTCTACATATGCTTTATGATAAATGCTATTGAAGTATTTAAATTACTTTTGTGTTAACCATCCACTATTGAAAGAACTAGACTTGTTTATATGATCTCAGAACTCAAATATGAAAGTAATTGACATTTCTTCTGATCAAAGGAAGTGAATTATTTCAGTGCTAAATTCAAAAGAAGTTCTCATAACAACAATGCATCTCGGAATACTCTCATTACMATAATATAATCAGGTCTTTATAGGAATGGGATCAAATGCACCTTTGCACGTTATAATATTCAAGTGATGTTAATTGTCTTGCAATGACTACATTTTATTTTATGCCGTCCAACTTTTAAAAGTTATTTATACACTGTGGTTATTTGGACAAACCAGGTTGCTCACTTAAGTGTTACTCAGATATTGCAAGCAACTGTTTGTTGAAAGAGTTTAAGAAATCGGGACTCTGTTCAAAGCAAGTGCATGTTGACTAAACACATCCCCCAGGCTGTCGAGAAGGCTGTATGCTGTGCTGGAGAGAGCAATAGGTGCCTTCAGTGTGAGCAGTAAAAATAAAAGAGGTGGATTCTTTCACATGGAGAGGCTTTATGTTTTGCCTAGAGGGAGCGAGTCAAAGACGGCAGCGCTCGCCTCGGAAAAAGTTCAGTGTTTTCTAAGGCTTAAGTTTTCAAACTCCACCCCAGTCACAAGAGCTGGGATCATTCTCAAGTAGCAGAGAGGAAACTAATGGCTTTTTTGGAATAAATAGCTTTTTTGGAATAAGCGAGATGAGAAGCTGAAGAAACCCTTAACAGGCGTGTGGTCACAGCAGCAAACTCATCAGGAATAAAAGAATCAGGCTGGTGCACAGAAGTGCTTCAACAAAAACAGCAGAAAATTAGTGATAGGATGATCAATCTTAACCTCACATAATAAAGATTCGCTGAATAGATCGGCCTCCTTGTCCAGCTTTCTGCAGTGCAAAAGCAAGCATCACCCTCCCAGCAGGGAGGGCATAGGCACCTCAACGGGAACACAGCCCCAAAGGCAGGACTACCTACACCACTAAGTTTTCCCCAGTATCTTCCATGCTCTTGCAGAGGACGGCACATTCTCAGCATGTCAGAGGCACGATGGGGCTCTGCGATTCCCCAGCACGCGTCATCTGGCTGGATATGGGGGCAGCTGACCATGCTCATCTTCACGAGCGCTAACTCAGTCTGGTCAATCATCTTAATTATTGCATTTTTCTGATTACGTAAGCTAGCTATAGCCCTGCAGAATAGGGAAGCACTAATGGCAGGAAGCCCCGTGCTTTTGATGAGGGAGCGATGGACATGGGAGCCAGCGCTGCAGATCTGGAACCCTCCACGTTAAGAAAGCGCTAAAGCACTTGGAGCCAACAGCAAGAGGGCAACATGTTAAGAGCCAACACCAGACAGAAAACAAAGAGAAAGTCTTCAGAAATGAAAATAAAGGTTTATCTTTATGCAGTAGGAAGAAAGGGGACCAGTGAAGGGATACAAAATTGATGGGGCTGTCAGTGCCAGAGACAATGGCAACGACCTTAGCAGCTTCAAAGAGGACTAGAAGGAAGTCTAAGAGATAAAGGATGAGAGACTGAATGAAGTCACAACAGTCAAGATAGCAGATAAGATGCTGACCAATTGTTTAGAAAGGACAGAACTTCAGAAAAATTACTTAAGAAGAATTGACAAGCTTAGGACACAATAATGGAGAACAAAGTCTTCAAGATAACTACAAAGAGATGGGCTAAAAAAGGACAGATAGTCACTGAACTGCAGTTACTACGTAATCAATATTTCTTCTTGACGGTTATGAAACTACAGAGTCACTGCAAAAAATTGATATTTCCTCTGAAGTTTAGGATGTTCAAAGAGAAAAGTAACTTCCTGAGCTCCTTTGAAAATCCAAGTCTAAGTGCTGACATCCATTTGTTCTAGTTAAGGTATGCAAATATATATGTATTCATGACCAAATGCAGAACCTTTCAATGCCTGCTTCCTCAAATTAATATATTAAAACAGTTCATATTGTATCTCGGCCTGTCATATACAAGTGCTATCTCAAGAAGCTACACAAGAAAATGAAATTTGAAAATGTTGTTTCATAATTCTGGAATAAATTGAGAGATAATGAAATAGCTACTGTGCTGTTCCACTTGACACTTAATTCCAGTGTAATTCAAATGCACAACACTGATTACCCATGCCATTTGTAGGGGAAAAAAAAGAGGGGATTTCATCTCCAGCAAAACTGAAAACAGCATCTATATTCCTACCGAAAACAGAGGAAAAAAATATAATCTCAATTAATAACAACTCTTGGGTTTCCAGACATCGCAGTCTCGTACATAAAAACAAAAAAATTACTTTTCTTGATTTTAAATGTGCCTGTTCCAAATCCAACAGACACAAAGGCTAGAGGCTCTCAACTGCTCAAGTCCACGTGACTGCCGTTCACCACAGGCAGCCAGCCATACTCAGGCAGAATCGTTTTCTGATGATACATCCGTAATGCAGCTGAAGCAACTTGGAAATAGGATTTTGTATCACACTCCTCAAGCAGAAGCCTAATGGTGTCTGGTTTTGGAAAACTGCATTGTATTTTAAATTTCCTAAACATTTTAATGCTCAGAAAACCACCTCCCAACCAACGGGCTACCACAGTCTGAACTACTTTTGACCTGAGGCTTGTAAGAACATTTGACTGTGAAGAGGGGTAAAAGGAGAGAAAAGCCTCCTGTGCTGTAAAACATCCCTCTGAGTGGCCCCAGTGGCCCCCAGAGTAAAGAACTGGGGGACTGCAGAAAAGGCTAAACTGAAGGGACCTGTGGAGATCACTTCGTCCACCTTTCTGCTGAAGGCACTGACATGGGTTACATCATCAAGGTCCATGTCCAGCCAAGTCTTGAACATTTCCAGCAAGGGACAGTCCTCCACTTCTCTGGGCAATTTATTCCAATGTTTAATTATTCTTTTTTTGTTTTTCTTTCTTTCTTCCTCCTCATCTTCTAACCACACAGAATTTTCTCTGAAGCAACTTGTACCTGGTGCCTCTGATCCTACCACATTGCATCCTTACGAAGGGATACACTCCATCTTCCCCATAACTACCTTTCAGGTACTGGAAGAGTAGATTATCTGAGCCTGCTCTCCTCCAGGCTGAAAAAGCCCAGCTCCTTAAACCTTCCTTCACGTGCCAAGTTCTCAAACCCTCTAATCATCTTGGTGGTCCTCTGCTGGCCCTTCTCTAGTTGTTCCACTCTCTTGAACAGAGAGGGACCAAAACTGGACACGGTATTCTAGGTAAGGCATAACATGTGCCAGGTAAAGCATAATGATCACATGGTTTGCCCTGAGATGCTGCAGCACCCACACTTCCAGAGGCACGGAGGGACCGCAGCATGGGGCTGGCTCCCTGTGCTTGGTCATGCTACTGCAGACAATAGCAAAATATTTMATTCAGGCCATTTCACCTCTCTCGCTAGGTGAGTCTGAGCCATGCTCATTATTGACTGCTCAGGCATCAAAGGGACTGTTATTCTTGACTGCATAGAGTCTCTGAGAACTAAAGTTTTAACAAGCTATTCAAAGATCTTAACTTGGCTCAGGATTTTAAGAGCAGATACTTTAAAACAGCCATAGACCAAACACCATCAGTAAGTGTTAGCTCTCTCCCTGCTCACAGTAGCTTTGCAAATCTGCCTCAGTTGTAATGCTGAGGGTAGAAAACCAAAAACCTTACAGGGGAAGTCTAAAGAGCAGCAGCAACTGCAGCACAAGAGCGAGATGATCACACTCGGTTTCTTCTACCTGAACTACATCTCTTCGCAAGAAGGGCACATTTTAGGTTTAGATCACTGTCATGGTGGCTCTGGAGATCCCAAGAAAGCTTGTTTGAATACAGGCTCTTCCTTTGCACCCTTGGTACGCTCCCGATACTGTTCCGGGGTGTCCCTGGCCACACTGCAGAAGCACCAGATGCACTGATATCCCAACAGCTGTGCAAGAGGGATCTGCAGCCATCTACCTGCATCGTGCTTTTCAAATGTCTTTAGAAAGGATGCTGCAAGCATTCCCCTGAGGAACCATTTGCATTGTGCATCAGTCTCATACAACAGACTTTAGAYRCTAGAGTCCCAGAGTTTTGGGTTTCTATGCTTGTTTATTCATGGTCTTCGGGGTGTGGGGGAAAGGGAGGATCTTTTTGATCTTGTTTCATTTTTACTGCATTCTCACTCCATTTCCTTTGCTTTTTTGAAGCAGACAAGTTTTCTTAATGAAAACGATGCTCTGTCCCTCATGAAGCCCACGTTACTGTTGTAATATGTTTGCTACCTAAATCACCACACCAATTCATGCATAGCTAGCTTTACAGATGCAT
The DNA here is from genome assembly GCA_035582835.1 of Phoebastria nigripes. Taxonomy (NCBI): domain Eukaryota; kingdom Metazoa; phylum Chordata; class Aves; order Procellariiformes; family Diomedeidae; genus Phoebastria; species Phoebastria nigripes. The sequence goes on along the minus strand of JAYKAV010003421.1, from coordinate 2,050,163 downwards.
CAACTGATGCTACTGTCATGACATCAAATAGTATTTGCCTGATGATAATATTTAAGCAAACACTCCTGTATCTATTACAACATAGTTTGGTACTTCACCTTCCCCCCCTGTAGACCATCCCAGCAATTAGATTTCTGCCATTTGCTCGAATTCTGTTGCCATTGAGTACAGGTCCCTTCCAGTCGTGACATGTCCATGTTTTAGGCAGCAGTGTGGACAGGATCTCAGCACTATCTTATACTGTTAAAAAAGCGAGCAAATAGATAAAATTTCTGCATTTGTATGGATTTCATTGTCAGTGAAATTTTACAGTTTGGGTATGCTATGTGATTAATATGCAGGTACCAGTGAAGTGACTGTCTAAGGACTTCTTAAAAACCCACCTAACCTGCAGGACAAGGCTTTTCAAGTAGAAAATTAATGTTTATTCAGTAGAATTTACTTTGCCAGGAAAAAAAAGTGCTCTGCCTCAGGACTGTATTTCAGCCAGCTGTTAATTTGCACCCAATCCAATTAGTTTGAAAGCAGTTTAAACAATCCAGGAAAAAAATTTAAGTCATCAGATATTAAGCATGGCCATATACTCAATGTTGGGTTAAGAACAAGAAGGAAACTATTTCTTTGTAGTGGAATATGTTACTTGTCTCCCACGCACAAAGACAAGCCAGGCAGGTGGTTTATTGCAATCTGCACAGCAAAACCGAGCATCACTTGGTGCTTCTTCATTGTTCTGCTCCACTTTGACCATCACGTGAAGCTGACGTTTTGCCATGTTCCATGTGCCCCCCCCCCCCCGCCCCCAAGCCATTTCAGCTGGCACCGTAATTCTCTACCCAACACAGGGGAAACTCAACAAACTTGGTGGAGAGCAACCAGAAAAGCTGACAGCAGCTAAAACTGCATGGAGTAGCACAGAGGTGCAAGTGGAATGGTGACCTGTGGACATGGGTCACCCAGCAGGCGAGTGGCCTTATTCATTATTGCCACATTTGACATGCTCCAGCTGTCCTTCCAGCCTGCTGCCACCCCTTCTTCAGTAAGAACAATTATTCATTAAAAAAGAAAAGAATTTAACGCCCCCCCCCACACACACACAATAACAGTTTACTTTAACAATGCACAGGGAAAAATAAATCAAAGTATGATAGGGTACAAATGTGTTCCAAACTGGAGAAGTGCTCCCAAAAATCTCTTATAACTAATGCCAACGGTCCCCTTATTGACTAAATTGCTGGAGAGGGTAGAGTGCAGATCAGAAAGTATTTATAAGATGTTCAGAAACTCTGTGACAGGGAAAACAGAGTCACACTGACCTCATTATTCCTTATTTTTTAATTGTGATCTTTCTTTTACAACTCTCCTGCTCCATCTAAAGTCCTTTCCCACTGACCGGCTGCACTCCCCAGTCAGCAGCATGGACAAATTTCCATTTCCATTCCTGGAGATACCCAAAAACTTCTGACCAAAACAGAAATGGTCACTTTTCAAGTCGGTCACACATCTCAGCTGGGCAGCCTTTGCAGAAAGGCTTTTTTTTTATGAAGTCCCCAGGAATTTAGCTAAATTATGTTGGCATGATTACATGCAGTAATTACAAGAAAACAGAAACGCAAGACCAAGGCGGCAAGGCCTTTATAGACTAATCACTAGAATGAAACACCTTGAGCTAAATATTTTTCCCAAATAATTCAAAGGCATGTGGCCAAATCCTGTTTAAAAATAAATGAATAAATAAACCAACCAGGAATTGTTTCTACTACCTCTTAAGATTCAAAATTGCACCCATTTGGTATCACATAGCACTCTGAAAACAGAAGCTGGGCAATGTCACCTCTCAGGACATTTACACCCTGTAAATTTTGCATTTTTAAAAAATTAAATATAACATATGATTATTCAATCAATATTGAGAAATACCTGATTTGATTTGATCTTCTTCTTTCGAGTCAAGTGAATACAAGTCCTCATTCCACATCTACCTTTTTGATCCAGGTGAGGTCTAAATTCAAAGTTTCCCTTGATGTTAGAGGTTGGCTCAGGAGCTCACTGGGAGGCTAGCAGGAGCTCCAGAAAAGCCCTTCAAAAGGTCCTGAAGCTGAAGTTGTGCTAGCCTAAGGCTTTGCAGTCACTTTTGACTGCTTATTTGTTTCTACCACCTGAAGTTTTCAGGTACAGTCTCAGGGCTCAGTCCCTGGGAAAGCTGCGTGTAGTCCTTCATAGCAAGCTTCAAGACAGATAGGTAAGTAAATACGTATGATCTTAGGGATTCTTGACATCTGGCACAAAGCTAAATATATTACAGGGAAGAGGATTTTATTACCGTAGCAGCAGGAGACAACTTGTGCGATTAACGGATCTCCCTTGCCCATGATCTTCCCCCTCTTCCTTCATCAGATTAGTGATGGGACAGGCGAGATGCAGCACTGACTGGATAGGCAGTGGGACTACTACAATAATTACTTATTTAACTTCAGCACAAAACCTGCATGTAAGTAACATTGGTGTTAAAGCAGGCACTGACAAATACCAAAATATTCAAGCACTAAGGATCCCTAGCTCAGTGGCAGTGCAAAGGAGGTGCGAGCTCTAAGTGGGCTGTTACTACATCTGCATCAGTGTATGTCAGAGCAGAAGAGTGACTTACACTTCGCTCCATCCACAACTCTCTCAGTGTTTGCAAAAAAAAAAAAAGAAAGAAGAGAAACACAGGCTGATCCAGAGTACATCCCACAGCACACATCACCCAGTGAATTATTCAGAAGGGGAAAAAGGATGTCAAAAAAAGCCTAAACCTTACATGTATAAAACCTTATATGTACATAAAATACAATAAAGTGTATTTTTTACATATATATATATATATAAAAAACAAATAGAAACAGGACTTTCGGGAGTCTTAGATGCTCAGTGATGGCCTCACAGTCATTTAAGGTAACTCTGAAGGAGCTGACTTGTGTACCAGAGGTATGGTACTTGGGTACCATCTGGGATGTCAACCCCCATGGTAAACAACAAATCCTCCTCCTCACTAGAGCTAATTAGCCCAAACCAAATTTTAAGCTGATATGACCGTACCATCACCCAAACCAGCCTGGATTGTCAAAACTGTGTATTCCCAGCAGATATATTTTTGATGGTTTTCAGAAATATTTGGGCAAAAGGGAAAAAAGAAAAAAAAATAGTTATGCCTGGAACTAATATAATGATCATTTTTATAGTTGGTCAAGTAACACCCTGTCTGTAAGGTCTTGTTGTGGTTTAACCCCAGCCAGCAACTCAGCTCCACCCAGCCGCTTGCTCACTCCTCCCTGGTGGGATGGGGGAGAGAATCAGAAGAGTAAAAGTGAGAAAACTCGTGGGTTGAGATAAAGACAGTTCAATAGGGAAAGCAAAAGCTGCACACGCAAGCAAAGCAAAACAAGGAATTCATTCACCACTTCCCATCGGCAGGCAGGTGTTCAGCCATCTCCAGGAAAGCAGGGCTCCATCACGTGTGATGGTTACTTGGGAAGACAAACGCCATCACTCCGAATGTCCCCCCCTTCCTTCTTCTTCCCCCAGCTTTATACGCTGAGCATGAYGTCATATGGTGTGGAATATCCCTTTGGTCAGTTGGGGTCAGCTGTCCTGGCTATGCTCCCTCCCAGCTTCTTGTGCACCCCCAGCCTCCTCGCTGGTGGGGTGGGGTGAGGAGCAGAAAAGACCTTGACTCTGTGTAAGCCCTGCTCAGCAGTAACGAAGACATCCCTGTGTTATCCACACTGTTTCCAGCACAAATCCAAACCATAGCCCCACACCAGCTACTATGAAGAAAATTAACTCTACCCCAGCTGAAGTCAGGAGAGGTCTTCAAATACACCAAATTTTAAAGCTAATGNGCAAAGCAAAACAAGGAATTCATTCACCACTTCCCATCGGCAGGCAGGTGTTCAGCCATCTCCAGGAAAGCAGGGCTCCATCACGCGTAACGGTGACTTGGGAAGACCAACGCCATCACTCCGAACGTCCCCCCTTCCGTCTTCTTCCCCCAGCTTTATACGCTGAGCATGATGTCATATGGTGTGGAATATCCCTTTGGGCAGTTGGGGTCAGCTGTCCTGGCTATGCTCCCTCCCAGCTTCTTGTGCACCCCCAGCCTCCTCGCTGGTGGGGTGGGGTGAGGAGCAGAAAAGGCCTTGACTCTGTGTAAGCACTGCTCAGCAGTAACGAAGACATCCCTGTGTTATCCACACTGTTTCCAGCGCAAATCCAAACCATAGCCCCATACCAGCTACTATGAAGAAAATTAACTCTACCCCAGCTGAAGTCAGGAGAGGTCTTCAAATACACCAAATTTTAAAGCTAATGKTGGTGTTTCAGAAAGTGCTTACATAGACTTTATTACATAGATTTTATTGAAAAGGAATTCAACTCTTAATTTAGAATTTTCTCTTTTCTTATGAAAAAYGCCAACATTGCCTTTTAGTCACAACTTCTAAATGTAATTATCACAAAGGCTAACAGATACCAAGGAAATACAGACTCCTGTCTTTTATCAATACAAAAGTGCTAGATTTTCACAGGACTCATCYGGGATAAATTGGTGCTGAAAGAAAAGAAACAGCCACCTGTGCCACCAGGCTATCCCCCATCCTTCAGCAAGGGCAGGGCTGCGGGCAGAGGGGCCGGGAGACACTGTCCCACCAAGGAGGTGACAGTCAGGCAGCAGGGGATGGGGGCTGGAGATGCCCTGCCATCTAAGCTGGTCAGTACGGTGTCTGCCTGGATCCACAGCACCCGAGCTGTCTGCCAGCAAAGCATCGCTTTTTTTATTTTTGAGCTGCTCTCAGGCCGTAAAGCTCAGGAGAGACAGATGAGCCCAAAACCCCAGAGTTCTGTTTACTTTTTTAGAAATACACCCAAAATAAGGTAAATACCTCCAATTTACTCATACATTCACCACAGTTTACATCACACTGTTGCCAGGATAAATGAGACTATCCCCATTTATAGGTTTCCATAAGTGTTTGCTGGTTTTTAAGACTGTTAAGTTTTCTGCACAAAGAAAGAAGCAACATCACTTCTTTAAATGCTCGTTGCCTCCACTAATCAATCATAGTTTCCTTGCATCAGGACATATAGCCTGAGCAAGGGAAACGTAGGGAAATAGCACCAGGTAGTATTTTTCAAGCCAGGTGGGGAAATTACAGCTGTGCAGCAGCTGGGCTCCAGAGGAATCCACTGCCCCCTCGTCTCCACAGCATCACTGGGGGCACTGGGATGTAAGGAGAGCCTAATTATGAAAGTAAATTCATAGGAATGGTCATCTAAAGTTCAGCTGGTTTCTGTACTAGGCAAGCTGGCAGAGACAGTACAAACACTGTACGGCAGCAGCAAAGGCACACACTGCTGGCAGAAGGCTATGCATACTTGCATGACAAATAATCTCATTAAAGAAACAAATTACATATTGCCAACAGAATACCGTCCGCCTTAGACGGCTTTGGTGCTGTGGGTTTTTGGATCAACCCACTTCATATGTCGAGAGTATTTGAGCTTGAATAATTGGCCCAAAAATAATCCTTTTGTTTCTAGATTGATAGAATCACTTGTACTGCATCCAAGAAGTGCCAGAAGATTAAGTTGGTAATGAGATTGTACCTTTCCCTATTCTCGTTATTTTGTCAGGGCAAATAATTGATGTGCCATTTTCTGTTCTTGCCATGAGACTGGATTTGCATTTTTGCTTCCAAAGAAGCTGGGTTTTTTTGGCAATTAGTTTTTGTTTTGTTTGATTTTTTGTTTGGTTGGTTTTGGGGTTGTTCGGGGAGGGGGGGGGCATTCTGTTTTTTTTTTGTTTGTTTGGGGGTTTTTTTGTTGTTTTGGGTTTTTTTTTTTTTTTTGGTTTTTTTTTTTTTTTTTTAAATGCTTAAAGAAAAACACTACAACCGCACACAGGATTTGCAAGCTACAAGACAATACCATTCTCTCCACATTCTCACCCTCCCCATTTTTACATTATTCCGTACTCTTTCCTACGGAAGAACAAACGTGATTGCTATGATGTGCTGTAGGATTCGCAGCTATTCCTCCACAGATACAATGTCTCAAACCGCTCTCATAAATGTTCACAGGTACACAGGGCAAACCATAGATCAGCGCTTCACCTGCTCTTTATACCGCTTAAAGGTCCACGTGTAGAGGGATTCGTGTCCCGAGGTCACTGCACTTTACAAACACGCTGAACCTCCCAGCTGTTTGAGTCAAGAACTTGATCTGATAGGTGTCTGTCTCTCTTTTCCACCTCAAAACATAAGATTTCGTACACCAGCCTCTCGCACCATCACATCAAAGACACCTATCTTACAACATACAGAGTGTACCACCCCAGGGACACGCGGGCATTTCTTACCACTGCATTTTTATTTCCATTCCATGCTAACAAGATACAGTTCCATCAGTCTGCAACTGAATTAATGATATGGGGAACCTGGCTTAAAGGTAAAAAACCAGTTCTGATAAAAATTCTGTTTTTTACAACCTCTTTTGAAAGAATTGTTAAGTTTTCATAACCAGCGTGCCAGCAGAGAATAAGAGGGGTTTTAATCAAATACAAAGTGCAAGTCATTCACAGTCTCGCCAGCCTCAAACACACACAGCCATCCTAAATTCTTCCCAACTGCAAAATATCAGGGTATCACAGTAAACCAATACATTGACACTTGACATTAATTTACATATACTGGTATACAGTACAATTATGCACAAAACTACATACATTAAATCTTGTTAGCACTCATACAAGCTATGCTTGCCATTATGCACTGTAACATATAGTTGGCTTGCCTATATGATATATTTTCATACTGTAATTATAACTGAATTAAAGGTCAGGCTCTGCACAGACTTTCACCCACCCTGCTTTAGGTCATCCTGCTAAAAGGTTAGGTAACAGGTCACTTTTCTGGAACTAATACTAAATAAGAGTCCCTTGTCACAGCCTGCTCCCTTCTTTGCCTTTACAGTGATGCTTATCCCTCTCCCAATTGTATTTTTCATTGCTTTGCTCCTTTAGGTACATCCTCAACCCTCRCAATAGATAGAAACCACCACTCTGATTCCATGTTCCCATGTACCTTACCAGTCTGCAAGCGACTTCACAAGTTCCCAGACCAGTGAATTGGCCTAAGCCAAAATAAAATTAAAAAGACCTAGCATCTAATAATGAAAAAAATCATAATGGAATTGAAAAGGGGGGCAGGGAAGGGTTGTTTGTTTTCTGGGAGTTATAATTCTTTTATCTGAAAGGCTTTATGGCTGAATTTTATCTGCAGCAATGCCTACAAAACAGATATTTCCATATGTTTTTTTCCATTGGAAAGCCCTTCCTGCCTCCAGCTCACCCTCCAGACTGCACGGTTGCTTGAATTCATACATCTATCCTGCATTTCCTTGGAGCAAGTGATAAGTAGACCCATCTGTAAGTATCTGTACCGTGTTTTTCCATTCCAGCTGAGAGCTGGCTGAAGGTCAGAGCATAAATTACATTTACTACAACACATTTTGATGGGCTGAATCAATACCCATGATCAAGTACCCTGTGCAGGCTCCCAACAAGGACAGATCTCCACTCCTGTCATGAATTCTTCCCGTTCTTTAAATCATAGCTATCTCCATTATTGTACTGTCAAAATAACCCTGTTTTCTGACAATACAGAAAAACACATTCTGCAAGAGATGACATTCYTCTCCGAACACAGTTTAATAAATTCCCTCTGGATTTTTCCACAAAGTTAACAGCAAATAAAAGGATAGAAATCCATAGAAAAGTTATCAAATTCAAATATCAATAAAGTGTCATAGGTCTGTTAGAGAATTAGAAGAAACCTAATTTCCCCATATTGCTGTTTCTATGTTAACGTGTGCTACTACACGCACAAAGAGATTTCTTGGGCTGGAATCTCAACACCATGTACGCTGCTCTGGATACATATGAGGTTAAAACAATATGCAACACTGCCACAAGCATCCATGAACTTGTAGGATACACCATTCAAAATAATCAGACCTAAATGCACTTATTTTTCCAACACAGCACACACAACAGAGTTTTAGGTTTTCACGGTTATGGGTAGTGTACTTCAACCTCTCCACCATTCATCTAGAGTGGGGTTTTAGTTGTTGGCTTTTCAGGTCATTCTTGGGGGGAAATCACTCAGTGTCAGAAGTTTTTAATCACATCTCTGGACTGCAGTTTCCATTTACCATTGGCTGTGGGAGAAATGCTCCAGGGACTGGCAGGAGACTGTTTAAAATGACTCAAAACCAGTTCATTCCGAACAAAACACCATTTATTCACACATACAAAAACCCCTCAAAACCACCCACAAGAAAAACACTACCACTCCACACAAATAAACAAACARCCAACCCCAAAAGCTAAACCCCCATCACCAAGGAATGCTTTCAAGAATACCTAGAATAACTAAATTTAACATCTATCTTTGAAAATTTTGGCCAAGTTCTGTTCAGTCCAACTACCACTGGACTAAGAAAAGAGATTCCCTCTTGTAGTAATGCCTTAAATTTTTCTCTTGTTTCTCTCCTAACAGCCTCTCCATTCAATTAGGCACACGATCCCAAGTGTACAGAATATTTCTGAAGAACAAGCACTTAATAAGGTATTTAAGCACACATGTATAGTCCTGGACCGCATTTAAGTGTTTTCCTGAAAGTGTACATCATTTCAAGATTGCTTCCAGCAGCTATGAATAATTAAACCGAAGTTGGACATGTGATTAAAGATTATGATTAAAGATCTGGCACTTAATTTATCAACAGTAACTGGCTCCACAACTACCTGCACATACACGCTTGTTCTCCAAAGGCTTTCTTGTGATCCCAACCAGCCCAGGGACATTATAGTGTATATACTAGTGTGYAATTTATAGTACCATAGTCTTTCCTGGCAAGGTACCAATTTGTCCAGAGAGCTCAAGAAGGGATTTTGGGTCACAAGCACAGCTACCACAGGCTCTAAACGCTTAACACATTGGGAAGCAGGAGGAGGAAGGTAGGGGCAGACATCTCGTACCATACTTCAGATATTGGGCTGGGATATGAGAAGGCCACAGGCTTCACTGAAATACAGGTCAAGGACACAAACTCTCTTTCTTCAAGTCAGTAAAGTACATTGACTAGCTGCTTAGGAATCAGTCTTGAGGACACATCTTTAACACTGGGATGTGCAGAGGTACGAGTAAAGGCAGAAAATTATTAATAATACAGAGAGTTTCCCTATACATTAGTAATTTTCAGTTTTTATTACAGATGCAATGAAAGTCAGAAAAATAACACCAAATCAGTTGGAAACTAGAGTTCAGGGAACACTGATTTGTGACTAAGCTGCAGTTCCAAAAAAGCCATTTTCAACCAATAAAATCCAGGTATCCCCAAAGATGTGAAAAGGCATTCTTTCAAGGACTGTACAGCAGTCTGGATTATTGCAGAGACAGACACTAAAAATGACTCTGTTGATGATCACAACAACACATCCTTCTCACACAGCCTTCTTCCACTGAGCAAGAGGAATTTGGCAAGGCAGAAAACAGCAAGGTAAGAGAGAATAAGGGAAGCAAAGAGAGGAAGAACTTAAACCTTAACCTTTATTCTTTGCTTAAAAATAATAATAAGAAGGACGTATAGATCTCTGTTCCCCTAGAGAGGTTCAGCAGATTGTCGTGGTTTAACCCCAGCCGGCAACTCAGCCCCACCCAGCCGCTCRCTCACTCCCCCCGGTGAGATGGGGGAGAGAATCAGAAGAGTAAAAGCGAAAAAACTCATGGGTTGAGATAAAGACAGTTCAATAGGGAAAGCAAAAGCCATGCACGCAAAGCAAACCAAGGAATTCATTCACTCCTTCCCATCGGCAGACAGGTGCTCAGCCATCTCCAGGAAAGCAGGGCTCCATCACATGTAACAGTTACTTGGGAAGACAAACGCCATCACTCCGAATGTCCCCCCTTCCTTCTTCTTCCCCCAACTTTATATGCCGAGCATGACACCATATGGTATGGGATACCCCTTGGGTCAGTTGGGGTCAGCTGTCCCGGCTGTGTCCCCTCCCAACTCCTTGTGCCCCCCCAGCCTCCTCGCTGGTGGGGTGGGGTGAGGAGCAGAAAAGGCCTTGACTCTGTGTAAGCCCTGCTCAGCAGTAACAAAAACATCCCTGTGTTATCCACACTGTTTCCAGCACAAATCCAAACCATAGCCCCATACCAGCTACTGTGAAGAGAATTAACTCTACCCCAGCCAAAACCAGCACAGCAGATCTGAGTAGGGAGATGAACTAGATTGAACAACATGGTTCCCATGGAAGAACAAAAATTATTTAGGACAATCTTCTGTTGTTTTGCCTAATTTGAGACCAGGCAGAGCTTCCAGAATAAAGAAATGGATTTACTTGGCATCATTTCCTCCTAACAGGGTGCCCAGCACAGAGCTTAGAGAGGACCTCTCAGAAAGGAGTGGTTTCCCCACCCCACACAACAAATGCTCCCCGCAGGGGTAAGGGTCCCTCCAGCAACCAACAGGATGGATTTCAATTGCTGTAGAGATTTTAGAGTCAGGAAAAGCTCTGTGGAAGTTCGTTTTATTTACCTTTTAGAGGTACAGCTTCACAGGACAGCCTTTCTGTGCTGCATGCCGAAGTGAGGCTGCAGCATCCCTTGTCACTGGATTTGTCTGGGGTTGATAACAAAGCAGAGCCACACAGTTTGCTAAGTTTTGGTTGCCTTGAGGTTGCATTACATAGCTATACTTTACCCTGGATAAACATCTAATCTCCTAGGATAGATCAGCATGGCAACAAACATAACATGTTTCATTTTTTAAGATGTTTAGTGTTTTGCAGTAGAGCAAGTTGAGGATTTCATACTCAATAGGCTGGCCTTAGTAAAACAAATCCTGCCCTTTTATCAATAACATAAATAATGAAAAATACAGCATTGTTTTGTAATTGTTTGGCATTGCATTGGTCCCATGCAGGAAAGACAAGCCACGACCAGAGTGCCAAACAGGGTAGCTCCACTGGACCCCACCAAAAATAAGCGCAACCCGCCCTGCACCTTCAAGGTCACTGAGGTACATCTAAGCAGAAGGAGCAAACCCTATCACTTAAAAATGTTCTCCCAAACCCTTCTCAGATGGAAATAAAGTTCCTCTCCACTGAACGACTACAACACTTCAGACTCCTTAGTGATGTATTAATTTTGATGCATTAATTCATGAAGTTCAGATTATCTCCGAGATCTTGATAAGAGTTGCCCACTGATAAGTGCTGTACAGTGCTCTGTTTTGCAGCAGCTTTTCATTTAAAAAAAAAAAAAACAAACCACAAAGTCAAACTTGTGTAGCTTGTGGAGCATACATTACTGTCGCCCTAGGGCTGCAGTAACCTTGTACACTTTTCTCACTGAACACATTTCGAAGATAGTTTTGTTTTTTTTTTTTACCTTAAGAAATAATCCGTATTTTACACCCCACAGTGAGGAAAGCCCCAAGGCTCACCTCTCAGGTGTTTAACCATATCAAAGAAAGGTCCACTGGTGCAGGAAGGCCAAAGCACTTAATTCACAACTTGCATTATGAAACAAAAGCAGTTTCTAAAAATCCTCCCCAACTACAATACCTGCATCTCAGAGAAGTAGAAAGAACAGCTTTAAAAATAAAGAAAGAATCAGCTGTGAGATCTTGCAAATAACCCAAAGAGGAGCCAAACACAGAAGAACTCAACACTGTGTTTTGGGTTAATACAATTTAGTTCTAGAAACACGGTGGCTCTGCAGCCGGGCAGATGCACTGCGGGAGGACTCGGGTTATTGGAGAGAAAAAAAGTCAGTAAGGACCACATCAGCTCAAGAACTGAAACTGTAAGAAAAGTCTGGCCTAAACCCATCCAATAAGGATCTGTTTGCTTCCACTTTCCTGGARATGTATGTGCATCTTTCAAAGATTAATTGGAGTTAAATAGTTAAATTCCCTGAGGTGATCAAGTATGCCAAGAAATATGAATAGTCAAACTGCTGTGTCATAAAAAGCTGTCCAAATTTTCACTTGAATTATGATAACTGTGAAGACTTGAGTTATTCTGTTAAATGTCTCTTCACGGTTTGCCACTCCTTTCAGCAAGGACACACACATACTATTTCTTAGAGATTTTTGTAGCTGTTAAAAAAAATGGTTTAGGCTGAAGCAGGTATTTTCTAATTGTTTCACAATTAAGATGAACATTTGTCCCAGTGTATAAATATCCCATTTATCCTCAACCCAAATGACTACGCTTGACCACAATGGTAGTACTTGATCTTCCAGCAGAGATGGGCTCATCCTGTAACTAAAGAGAAATACATCCATCTCCCAGGACATCTGTCTCCAGCGTGGCAGTAGCAGGGGGTACCTCCTGTCCCACACGACGGTCTGCTGGACATGGTTACCTTATGCCATGCAGGGGGCAAGATTTGTTGAAGAAAGTGAGAATCTCGAGTATCTGTAAAGTACCGCAGGATTTTGACATCCAGGGTATGTGCATGAGAGAAAATCTGATGTCTGAGACTTAAAAACAAACGYACCCACTAGTAGGTAGTGTTAGAGAGATGAATATCCCATTCCTGTCTCTAAGCAGCACATATATTCCGGGTCACCGCTAACAAAGTTCAACACAGACCCCTAATGGACCACAAACCCAGCATATTTTACTTTAATCAATAATGGCATTGGATTAAGGAATTAGCAGGTACAGATATCATGTCGATCACTGTAGCATCTGCTTTGGGGTACGTACTGTGTTGTCTCAGTACCCAGAGTCCTCACGTAATACCTTTAGAAAAGTAAATGAACTGAAAAGTTATTTGTCTTAAATTACCATTAAAAAAATAAAAAATAACTTTTAATATGAGATGTAGACATGAACAAATACCGTTACTCTTTTAACAGGACAAAGTTAAAACCAGAAATAGAGCATACCGTGCCCCAAGTTACAGAGCTTAAGGGATGCTTTTGGACTGCACGGGAACTGTACGGAAAGTAAGCACTGGCGTCCAAAGATACCCAATCAAGCTGTACAATCCTGCAGTTTAAAATTTAAGGATTTGTTGTTTGGACAGGCTGTGGGCACAGGACTATTTAAACCATCCCGCATGTCCCGTGAGCATGCTCCGCATAGCTCCCACCAACACACGCTTCAGCAGCTCTGCTCYGCGCCACGGACCCAAGGGTTGCCCTGAAGAGCTGGTGGAGCAACAGTCAAAGGCTGAACGTCCACCTGCCCCAGCGGCAGAACCATTTACTCGCCCCACGAGCCAGCGCACRCACCGAGGGACTGGGAAGGCGTCCGTGTGAGTGAACGGCATCCACCACTTGGCACTTCTACACTAAAAACAATTATTCCAGAATGCACTAAATTATTGGTTACAAGATATAGTGGCCTATCCTAATTACATAAGACCAGGGACCTGTGAAATTTGAACCTACACCCAAAAGCCCATAGGGCTCCGTTTCTGACACTTGCTGCCACCTATCTTCACCTTTTCTTACCTTAATTCTCTTATCTATAAAACGGGGTAAAAAAAAAAAAAAATCATCGCCTTGAGGTCCCTGTATATGAGCTCCTGTATCAGAGCTGGGTATTATACTGAGAGTTATTAAATAAAACGTAACAGGGCCTAACCCATTTCTTAAGGAAGATTTCAGCTCACCTAGGATTTTAAAGGAAGTAATCCTAGATAAATCTCATCTTTTCTCTACTTCTGTAACAAGATGTTTTTCACCCTGTTTTTCCACTGTGAAAGCTCTCAAGTAAATTCCACTCTTCCCCTCTTTTTTCATCAAGTATAATGTCAGTTGTCTTTCAGCATTCAGAAACCAGTCTGATTTCCTGGGCTTTGCGTACCAGAATTTGGAGTGATAAATGCTTCTGCCTCACCCCCAGGAATTTCAGCTGTTTGTCTTTGGGGTTTACAGGGATGAGTGACTGAAAGAAATAATACATTTTTCTTTCCAGCTTTGCATTGTATGCTTGTATAAAAGATTCTAATATAAAAGTGGCATTAATAACAGCAATACTTCTCAATAAAAGAGCTGCTCACAGGAATTATATACTAGATGATACAGCTTCAAATAAGGATGTAAATTATATTACATCATTTGATTCTTCGGGGCACGTTTAAGTTTAGAGCAAAGCACAGTATAGGTTTTTGCTACTGAGAAAAAAGTAGTGTCATTAATTGCACTCTACAACATATTCACTTAAATAAATGAACTTCACTATAAACTACTTTAGTATAAATATACCACACCCCATCGTCTCACACAGGTCCAGCGTGGGATTACTGCAAGAACTTATTGCTCCTATTAGAAAGGCTACGAAGAAGCAGACGCTAGAATTAAGTTTTGGATGATATACACAGCAACTGTTTTTGATAAGATTACAGGGACTTTCTTCCTCTTCCAGCAGGGCTCTTTCAGCCTCGTTCTATTACCACATACTTTTCACGTGACTTGATTTTGAGCAGATGGAGATTTAAACCAGGTAAAGGTATTTCAGCAAGCTTTCACCTGCTTTTCCAACTCCTGACATGACTGACTGCTCATTCAAGTAAAACCTACTTCACCTCTGCCTCCTTCCCTACCCACCTCCCACCCCATGCCATTTACTTCAACAATCGTTGGATGACGGTCTGTTCTTAAGCTGGAAATTGAGAAATAATACTCATTTCTCCTAGAGACAGGACTACCGTAACTATCAATGCCATCACCAGCTATGCTGTTTAGCTTCGTATTTCAAACATCCTGGATAATATGTCTGCTCCGTTAATTTCTAGGTTTCATACACACGTTAAATCTTTGTGCTGGTTTTCCTCCATYGTGGTAGTCTCTAAGTTAAAATAACCACTTATTTTTCCTTTTATTCTTCCTTTTCAAATATATGCATAATTTCCATGAAAAGTGTTTCTGTCTGCATTACAGAACTAAAACAAAACCCTTGCCTGATCTATCACCTTACATCCCATTTAGACTTACTTATACCAAAACTTGGTCTACTGAAATATTTTACAGTTGCAGTGATCCCACTTTATGGGGATAACTATTCAGGCTTTAAGAACAAGCTATGATGCGTGCTTAAGGGATGAGCCTCCTGACCTCGTAATATGCATCCTTATGAAAGATACTTGAAAATTAGTATCTCCTGGATTTTTACCACCAGAACTGCCATTTATGCTCCGTACAAGATCTACTACCATTAAAACTGCATCACTGTTGTATAATTATGCGGATATGTATTGCAATATACATTAAATAAGTTATACTCTTACGGTCAGAAGAAAGTATCCAAGTCCTTGCTGAAATCAACATGCAGTGCTTTTCCCACACATTTCACCACAGTCTAGAACAGATACGTATGGAAAAAAMCATCAATTCTTATTTTTCAGAACTTTTGCAGACGGAAAGCCAAGGTATGTACTGCGTATTGTGATGGATGCACACAGAGGCTCCTTGTCTGTTGGAATGCACATCTTGTGGAGAAAGGCATGGAATAAGAAAGTAATTTAATTAAACTGTCTTTATTCTAGTTTTTATGTGTAATGCCTAACTAATAACAGCATGCATCACTGCAGCAGCCATATTTACAGTGACATGCACTGCTTCTGCTGAATATATTGGGAGTGAAACTCTGTGTTTCCCAAAGCTCTGTTGAACAAATTAAAATTTTAATTAATATTCTTTTTCATTATTTCCTTCTTCTCCCCCCACYCCCCACTCCCCCAGGATTATGGACCTGAAAGTTAAACAGTACAGTACTGATTTGAGTGCATATTATGAGCTGAATGCCAAACAAAAATAACTGGTTAGCACAGCAGCCAGACTCACTGTCACATCAATGGCCAGTTATAAAACTGGTGATTAAACAAACATGCCTGACCTCACTTGAGAGGTTTCATAACCAGCGGAAGCAATAGCTTGATAACCATATTAGATGTTAACATTTAAAAATCAACTGCATAAGATTAAAGTAATAAAGTGATTGATTGCAGCTGAAATTTTCCAGTACACCCAGTTGAGCAGGCCTTTTGAATTGCCAGGAATATAATGAAGTCCCTCCTTTCATTTAAGGAATGCTCTCCTGGCTGCTGCAGGTCAGCAGTTCTGGTACAGGAGTAACAGCAAGAGGAAGGAGGAGTTGCCATGCCAACACCATGCTTTTTTTTATATATATATTTAAAAACWCACTTTCTGAATAAGAATAGAACTTGACCCTTGTTTAAAACTGTTTAATTAAAAAGGCAAGTTTTCCTCAATGGTCTAAGGATGTGTCTCCTTGGGTACAGACCCGGTGGAAGAGATCACTTGCAGAGTGACGGTATTTTGGTGCATGCACATGTAGATGCTCAATGACAGAAGAACCAGAACCAAAATTAAAGAGACCAATCTCTATTTCAACACTTTTTTTAGCTAGTTAATGACAATAACTGCTTTAAAATAGCTTCTAAGATGACCAAAGCATGATAAAATTAGAGGTGAAACAGGAAAAGAAATGAAAGTCCTAACTTTTTCTAGGATAACTAGACCTCAGGTGGACAGTCCACATGCATACAATAGATTGCCTTGTTATTTTGTCTGATGATGTGATGCTATTAAAAAACCCAATGATAAATTCACAGTTAACACGTTTGAACATGTGTTTTATTTTAATATTTCTTCTTTAAAAACACCCCCAATCAAAACCTATAACATTAATAGGAACTGCTGGGGCAGAAAGGAGAGTAAGGTCTCAGATTCCTCCTGCAGAAACTGTTTGTTCCTCTGCAAGTGCAAGTAATTTGAAGGTATTCATTCAGCACTCTCTTTTAAGAGTTGGCTGGTGTTTTCTTGTCACTTTGCACTTCTACAAAGTCTACAGAAATTCCCTGTTTTCTAGGGAATTTTCATTAATTAGCTATCTTAAAAGAAGTCATGCTTCAGAGGAGCATCATATTTATACAAACAGGCTTGATTTTAGTTCTTTATATTGGAAACTGGATTTTGTTGCATTTAAGTTAACCTGGGGCTTTGCTTGTTCCTTTATTAACTACAGTGCTAGGGTTTTCTTCAAAGGGTGATAAAACTATCGAAGCCTGTTAGAAGTCCCACTGATACTGCAGCCATATTTTTCAAAGATTTTGTTGATCCAGCTGCCTACAATAGAGACAATATGCAATGCCTTTTCGGAGCTCTTAATGGCATCTGAAATAGAGTATATCATGCTGGTTTTATGACAAGTATGCACAGAAACAGTCAAAACTCAAAAGTCTTCTGTAGTCGGTTGATCTTCCCATGATATTTAACTTTAGGATTGTCATTAAGTTGCCAAAAATGTATCCAGTAGAGGGAAGATATGAAATATCGATGAAATAGGGCCTCCGTCAAAGATTTATCTTTGCCTTTGAATCACATTAGAGGAATTGCAGACATTTGACAAAACTGGGATTTGTCACATTCCTTGGAATAACGTACCAACTCCTTTATCATCTTTAAGCTGAAGAGACTTGAGTATCACAAATCAATCTCCTCAATTCAAAGGAGCAACGTTCACTGGTACACAGATCAATACTCCTTTCATTACCCAACTTGCTCATCTTGAAGGCAATTAGCTAAGATCTCCACATCTGCCCTAACAGCATCCCAATTAGGGGAAGCCAAGCCCAGGTGTCTCTTGCTCTCGGAGGGGTTTGAATCCAAACCACAAGAACTGGTATCAGTGAGGGTGCAATATTTCATCAAATACAGGTGGGAGGAGTATTGTGGATAACATTAAAGCACCTACAGATTACTCTTTGATAGCCTTTATATACCAGACTTAAACAATGAGGTCCTGGCTCRCTGAAGTTCCCGCTACTCTCATTGCATCAGTGTTATACCCTGGCTCCCTGCAGAAGATCTCGGCATAATTATACCATGTTTAGTAGTAAATGGAAGATTGAGCAAGATATTGCAATTTCTGTGAATGAGTGTGGGTTGGGGGTGAGGAGAGTTTGATTTGTTTGGGGATGGGGATTGTTTTCCCCCTTGTTTTTATTTCTTCTCTTGTCTGTCTTTCTTCCCAGTGACAGAAAACACTATCTGATGCAGAAGCACTAAGGACAAGTTAACACTACTTCCAGAGACAGCGGCCGCCGTACCACCCCACAGGAGGCATCGCCAGCGCTGCTCCCGTGCACAGCAACAGCAAAGCCCAGGCATGCAAGGAGACGGGGCTCGGTTAACAGCACTCCCAAAAGAGTCAGCGAGAGCATCTGCTCGAGTTTAAGGGCCCAGAACAGCAGTAGGATTTTTTTCAAGTACGTGTTGAACAAGCAGCAACTCCCCCTTGAAATAAGACAGAGCAGGTCTGCGCTTGCCGCTGGGGGCACGGAGGGGGAGCTGGCTGCTGCCAGTTAAAACTCCCCAAGCACTGGTTTTGTTTCTGCTTATAAGTTTAATTCTAAAGATGTGCATAAACTGCCACTGATGCCTCTTTACTGTGGCCCAGGGAACACATTTGATAACAACCATTTGGAATATCGAACAAAAATTGAATTTTGCTGTTCTTTGATAGCTATTGTGTACCTGTAGCATCTACATTAAAGATAAATAATAATTATTAAAAAAAAAAAAAAAGAATCACAGCACTCTTTCATGTTTTAACAGCAAACATTCACTGCTGCCTGCATCGTATACCCAAACGAGAGCTGTCAGTCTGAYGCCTGTCATCGGTGCCCGTTCCCTGCTATCTGTCCATTCAGCATGTGCCACAGACGTCTCCTCAGAGTTAATTGTCTGCTCGGCTTTTGTCCCTTTCACCCAGGTTTTCTTCAAGTGAACTGCCTGTCATTGCTCAGTTACTTCTGCGTCTCTGCAAATTAACTCACCGCTTGGCATGGTTCAGCATCTCCAAGCTCCAGCCAAGGCAGAAGTACATTCCTACACACAGCGTGCCATCTAGTGATGGAAGAAGTGAGAACACAGTCTCAGATCCCCCTGAAATGCTTCCAGGTTTATTTCAGCTTTCCTATTCACAAAAAGTCCAAAGGAAACATTCAGGGGTCCAAGAAAATATTTAGTCGTTTTCTCACATATTGACCCTATAAATAAAAGCAGCACACCAAGGACACGCAGCATCTCCTCCAGGCAAAGTACCGTGGTTATTAAAAATGGATGGCAAAGACATAAATGCATGCAGGGAAAAAAAAACAAACCAAAACTAAACTCGTGACAATTATTTTCTTGTRTATCACCCTAATGAAATTTAATGACAAAACATAACAAAACACTGGAGGCCACCCTCAGGTTTTGTACTGCGCACACAGCCAACACAACATCAGTAGTAACGGCACTCCTGAAGAGTGCTGGAAGATGAAGTAAGCGGGAAAACAAGTCTCCTACAGGACATCAAAATGATGTAGATATATGCACATATCCATTTTAATTCTCATACGGTTGACAATTCCCTTAAGTCATATACCGTAGACAGCACTTTCCATTTTTTTGCAGAAAAATGCAGTATTCCAAAGGGAGCATCCATGCGATTGCAACCCATCCCATCTCCGACAAACCCCGCCAGCAGTTCAGACAGTCCAGGTTAGTCTTCAGCAGCAGGCTAAACTACTCTGGTTTTTCTTGTGTATCAGGAAGGACTAGCTCTTTCATATGGCTAGGAACAACGTCCTGGATGAGTCTGAGGAATAGCCCTAAACCAAGCTGATAATTTTCACAGGTGGGCATGGACCCAAATGCCTTCAGCCTCAAGCAGCAAGGTGAATATATCCATAAAGCTTTAGGAAACTACTAATCACAACTTTCATGTGTATTATTATCAACAGAAAATATGGTGGTGGTTTTTCCCCCCCCCCACACTTTGAACAATCTTTACACATAAGAAATTCTGCACGTCTACCATAGAAACAGACTGCCATTATTAATAGCGTCATAGCAACTAACAGCCAAGCAGAGGCTTATTAATACCCACATCACCAGAGAGAAGCCTTAGAGGGGAATTCCTAAAAAAATAGAAAAGTATAAGCTTCCACATTAGTTAACATCTAATTAACACTCCTGAAAACAGCTTGGGCAGGGAACACAGGGGAGAAGCTTTAGTTACTCGACTTCTGAACACCAAGCTCTCGCGACTCCATTGCATTGGCTACATTTTGGAATTTGTTTTCTTAAAAAATATCAGAATTCACAGATTACCAGTATTTTATCACCAGGATATGAACTCCAGAAACCACTGGCCTCTGCTTAGCTGCCCTGGTATTTTTTTATCTTTCCCTTCTATTGGCTCCAGGCCACAGAAGACCAAGTCCCTACAGCAGCCCAGGGCAGAGCAAACCTCTCCTGTTAATGCTTGCCTTCACTAAGAGGAGTTTCCCTGCAAAGCATCTGATTTTCCAAGATATTTGAGACTAAGGCATGAAAACGCAATCTCTCCTCCATACAAAAAAGCCCCCTGATTACTAAGGCTGTGCAGACAGGGAGGTCAAGCCCTGAGGTGGAATTACCCCAAAACAAACTTACACAAAGAGAAACAGGTCTCATACTCACATATCATAAATGGTTACAACACAGAACAGATCACCTCCTTTCATCGATTGCAGCAGGTTCAGGCAGAACCCCCTAACAGCAACACACAGGGACTAATTTTTACTATTCTTAACAGTTTTCTTTGAACCGCTCCCCCCCTCCCCCCGAGTTTTACATTTAAGCCAGACTTTCAACATTAAATTTTTCCTTTTTTTTTTTGTATGAAATAATAAATTGAATCTGACAAATTAATTATCAAAGGACACTTCATTAATCAGAGTACCCAGCAAACAGCTCTTCATTGTCTGAAGACACTTGTGCCAAAATGCTGATGAAAACATAAATTCTGCTGATTTTTAACACCTTAAAGAATATCTAATGCGTTGCCAGAGCTGAGGCTTTTACCCAGGGTCTCTGTGTCGGGAGATGGGACAAATGCTTATTAACACAAACACAAAAAAAAAGCCATAAAAAAGTATTACCTTAATCAGCATGAATACCCCAACCAAGCACACCTCCTTCACTACCTCCTCCAAAAGCAAAACCTAAGCCCCAGCCCCCCTTAAACCTAAGCCTAATCCTAAACCCACCCTAAACCCCCAGCTGGCCCTAATGACTGGCCCACCCCCTCTGACCCTTAAAGCCACACCAGGACTGCTTTAGCCTTGCACTCCCCAAGTGCATGTCATCTCTTTTCTTGCACGCTGACATCATTCTTACTACATTTTTGGAAACTTCAACTGTGCTAAAAAAGCCATTTATGCACCGAAACAGTCTGGAGCTGCCCATGGCAGGGCCACAGCTTGGGCAGGCTGTGGGTCCTGGGGGAGACGGAGGCAGCATCTCGGTTGATGCAACTTGCGCCAATTTTTGCACAATAATTCTGTATGCGATGATTCTCCTGCACTGGTTTTAATTTGTTATCGTGACTACATCAGGATATGGGGCACCTCCAACCCTGACTCCATTGCTCCCTTCACACCCATGCCCACGCGGGCTTCGCAGGATCCCCTCTTCCCTAGCCCATTCCCTGGGGTTTGCGCTCACCTTCGTTAGTAACTGCTGAAGTATCCCCAGATAACCCCTTGCCCTCAGGAACCACTGATTTCTCCCACACCGACACCCAGACTCCTTTTAGAAGGTGTACACGGGGTGAGGCAGCACTGGGAGCACTGGGAGGGAGCACCCCATGCCCAACTGACCGGCCGGGGGAGAGCTACCTCCATCCCTGTTACAGACCAAAACATCTTTAGGCCAGAGTTAAAACGTGGCGGTGGAGGAAAGGCAGGTACAGGACGGGGGCCATGATGGTGACTGCTACTGATTGAGAGCATTTCAGAAGAGAAATGAGTTTGTCATTCCCACTGGGACTTCACCAAAAAGAGCCTTTCAGCTTGTCAGTGGAGAAGAGCTGAAGGGAGATCAGTGTGCAAATATGAGCATTACAATAACCACAACAAAAATCTCTTACAAAGCAATTTCAAAACTCTAAGTTTAGTGACTGAGGTTTCCAAACCCTGGGGTCAGAAACTCATGTGATTTACTCTGTATGTTGCCTTGCCCAATAATATCTCACTGCAGGAAAAGGAGACTCATTTGAGGGACCAGGTTGTTCTTTCAGCAGAGTTTTCAGGTAGATCCATTAGGTTTCTAAAATTATGGGTTAGCTGCAAGGAAGGAGACCCCACACACACTTTTTTTCTGACTCTTGCATCAAGCAGCTCTTGCCTGCACTTCCAGGGCTGTGAGTTGGCCAAGCTGAGGAGATCCCAGCAAGGTCTCACCTACCCCGGCACAGCCAGTCCAGCCTGAGGCTTAGCTGCAAGTTTGGCATCAGGTGAGGACCATGAAATACCTTACAGGATAAGAACTCATAAGCAATAATCTTAGTCTTACCTGAAATAGGATTTAATCTTTCTGTACAAGCTGGATTGCACAAAGCATCCTACTGGTTGCAAACTGGTTGAAGTCTTGCAGTCTTCAAGGCAGACATCATTTCAAACACGTAACTCTTAATATTACATGAAACCAAAACAGATTTCCCTTGGTGTTTTAATCACAGCACATTTGCCTGTTCCAGATAATGTTGCGTGATAATGTCTGTGATAACATTGTGTTTATTCATATGAACGATCTGAAGTTGTTCATGGTTGCCAGGTGGCATTTGTTTAGCAGTTTTAAGTAAGAGACCAGATAAAAAAAAATTCCAGCAGAAATAAAGATAATAAAATATTCTCAAT
The DNA here is from genome assembly GCA_035582835.1 of Phoebastria nigripes. Taxonomy (NCBI): domain Eukaryota; kingdom Metazoa; phylum Chordata; class Aves; order Procellariiformes; family Diomedeidae; genus Phoebastria; species Phoebastria nigripes. The sequence continues at coordinate 2,027,349 of JAYKAV010003421.1, read as the reverse complement.
CATTCCTCCAGGATATTGCGCTGTGAATTTCAGAATCAAACAATTAGGATGATATACATCGATTTTATTATTTGTAATGGTCATGGTGACTCAAAGACATTTTGCAAAATTTTGCGCTGAGAACTGCATAGGCAATTGTATGTAAATATTTTGTGTCTGCACTTCTACTCAAAGAAGGTCTGCCTGTCCCGGATTTGAGGTAATTAAAATTCAGGTCATCCCACAACATCGTCTGTCTTGTCCATCAAGGACCAGATGGGAACCTTGAAAGTTAAAGCACTGTTCTGAGGCATTAAGACCCAGCCCTCCAGTGACTGCAGACAGGTACCCTCCATGCACCATCCAAGAACGGCAGCTCTGCCCAGCATGATCCAGCAGGGTCTACTGGAAGCATCCAAATGAAACCTTCAGCATGTCCCCAGCTGTGAACCTCAGAAGCCTCTGTGAGGTTACTTGCACTAAGCTGAAGTTGGAAATATCACAAAGGCTCATCTTATTTTTCCGTTGTAATCTTTTCAGCATAAGATGATATTGTAAAATCCCTATTTTTTATATAGGGAATCATAAYGCTTTCTAACATTGAATGATAATCACCTAAAAGCTTTGTTTCAGATTGTGTAAACAAAGAAATGGGCAAAAGTTTGTTGTACGACCTACAGGTTCCCTGATCAATTTGCCAGTCCCTAGCGTATCAGACTTTTAGTATGCTCTAAAATTGAGGAATTGCGTGTGTGTCTGCATCTTAACCGGTGTTTTTTCACACCCCAGAGAACAATTATTTTGGTATTTGTCTGCTGACAGCAAAGCATTTCTTTAAACATGAACCCTCCAGAATTTAAAAGACTAGGCTGAAGCCATCCTGGTTTATATCACACAATACTTTTGCTCAAAAAAAATCACTTTTCAATCCAAAGCCTGACCCAAACTTCCCCAAAAGTTGGAGGCTGGCAAATACAGGGATGCTGACGTGGATTAATGCTTCTAAGACTTGTCTCCAGTTTTATTTAGTTATTTAAAACCTAAAAGTTAGGTTTCCCCATGGCAAGATCTATAGTATCATAACTATCATTTTTAATGAAAATTTAATATTAGCTTTTACTGTAGGATATTTCAAGAACTCTCAAAAGAATGAACAGATCATRTATGCACACACACCGATTTAAGAAAGGTGCGTGGAGGAGAAGGCTTCCCGGCGCAGCGTGGGGTGTSGCGGGCGCTGCTGATCACACGAGGTATGCGCAAGCTGTGGGGACATTTTAAATTCTCATTGGAAATAGAGTCCATTCTAGCTCTTAAAAGGTCTGAGGCTCAGTGGATAATGGTGGCACAAAGTAGTTATTAAAAAGCTGCATTGTTCTATAATTTCTATATGCTTTTAATAATTTACACTAAGATTTTTTTTGCTATTATATTTTTATAGACTATTCAGATTCAGATGCTATACTTACTCTTCAAGTTTATACACTTTTAAGCAAACTTCTCTATGAAACATTAATGTATGATCATGCAGCTGTTCTCTGGCCAGAATTAAAGTCAATTTTGATTTAATGTGATCTTCCTTTTTTTTTTTTCCCCTAATAACCACTGTTTTATTTGACATGTTGGCTATTTCTAAGCTGCTGAGATCTTGTGTGAAAAATCCCACGTCAATAACACTGCTAAGGGCACGTTCCCTTCTCCATTTTTCCAGGAATTAGTTCTATTTGGAGTGCTAAAAAATTCACTCTGCATCTCTCTCTCATTCGCTATCAGCTATTCAACTGCCAATTTTTCCGTTTATTTGATCAAATACAATCTAGAGGGGGTTTTGGTTTGGTTTGGTTTTTGTGCATGCCAATTTTTTTACATGCTGAGTAGCTTAACCACTTCACTTTTAATTTTCTTGATAATACCATCCAGTCCTCCTGAACTGCTGAAATTTTAGTGAAGAAATGACTTTCAGTCAGTTGACGCCTCAGTCTTTCAAGGAACTTTGTTTTTACTAATCACCTATAATGTCTCATGGGCTATTACTTCACCTGGTTTACACAACTGGCTTTAAGCAGACAATTAGCTGGTAGTAAAGCCTACGCCAATTAGAAATATCAACCATCTGCAACGAGATGACTGCTGATCACATAAGAATTTTTTGAAAAGTATCACCCAAGGAGAGTTCAACTTAATTTGGGGCAACATACTTTTTCTTTGTTTAGTACTTTAATGATGGTCTTTATTTGGACAAGCTGAGTGAGTTGTGTCCAGTGCATATTCTGTGTGCTGCAAAGGAGAAATTCTTTGAAACCATCAAATTGTAACACCAGGTAGCCCCAAAAGCCCTTAGTCTTTGGATGAGTCCACCAGGAGCATAAATGGAGAAGAAAATTTCTCCTCTTTGTTAGAAGAAAAGATCAGCCTGCAAGACTGAAATCTATATTTTTAAAGACAGTAGCTTCCTTGCTTTTCAAACAAAAGGAAAAAAAAAATAGGAACCCGGACAAGAAAGCCATGGGAAAAAGCATGCTGCTAATACACAGTTCCAAATGTACAATACATGGTGAACCATTAATTATACCCAAATCCACTAACTGGTCTCACTGAAGAAATCCACCTTGATAAGATTAAAATAGCCTTACAGCAGTCAGAAAGAAATGCCAACATGCACTTAAATCACTTCCCTTTTCCTAAACTGTTTTTCTTTTCTTTGCAGCTTCAAACAACAGAGAAGGGAGGAGTTGGGGAAGAAGGAAAAATCAAGCAAATAAAATTTCTCGCTTCTGAGAAAGAGTGTCTTTCAAAGTATCCCTCTAGCTTTTATTCTAATTAGACCATAATTAGAATAGTCATTGTCATGACAATAGATTTATTTTTATTGCTACCTAAAAATGTGCATGACGTTTTTATTTTCCATGGATGCCTCTGGGGAAGATCGGAAAGGTGAAGAATTCAGCACAGGATAGTATTTCCAGCTGCACCTTTCCATCCTTGGGRAGCAAAAAGAAGAAAAGTGGTGTCCCTCCAGAGCACAGGATAGAAGGGAAAAGTAGTTCAGAGCAGTGTCTTCTCTTGCCCCTTGGTGGGCACCAGTGGGCTTGCTCTTTACTTGGAAAATGTTCAAAACTTGTGTGACCAAGGCCCTGAGCAGCCTGGTCCCACTTTGAAGTTAAATCCAACTTTGAAGCCAGCCCTGGCTTGAGCATAAGGTTTGGCCAGATGTCCTCCAGTGGTCCCTTACAACTGAAGTTATTCTATGTACCTAGGAGTAGTTCACAGTGTCATGGCATTAAGACTAGAACTGGTTTGTTAAATTTTTTTGTTGGTTTTATTGTGTTGTTTTGCTGGGTGTTTTTTGGTGGTTGTTTTTTTTTTTTTTTTTTTTTTTTTTTTTTTTTTTTTTTTTTTTTTTTTTAAATTAGTATTACTATGACTACTGTAACAGAATTGTTTAGCAGAATAAACTAAAATCCATACTCCAACCCTTGTTCTCCCAAGTTTATGTTTTGACATAGCCCCAGCACTTTCAGGAGAGGGAACAGTAGCAAGTCAAAGATTACCAGAGTCTTTATAACCTTTACACAAAAGCAGTATATCAAAATGTAAACTGTGCCTGTACCAAGTAAATGTTAATGAGTAGTATCTGGAAAGGTTAAATATAAATACATATAATTACAGCTTGCTAGTGACAAGAAATTATTAGTTTCTTTCTTCCTCAGAACGCATTGCTCCAAAATACTAAACTGAAAAAAAAGTATGTATCTAATCCTGCAATCACAATAGGACTTGGAGAGCTACAATTGTAAGTCAGTCAGAAATAAGTTGAATACATATCCCTGCTAACGTCCTCAGTCCGTTCTATATTCCCCCCTTCCAGATAAATGTATAGAGATTAGTCAGAAAACTGCTCTGAAAACTGGAATTTAAAAATTGCATTGAGAAATCACTTCAGTTCATTTATATTTTAAAGATATAAGCTCACAATTGTAGAAGAAAAAAAACACAAATCAAGCAAAAAGAATAAATCTCTGTTTTCATTCATAGGCAGGACAGAAAAATGTGTTTGCTAAATAAATTATTTAAATGCTCTATATTGACATTTGATTGGAGGGGGGAAATTCATTTCTTCCCCTGGAGGGAAAAAACTAATATGCTACTAACTGCACTAAAAACAGAGCCATTCCAAGCTGACATTTGCAATTAAAAAGAGAAAATATTTAATGGAAGCTTGTGAATGCTTTGCAATGGCAAAATTGCTTTTAGCCTTTAGAAAAATTTCCCTTTTATTACAATTTGCTTAAACTACCAATGCACGGGCTTTGTATCACCTGTAAAGTGAACATGGTTACTCTATGAAATAGGGATGGACTGGCCAAAGTAATGTTTAAAGACGCTGTAGGTTGGCAGCTAATTGAAGGAATGAAAATTTCATCCAACCACTCCAGTCCATGCGTAGACATCTACTGACACCTGCAGGTATCCCCAAACAGATCCAAGCCATCTATTCCAGTTTAAAATGAAGATATGCTTTACCACCTCCTGAACTTTTTCAAAAGTAAATCCCGGGATTTTTGTTTGCAGTGCGTGTGGATTGCACCTGTTACGATCATCTCTCCCTATGCAACAGTTTAAATGGAAACCTAGGAATTACGATAGTTTCAGCCCTGTACAGCTGCCATGTTGTTTTAAGATGCAGACTTCTCCTACAGATTATTTTAGCGCCGCACATTTTTTCTCTCTGTTTAAAATGTGATCATTCTTACCAAAAGGATATACTTTTTTTGCATGTAGAGGTTCACGAGGGATACAAGATAAATTTGAATGAAGCATATTGGAGATATTTGTGCAGTACTGGGTTGTCTGAATGTTTTATTTAGGTTATGGGTTTTTTTGAAAAACATATAATTAATGCATTTTTATATTTCTACAGCTTCTACATTTGCTTCCTCACAACAGTCCCATCAGCTTCAACTGATCACACAAGTGTATGAAGAGAAGATGAAAAGGGGGCAAAGTCCAGCCACTACAAATCTATCTAAATCTTGAGTAAATCTAAATGAGGAATGAAAAAAATGAATGCATTTCACAACCTCTGTTCACCAGAATATGAGCTAGTTGATCAGAAATACAGCAGAAGTGAATCCTGCTCTGCCTGTATGGCAGTGGTGGATTTATGGTTTTTTTTTTCCTAAAGTGGTAGCAAACATATGAAACCCCTCCAATATTCTTTCCTTTGTTTTCTCTTCTTCTTCTTTTCTATTTTGATAACACAGTAAATCTTTGTCAACCACATTTATTTAACTACTTATGTTCTGATTAACTATCTAATGGTTTTGAGAGATGAACACCATTAATTCTGATTATAGGGCCTTAAAGTAGGCACTAACGCTTACTTCAATTCTGATAGCATTGCCTTAATGAAACAAAGGTGGTTGAAAACACAGTCCATCACAGTGAGACAGTGCAAGCTGCTCACGCTCGCGGTGGTTGCAGTAACTACCCCCTTCTGCTGCTTTTCCAMGCTGGGTGCCCCTCGGTGACTCCCCAGTTCGCGTTGGTGGCAGGGAGGGTGACGCGACAGCGCGAGCGATAGAGATTAAATCTGAAAGTCCAGAATAACGGAGGGGCTGTAAAAAGTACTACAATCCTTCTACAAAGGAAAGGTAAGTAAGAACCATGTCAGGTTTATTGCCAGGGACTAACGTGAGCAAAGTACTTCCTACGGTGTTGCAAGGAAAGAAGCTCAGCCCTGGTGCAGGACTCCTGAGGATGCAGGGACAGCGATGGGATGCGGGCTGAGTGGTGGGGAAGCTGGCAGAAGTTCCCTGTCCCTTCTTGTCTGCTCCCACACCAACACTCCTCTACCTATACAAAATAAAATAATCACAATTTTTAAAAGAATGTCAGGCCAGTAATAAAAGACCATTTGTATTTTGACCTTTCAGCAGCAGGTAACCTGTTTACAGTGAAATAAATCTTCAGTTTGAGTGTAGCTGGGCAAGAAATAGATTTCTTGTGCTGATATTTGGGACCTTGCATGTTTTCCCTCCCAAATTAGGATTAAAAATAAAAATCTATCAATTTCTTGAAAAATGATAATTAATAAACAGACATAGCAATTCTGGTAAAATATTTTCTTCCTTTATATTCAAAATTGATTCAGTGTTGRCCTTTTTGTTTTTCATCTTAACTGGTACACAATAACTGAATTACGAAACAAAAAAAAGTTGCTTCAAACTAAGAAAACTAAAGTTTTCATATAACACATATTAAAAGAATCATCAAGATAAATTTTAATAATTTTCCAATACTACTTCTTTTTCTTAACCTGAACATGGGTCAGATTTGACCTTTATGTTATTTGTAAGGAATAGCCACAATTGTTATCGTAAGCCCAACAGCAGACCAGGAACTGTTGTACTTTTAAACAACTACTCTGCGTTAGACAAGAGCATCCACACACACTTGATCGATCTTCATGCCAGCACGTCTGTCGAGCGCAGCTCCTGCCCAACAGCTGACAGATGCAACAAGAGGGCTCCGAACACCACACAAATGCCAGACATGAGCTGTCTCTGATTCTGTCTTTCAGATCTACAAGCCTAAGCCAAGCAACGGATAAAGACCTCATTGGATCCTAAAATATGCACCATTTTCATGATAATTTATGAGTCAGACACTTAAACTGTTAACCAAGTTACAGTATTTATATAATTTCTATTGTGATTTTGCATTGTGCGTAACACTAGCAGTAATTTGCAAGGTCACTTGCACAAGGCTTCTTTAAAATGTTTCTTATTCTAAAGCCCGTTTAAGTTTTCTGCTTTAAAACTGTAATTAAAGCTTTCAGGGAAATCCTTCCTTACTTTCTTTATATTCAAGCCCTCCTCTCACTCCTCAGTTGCCTACACCATATCCCATGTAAGAACCTGAAATACAGATTTGTCTCCTACACCTGCAGCACAGCAAATCTGGAAGACAGTCCAACTTTTAAGTGTCCTGTGCCAACCGACGTGTCAAGTCAGTATTTTCTTTTTATGGTGTGCCTGTGTTCCATACCAAGCTTTTCACACTTTTTCACTCATTTGATCAAATGGGCAGCGTACAAATCTACATTGGAGAGCTCATTTGTGTGACAGTCACGGAGGTGCGACGAAAAGATGCTGGTAGAGAAGSGGCTACCTGGGACTTGGCGCGCTGGAGAACGATGAGATGGGAACAGCAACGGGAGCTGTTGCTGCCTGATCTAATGTAGCTTTTGTAGAAAGAGATTCCTTTATTTGCAATAAGAGTTGAATTATGAAAGATGTGTCAATAGTATATGTAAGATGTGTCAATAGTATATGTATGCTAATTCGTATTTTTTATCAGTGGTTTCCATTATTTCTTTGAAGTTCTGTTCCTATGAGTAACAGGAAAAAATAAATGAAAATCCATTTGTAATCGGTTTTCTCTCTCAAAATTGCTTTGAAGATCATGGAGCAGCTTCACATTTTTTTCTGGTTTCTGAAAATTTTCACTTCCTGAAGAACGTACTGCTGAGGATTAAATTCAGGCCATTTAATTTTGCGGACATGACTAAAGGTTGAATATTCCTATGGGGGTACCTTGGGATTGAGTGCACCCTCAGCAAGTTTGCAGATGACACCAAGCTGAGTGGTGCGGTCGACACGCCTGAGAGACGGGATGCCATCCAGAGGGACCTGGACAAGCTTGAGAAGTGGGCCCGTGTGAACCTCACGAGGTTCAACAAGGCCAAGTGCAAGGTCCTGCACCTGGGTCGGGGCAACCCCCCGGTATCAATGCAGGTTGGGTGATGAAGGGATTGAGAGCAGCCCTGCCGAGAAGGACTTGGGGGTACTGGTGAATGAAAAGCTGGACATGAGCCGACAACGTGCGCTCACAGCCCAGAAGGCCAACCGTATCCTGGGCTGCATCCAAAGAAGCCTGGCCAGCAGGTCGAGGGAGGGGATTCTGCCCCTCTACTCTGCTCTGGTGAGACCCCACCTGCAGTACTGCGTCCAGCTCTGGGGCCCCCAACATGAGAAGGACATGGACCTGTTGGAGCAGGTCCAGAGGAGGGCCATGAAAATGATCAGGGGGATGGAACGCCTCTCCTATGAAGAAAGGCTGAGAGAGCTGGGGTTGTTCAGCCTGGAGAAGAGAAGGTTTCAGGGAGACCTTATTGCAGCCTATCAGTACTTAAAGGGGGCTTGTAAGAAAGATGTGGACAGACTTTTTAGCAGGGCCTGTTGTGACAGGACAAGGGGGAATGGCTTTAAACTAAAAGAGGGGAGATTTAGACGAGGTACAAGGAAGAAATTTTTTACGCTGAGGGTGGTGAAACCCTGGCCCATGTTGCCCAGAGAGGTGGTAGATGCCCCATCCCTGGAAACATTCAAGGTCAGGTTGGACRGGGCTCTGAGCAAGCTGATTGAGTTGAAGATGTCCCTGCCCACGGCAGCAGGGTTGGACTAGATGAGCTTTCAAGGTCCCTTCCAACCCAAACTATTCTATGATTCTATAAGTCTCCTTTCTCTTCTTTTTATTTTGGGCTTTGTCATTTGCTGTATCCATATGTTGTGTGGCATTCATTGCTGGCATTCCTCATGAGGTTGAGGACACATGGGACAATTTGTTAAGTCAGTAACATGACAGGGCCTTCATTTTACTCCTTTTAAATGATTCATATGTGATCTGGTCCCTTTAAGTCTAAAACCATTGCTCAGCTTCTACTCCAAACCAAACATTTCTCTCTCCAAAAAATAAGAATATGAAAAACCACCCCCAACCTGAAAGCCAAGGTAAAGGCAGTAATTTATTTCAGTTCTTACAAAGCATGTTTGTAAATAATGGTCCCCTCCCCACCTGTTCTTTATATGGTCCTGGTAATTGAATTAAAGCAAAGTTCTCCAAAATAAATGAATTTAGTGTACCAGATGGCCGTCTAAAATAGCACGTATTTTAGCTTCCTGTGTAGCAGCCAAGTTGATTTAAATCAACTAGAAGTGAGGTACGCTTTAATCAGGTCAGCTGACAGTTATTAGATCAAACCTGATTGAAATTCAGAAATTAAGTGAAAATAAATCTGCTACAAATCCAACATTTTCCTCCCACGGGGACCCAATGGATAAAACTTTTAAGACATTAAAATTATTCTGGTTTGGGGAATAAGATTTAGTAGAGCATGTCAGGCTTTTATTTTACTGTTTAGCCTCCTCTGGGACTTTGGTTTAGTGTAAAAGGTACCACATAAAACGAAGCACCACGGAACAAGCAGAAGATGGAAACGGTCCAATTCTTGGCTGCCTTGCATCAGTCTTTTACAGCTGTTCAAACTAGACATAAAATACTACAAAGTCAAAATAGCTGCATTTTATACTCGGCTTGCACAGCTGTAAATGAAAACAAAGCTGAAAGGGGAGAATTTGTGCAGCAAATAGGACATATTTCCCTCTGGAGTTGAAGCAACCTGTATTATCATTAATTTTCACCGTTCTTTTTATAAAAATCTGTTTGCTAAACATAGAGGTAAGTTACAGGTGAGTTTATCGTGCCACCTGAGATGCCCCTGTCAGTGTCTTTTAATTATGATATTCTTCATGGCTCTCAACCGTGGAACAACAGCTGGGCTTTATCCTCCAGGTAGGGAATGAGATCTCTGTACTGCTCTCTCTTATTTTGCAGATGTTGTGTACAAAGCTGGTTCAAAAATAGATTTTACAGCCTGTGGGACAATTCCAAGACTTTAATATTTATTTTCATCTCAAAATTGAGATGAAAAGGTACACTTCAGAAGTATTTTGGGGAAAACATATTCAGGAAGGAGACCATTTTGAAAATAATGCATTTTCCCAATCCAAATGGGATGTTTAAACATTTTCCTTATTAAAAAACAACAATAACCAAACTCAGAACTGAGACCATTCAGATAACTCTTAACTTGGTGTCCCCACAGTCCAAAAAGAAGTTTGTCCCAGTAGCTTCCAGAAGCTCCATCACTGGGAAATATTTGTGCTTTCTATTCCTCTAAGTTTCTTTAACCGTGCCTAGGCAGCTTGGGACAAATCAACCTGACTGGGAGCCTGGATTCAACAGGATCCAATTTGATCAATCTTGTTCTTCTACTCCAATACAGGACAGAAAATATATACAATGCTTCTTAAAAGACATATCTAGTGGCAGTATTATTTTTAAAATTCTGTATTTACCTGCAGCCTTTATTTGTCTTAGAGTAGGCTGTATTAGAAAATACAGCGAGGCTGGAATAGATTCATTCATTAGTGTTGGAGATGAATCTGCCATTTCTCTTGAAGCAGATTAGACTGAAAAAAAAGTTGCTTACGTTTGATTTGTCTTACTGTAGCATGCCCTTATTAAAAATACTTTCATAGGATAAGCTTATGTTGCAGACTGCCATTAAACCACTTCCAAACCTCCTTGTCTAGACAGAAAAGAAAAAGAAATATGAAATTGTGGTGCGTGGAATTGCTCACTAGCAGACTTTTCTCTTTTTTTGTATCAGCACCAAGCAAGTACCTGTGTGTGCTTGTGGTGGTGCATTCCCCCCCTTCCCCTGGGCCATTCTACAATCTCAGGAACTCCTGTTAGGCCTTAGCCATTGTGTAACGAGTTGGGCGGTTGAGCGTCCCTTGACCATACCAGGCACTCTTGCATGGTTAAGGTGGGGAGCGGCATTGTTCGTACCAGGGACACCGGCTACCTGATCAAGGTAGGGAACGAGAGCGGRGSATAATTCRTCATCCCTGACAGCCCTGAAGCATTCCCTACCTGGATCGTAGCTCAAGTGGAACGATACCATTATTACCGTGGAATAATACCATAATTACTATCCCGGATCACCCCAGATAGTAACCAGGATGGAAATTTACTGATGGCTAAAGCCAATCATCTTGCAAACCTGTAAACAGCGGTCCCAAGCAAGACCCTTTGAGCTCTCCTGGACCGCAGTGGGCTGCTCCCAGAATCTCCCTCTGAGTGGGACGCCTCTCAGAGCTCGCAAACTCTTGAGTTTGTGATATTCAGAGGACCGTCGGGACCTGGGCTGAAACACTCCTCAGCCAAGACACTCCTCGAGGCTCAACCCTTCGCCCAAGATGTTTAGCATGAGTATTTCACAGCATTCAGGGTGAATTTTTAACAGGTACCTTTATCTAGCTTTCAGCCTTTATAAACTTATCTAGCTTTAGGCCTTTATAGATCGATCTATCTAGCTTTGGGCCCTTATGTCCGATGTGTGTCTGTGTTTGTATGTATTGATTTAGACAATCGGTACTAAGCATAACCTGTAATCAAGTTGCTTTGGTAATTGTAGTAAGCTTGATTAACTCACTTTGTAACTGCTAAATTAGTCAATGATTAAGTGTTGTTAAAATCTTATGATGTACCTTAAAACTGTGAATGAACTTTAGGTTGCTGCTAAACATATGTAATCCCTTAGGCATAAACCGTTGACCAGGTCTAAGACTAGGGGAGGATCCAGCCGCACCTAGGCTCCTCTCTGATGAGGAGTTTAGAGAGCAAGGGGGTCTACTCTGAACCTCGTGACTCAACGGGAGGGTCTCCTTACCCTTTTTGTATTAAACATAAACCGTTGTCCAAGTCTGAGACTAAGATTGGATCCAGCCGGGTTTTCTCTGAACCTCGTGACTCCTCGGGAGGGTCTCCYTACCCTTTTGTCCTCAATCTCTGTATAAATCATTTCAACTCAATTTTGACACGATTTTCCCTGTGTATGCTTAGTCCACATRATAAGTAAGAGAGTGAACCTTGCCATTGAATTCTGTTAAGTTGCACTTTTATAAATTTGTATTAAAATCACTTTTTGCTGATACCTTTGCCGGTGATTCTTTAAGCGGCCTCAAAACCACTCATTCGCGACAGTGCTCCCACTGCTCTTCAAGGTCATCCCACCCCTCCTCGCCCTGCACGGCTGAACCTCGCCGTACTTGAACGAGCTACRAAATTAGGGGTGTGAGCAGAGGGTGCATCTGTGGATGCAGGTGCCAGGGTCGTACTCTGCACCAAACACCCACAAGAGCTGAGCATGGAGCATGCAAAAACCGTGGCACCAGTGTCTGGCAAGTATGCATTTGAATCGTACAAATATGCAACATTTAAAAAAGCACTAGCTCATTGGAAACCCCAACRTTTTTCCCTCCAGTTCTTCAAGTTAAGCGTTGCTATCGTATGCRCAGAGTTGCGATAGCAGGAGTGAGGGTCCAAATACTCCTTTATGTTTAATCTATTTACTTCGCTTTCCATTTTTAGCTGCACTCGTACTTGTGATTCGCAAYGTTCCAGCCACTTGTAAGTCAAAGGGAGCTGAAAGCTGCAGCGCAAAACAGCATCTTGCAGAATCAAACGCTTCAAGTGGGTCCTAGTCATTAGACTACATTGAACTTCGGACTATTCATATGCAGAAAAGATTACAAAATCAAAGCTTCATATAGCATTGCTTAATTAATGTCATAAGCAGCCACAATTATTGGGCCGTTGTTTCTAAGAATAAGCTTAGTCTGCTTAGAAATACAGGGAAATGGGCACAATAACCTTACTTATTGGGTAGTATCTTTGAAATGTCATCTCTGATGCAACTTTTTTTAGACAGCTCAGAAAGCTGTTCCCAAGTCTGTGGRGAAAAAAAAAAACAGAAAAATCTAGCAATTTTTTATATTGACATAAATGACAAATATGTATCCAGAAACATTCAGCAAGTGTTTGTTGGGKTTTTTTTGTTTGTTTGTTTGGGGTTTTTTATACTATGTCTAAATAAGGGGAATACAAATAAAATGAGTTAACACACTATTTGTTACAATTGCTGTGTCTCTGTGTGAATGGGATTTCCAAGCACTAGAAAGTACAATTCCAGGTTGACAGTGCTGGAATAACTAGAAATACCTTCTGGGCTGCTWACTCTAAACGAGACTCTGTCCTATATACCACAGCCAGCCACTTTTACTGTCAAGGGTGAAAATTAGATCTAATGATATTCATCCTCCATAATGTACCATTTCCATACTGGCCTTATTTAGGAAAAATATCTGAAAACTAGCAGGAGATAAATCTGCGTAGCAATACCTATACTGAATATTACATATGTCCCACACAAGAATACATCCAGAGTGCAGAAGAACATAATTTGTACGTTACTGAGACAGGTTTACCGTAAGATAATTACTAGTTATATATGATCGTTTCACTTTCACCCTGGTATTTAGGGTCTAAGCCAGGACTAAAGTATTGAGGTCACCACTAGTTTATCTAGGGTGAAAGTCATGAGCCTTTGAGTTCCCTGAGACCAGAGTTTCACTCTGGTTTTAACAATGCTTGGAATAYGAGAAAAAAAAAAMACAACCAACCAGGAAATACCGTTTGCTTCTGCTCTAGGAAGATATTTTAGCGCGTATTTACTTKAACATGGACATTTCCAGTAGTTATGTGCATGCCTGAATGTTTTCTTGAGCTGGCGCCTAAACACCTTGTATTTCTAGTTAGCTGAGGTTCAGGCCAGTGGAAGGAGCCAGCACAAGATCTGTGCGCTGCTTAAGACTCTTAAGTCTGTAAATTAGGTCTGAGATAGCATTAGACTGATGGCAGCTCTACCCGAGGCTCCATTTCACTCATCGAGTGATCTTGAAGCTATTTCTGCTAAATGTTTTGGTTTTCCAAGCTGTTTTTAGTAGGATTAGAATAGTTAATAACAATTTATTTCCCCCCCAACCCAAATTACAGAAAGTTTGCTAATGGCAATATGAAGAGATGAAATTTGTTTGCTACAATGATGGTTAGTTTTATGGTAAAATGTTTGGGATGTTTTGGTAAACCATTTTGTTCGGTAAGTCTAATTAAATTAGTGCTCATTTCTTTTTTTCGATTTTTAATGTCGAAAGCTGAAAACTCTTAAAACAACCCCAAAACTCTAAACCATGAGCCTCATGCAATGGAAATMTGTCTCTACAGAGTAGGTTTCTTTGGTAGCTATAGGGCTTCTTATATTTGCTGTAAATTACATTGCTTACGGGGTATTTTCAATGTCAAGGATTTGCATACATGCACACATATATAAATAAATCACTTATATAAAGAAACGAGACTAGCAGGCATGTATCAACTGTTCTGTTCTTCTCAAAATAGTTGCTCATTTTTTTCATACATTTTTAAAAAACCAACACTTCCATTTTTCCTGGAAGAATTATTATAATTCATATATGTTACCATGCAGAGAATCATCTTTTCTTATGGATTGCTGTGATTGTGAAGCATTTCAGGTACTTTACAAAGGAACACAAGAGAAATGTAGTCTTTACTGTCCTAGGTCTGATTTTTCATATACTTAATATTTAAAATTTCCCTCAATTGCAATTACATTGGGGTGGCGAGGGGGATGCTGTTGCTGTATACTAACAAATTAATTCATTTATCTGATAATGGGGGGGCACTCATTTATCTCTCATTTACTATCCAGGTCCTTCTTTGAAGAAAATGATAAAAGACTTTAACTTATTAAATAGTTCTAAAATTAAAAAGAGAGTTTGCATTAAGTATTTTGTGTCAAATGTAGTACTACGTGAAGTAACATACAGTGGGTTTACCTGGCCCCGCCACAGTGGAAGGTTCCTAAAATGTTTTCATTTGCCTATGAATAGGGATTTCAATACTTTCCAAATATTCTTATTCACGGAAGCATTTTTTTTTCTTTTAATCAAAGCAGTTTCAAGGTACAAGGAAGAGGAAAACACACCTTTGTATTGCCTTGTGGCTTAATGATATCATGCTTCATACCCTTTAATTTTATGTTCCACTTTCTGGAAAATATGAAAGTTAACATGAAAGATTCTTCCACCCCAAAACGTAATTATTTCATTCCTTAAAAATACACAAGTAGACCAACTAGCTAAAGAAATCAATGTGATGCTGGGGTCTAGAAATGATCAATTACATGCAAAAGTCAGTCAAGCAGAAACAAAAAGAAAACAGTAGGGTATCAGTGCACAAACTTAATTGCTTAGATTTCTTAAATTTCTGAAGTAAAAGGTAATATATTAAGGAACCTAATTAGATATTGATTTAAATAAATTTAGCCTCCTGGTGACTAAGCAGTGTTTACTAAGGGTTCTGATGTAAATTAAAAGCAAAAAGGAAAAAAACTCAAACATTTTTGTACCCCTGCTTATAAGAAAGCCAAACTAAAATTAAAGTCTCATTCACACAGAAGTTATATTATTTTGAAACATGCTCCTGTTATTGCACTGAGACCCTCATGCTATTCAGTGGGAAATAATTGGCTGTTGACATGGAGCCAGGGATGGTAAACATCCAGGTTGAAGTGCAATTATCCAGTTATATGCTTTCATGGTGTCAAAACCCCAAGACTTAAGAAACTATAGTTCCCTGAACTAATGGAAACAAAGAGCACTGAAACAGTGAAATGCAATTTCCTGGAAACGAGAGTAAAGCTCCTACTTTTCTGTCTGCTGGAAAGCAGAAATGTGCACTGCCAGAAAGGTCCCTGAACAGGCACCCTGCTCCTCCCCTCCTGCCTGTCTCTGCACAGAGCCCTCATCGGTTTCACGAGCATTTGTTCAGGCTTGGTGCGCTTTAGCCAGCACGCAAACAGCAGGTCAAGGGGTGAAGTTGTTCCCCTCTACGTGGAGCCATGAGACCCCATCTGGACTACTGTCTCCAGCTCTGGGATGTGAAAGGGCAAGAGGCAGTGGACACAAAATCCTCACTCTCATGATCTCCATCCCCTCCTTCAGTAAGGTGATGAGCAATGTGCTCTAATTTTGGAGTTAGCCTTGTGTTGGGTGGGGTGTTGGGCTCACCTACCCAAACTTTCCTTGGGAAGGATTCTGTCCTTCCAGGGTGAAAATTTGCCAAGCAACTCAATAGAAAGTAGGGCTGAACCCCTACTAATCAAATTTAAAAAAATAAATAATTAAAATAAATAAATTAAAAATAATTTTAAAATAAATAAAATTTAATAAATAAATAATAATATAGAGAAAAAAACTTGTAAAAAAAAAAAAAATCCTTTTACCTCCATCTCTCTCATTTCTCAGTCCCCAGCGTCTAGCAGTCTCTTTGACAGTTTTGCTACATATTTTGTGCATTCCCTCTAATGTGTGGTTTGACTGTGCCCTATACTTTGGATGCTTCTTTGATGGTAGGATGGTCCAATATTCTAACAAGCTTACTGTAAAAAAATAGGCATTACACTTTATTTGTCATGGAATCATTTTACAGATGTATTCAGTTGTGAAGGGGGAAGTTATTGTAAATCACTATCACCAAACCGATGTGAATTGCTACCAACAAATTGAAGTGACAGTTGCCAAAGAGACAGCTATTGTTCGTGCCAATCATTTCTTCGTGCATAGTTTTTCTGTGCTGCAGCTTTAGACAGCACTGAAAAGGTTGTTGTTTCCATTATGGAGAGGTGCCTGGAACCTCCTTCTTGGTTAAAGTCTATTTTATGTGCTACCTGAATACAACAGCTAAAATCTACAAACTAAAAAAAAAAAAAGTTTATATACAGAAATTGGACAACATATTCATTAGGCAGCAGTTGTTTTTACAAATGCGTGGATCGGTCCTTTCAGCAGTCCATATCAATCTTTAATTTCAAACTTTTTGATTGACTGTTGCTAAAATCAATCATAAACTTCTTATTAGTTTCACTATTTGCAAATATTTAATGCTTTTTTCCCACTTCTCATTGCATCACAGTCCTTTGGACTCTTCCGCATGTCACCAAATCACGTGGAGTTGCAAACACGGTGTTGCTCATGTTTGTAGACAGCAAGCACAATGTGCTGCCTTGTTAATCACAAGATCAGAGAAGCTAATAGTTGCTTTGGATTGACTTCCAGGAGTTGTTACTGCTGATCTTCTCTGTAGAAGAGCTATTGAGGTGCTAATGGTATTAGTTTTCTCTGATTTAAGATTCCCCACAGATCTTAGCCAATGTTTTGGTCCTTATTGACATTGTTCTGTGAACTACAACTCATTAAATTAGCTAGAAGTTTGTTTTAGATTAATTACGATATGAGGAGCTTGACATTCTCCATCTGGAGCAGAGTTTTCAGTTGTTGCCTACTGGGGGATGAACCATTCGATTCATAAAAAGGCACTTCATTTATTAAAACGTAGCATTTCCAGATTCAGCTTTTCCCATTAGGGTTGCTACTGTAAGGGCTAAATGATGCTCCTGAATTGCATCCTGTGCAACCCACAGACTCCACCGAAGGAAAGGGGAGCGAAAGTTAGGATAGCAGTGGCGTGGTTCTGTGGCTAAGCATCCGAGGAGCAATTCAACTCTGTTGTTTCTTTCCTGCTTCCTTTTCCCACCTTGTTAAACTGAAAAAAACAACTTAGAAAGACCCAAAACTCCCTGCGAGCAGCTGGGAACTACAGCCAGGAAGCCCTTGTTGATGTGATCACTAAGTATTATATTAACACTGTGTCCAAAGCAGAAAATATAAAAATACTTCAGAATCCTTTTATATATAATCTTAAAAAAAAAAAAAAAAAAAAAGAAACCCACAAAACCAGTATTATTCT
Source organism: Phoebastria nigripes (assembly GCA_035582835.1). Lineage (NCBI taxonomy): Eukaryota > Metazoa > Chordata > Aves > Procellariiformes > Diomedeidae > Phoebastria > Phoebastria nigripes. The sequence continues at coordinate 2,009,793 of JAYKAV010003421.1, read as the reverse complement.
ATGGACTAGTCTAAAACATTAGCAAAAAAGATTTATGGGAGTACAGGCATTGGGAGACTCGTAAACCAGGTGTACTTTCAAACTTTAATGAGGGCAGTGGCTCGGGAATGTAGCTCTGTAATACTGAATCACACTGTGTATACAAAACATCTTACCTGGGTCCTCTTCGCAGCGAGATCGGTGCACTTTTGCAGGATGCTAACTTGCTAACGCCCCTGCTACTCCCAAACATGCAGCCTGGGAGGATTAGCTCTTCCTCCCCTCCCAGCAACTCAAAACGAGCAAAAATGAATATTGCATGGTATTCTTTTAGCATGAATATGATTACAGCTTTCATAGTCAAAGTGTTAATTTTCTAACCTTATTACACTATCCTTTCACTTTAGTAGAACAATTGAATTTTCTCCTAGTGGATTTTTCCACAATCAGAAATTTCAGGGCCATCAGAAATACTGTGAGCATTTCTTCTGCACCACAGATTGGGATTTTATCTCCTGGTCCCTTCATCTAACCCAATAACTTATGCTGAAATTAGATCATACATTTTAGGAAGAGATTCAATCTTATTTTAAAGATCCTCATTGATGGTGCATGAACCACATCCATTATTAATCTGTTCCAATGCTTAATTACCCTTGTTAAGAATACAATTAAGAAATTGTCAGATTTCTGTTTGACCTTCCCTGCGTTCAATTTCCTTCCATTTCTGTCAAAATTTTCTGATACTGTTTCTCCCAGATTCTCTCATAAACACCCCTGCTGTTCTAGAACCTATTTTAGGTTTAATACCCAGGACGGTTATATTATAATACAAGCTCTCCTCTTTCTCACCTAGAGTGAAAGTGTTCTACATAGATGACAAATCCAAAAAAAGAAAACCAAAGAACAAAAAGGACAAAGAAACATAATATGCATTATTTTAAAATGCATGTGGTTTATTATCAAAGTAACTGAGTGGCTCAGCTCGCATCAGGGCTATATTTAGACAAAAGTCTAGCATTTAAAGTTCAATTCCAGGGTGTTTGCTAATGCCCAAAATTTATTATTGCAGCTATCAGTACTGTGCTGCAGTGCATCCAAGGTGCTCAACTGCTAAATCTGTCATCCTTTCGAATAAGGTATGATCACTGACAATGGGAATAGATGTAGGAATAAAGGCCAACATTTCTCTAGGTACTACAGTATTTTCCTGCTTTGCTCTTTATCTCGCCACCACTACCACTATATGCATATTTTTAAGAAAACAAAGCACTTGACCTCTTTTTGGTTGAAAACTCCAAGTTTTCCATGTTCTCTCAAAAGACAAAACTCTTCCTGCTGTTTTAATACTCCCAGCTGGGCTTCAGGATTTCAACGAGGCTAGAAGTTCAGCTCTTCTGCTTTGACCATCTCGTACGTGCCTGTGCACCCATCCACGGTACTCTGGACTGTCTCCAGCTTTCATTCAAGCCAACAGCAGAGCCCTGAAGAATTATAACCTGCTGATTCAGGCAAGGGGTGGGCAAGACTGACTTCTGCTCCTGCTGAAGCTATGTCATTATTGTTGGATTATTGATCCCTCCCAATGTGCACATTTGCTCTAGTATGGGTGAATACAGGCAAACAACTCCAAACCCTTTGTGATGCTATACGGGTGACAGTCAGAGCACCTTTYGTTGTATGTATTTGTATGTCCCTGACTCCTACATATAGTTTCCATGGGAAAATTGCAGAATGCCTACGCATGTTAATTTTTAGTGCAGCAGGCCGCTAAACCTATCATCTCACAAAAATGTCCTTTTATAGCCTTGTCAATCAGTGTATAATTAGCTGAAGTTACATGCAGAACAGATGGGAATTTTGGAAATGTTTCTTTTACTAAATGCATGTGAGAAGAAAAAAAAAAAAAAAAAGAACCATGACTTGGGGATTTAATATATATATATATTCCTAATGTGATGTTGAATTAAATTAAGTTCTAAAAATATATGCAATAAAATGTGCAGCAAAACATGCCAAGCATTATTAATTACAAACAACAACAACAACAATATTTTCCTGGTATTCAGAAGAGAAAGTAAGTAAATAACAAATTTCATTGTGAAAAGTAAATATCAAGTTTATGCTAACGACTTCAGTAGATGTCCTCTTTAAGGGGAATTTTCAAAAGATTTAGGGACATGAAGGCTCTGTCATTTACAAACATGACTGGGAAAGGGCAAGAAGGTCAGAAGTCCTAAGAAAACAGCACTTCCAGACAGTCCTTAAAGAAGAGCGTGGAGCTGCCTTTACCTCGCTGTGCTGATCATTATCTGCCTCAGAGGAAGTGGAATATTTTCTCTGGATTTAAAACATTTGCCTATGCACATTGGGGTACAGGATGGTACATCACCATACTCACTTTTGCAAGATGTACAGATTTCCAGAGGGAGAAACTAAAGAAGGAGAAAGGAAGCCACAAAAGGAGCTGGACATTCAGATGGCATCCTCGATTCCCTACATAGTGTCTGCCAAGCTGCAATGTCCTGACAGCAGTGGTTTGCAGAAATATCCCATATTTATGGTCTATACTACCATCCATGCATCCAGCCTTTCACATTACGAGTCACTACTAATTCTATAATTCATAGATAAAGTGGGATTGCGTAACCTGTCACTCATTTTTCTAATTCCAGTTACCTTATAATGGTGTTGCAAATATACTATACAGAACATGTCCCCAAACAGAGTATTTCACATACATGCCAAGCCACTGAATCCCTTATTACCAGTGATGGAGTCCATCTGACTTCGGTCTCAAAGAGGGTAATTGCCTAACATATCCATTCATTTTCTGAGACATTCACACCCCACACTTGTAGCACCCTCGTTTTGGACTAGGGATTTCTGTAACCCCTTCATGACCTTGCCACTGCTTACCAGCACTCACCTACTTAATGTTTCTGATGGAATGTAAAGGTTGATATGTGTAATTCAAGAATCATTACTGCTGTATGCATATGCTAATCCAACAGAATATCGCATTTAATAGCTATTTACTATTTTCTTTCTTTTCATGTGCTGTTCTATAGTTGTATTTTCTCCCTATTGAAATCCTGGGTCAGACTGAGTTCTCCTGGTAAGTTAAGGAGACAAAAGAACATAGAAATATGACATTTTTTTCTTCTTCTTTCTCTCTGCACACTTCCTAGATACTACAACCTAGCTTTTTGACAGCTCAGTTTAGAACTGGAAGAGAAAATAGAGTGCCAAATTAGAAGGGAATAAAAAGAATAAAAGTCTCCAGGTGAAAATTGTACCAATATTCACTATTTTGGAAAAAAATATCCTTTCAGTTCCAGTAAAAATAAAATTACTTAAGAACTTACCTGAAATTGCTGAAAAATAATGTAGACTCATTCTGCAATTCAAACAGGAGTTCCTGGCAATGGGCTTTTTGCTCTGCCACTGACCACAAAGACTGAAGCTCTCAGATGAGGAGCTGAAGTTCAGGCTCCCAAGCCAACATGCAAGTGTATTCATGAGCTGGACTAAGAATTGTGCAGCTTCTGTTGCCCTGTGCAGAAACTCTACATCACTGAGCACTTTGAAGTACAGTTAGCTGGAACTCAAATTTGAGATTTGCTTTTTAAATCACAGCCAATTCTTGGGYATTATGTTCCGTACTGCATTACTATTGCAGTTGATACCTATCTCCCCTCCCAACTAACTACAGTGGGAACAGCAAGGTCAGGCCCTTTATTAGTATGAATTACCATAATAATAAGTGGATGTAGTATGATTAGTGCCTGAATTTGATTTATTACATTCAAGAAGGAAACGAAGGGCAAAGAATACAGCTTTGTTTATTATGGGTATTCAAATAAACACTAGTAAGATCCCAGCTAGTAAGGCATCGAAGTGTTAGAACATACAAGCTGATGAACATTCAGCTGTTTCTCCGCGGGGTACAAAGTATAAATTAATTATACCTTGGCAGGCAGCTTGACTTTGGGGTCCTTGGAGATGGGTAGAAATAGATGGAAGAGACTTAAACTTGGCTGTTGGGTATATCAAAGCTATGACAGGGGAATTATTTTTACTACCAATATAACCAAGTAGCCCAGAGTAAAAAGCCCCCAAAAACATAATTAAGAAAAATTATCAGCAAAATTGGTCCTCCTGGCTTATCAAGTCCAGTCATTTGTTATTCTGGGCATATTTCTCATATGATTCCTTCATAGAGGTATCAAGCTCCAGCAGCCTAACACTTAAAAATAGTTAGGCTTGGAGTTTTAACACATTTAGATAATTCCTAAAGAGAGATAACAGGATATACTTTCTTCCAACCAATATCTTATTCTTGAAATAAATTGGATCAGATCTATATATATAGTATAACCATGAACTTATCTTGGGAGTTGAATACAATGTAAAGTGAAGGAGAGAGGAACTTTTTAAGTCAATAATGCTGCTAAAGCCTGTGTATCACAAAACTTCAGGTATTATTGTGACAAGCAGAGTAGAAAGATAATATTCAACAAATAATAGATAGAGAGAAAAAGGATCTGTAAATTGGAAACACCAAAAAATGCAACTTGTTAAAGCTATTGAGTTTATTTTCAGAAATGAAAAATAAAGTTATTCCTGCTTTAAATCTGAACTCTTGATTTGTCCTTTTAGACTATAGCCCCCAACCCGAATGGCTAAATTTTTGAGTGGAGCATCTCAATGAGCCATAGTTTAACAAGATGTTTCTATTCACAGTGATGCACCTTCAGAATAAGACTGTCAGGCTCCATTTCTGCATATACTCAGCTGTATGCTTAGGTTTCACATGTGGGAAAATGAGATCAATAGGTTAATCCTGGTTGGAAAGCTAAGTCTATGTATTCCATTGGCAGAGACCTACATTAAATTAAATTATATGTGTATTTCCTTGAATATCTGAAGCTCAACAACGTGAGCTTGGAATAACAACTGAGAGATAAGGCTTTGTAATCTGTAATATGTTAACTGATAGTTGCGAAATGAAGCTAGCATTTGTTTTTGTGAATAGATCATAGTAATATGAAGCTTAAGTTTTTGATTCAGAAAATTATCATATCTTTACAGAGAAGTAGGGAAAAAATTAAATTTTGTGTATGAATTACTYTGTACATATTTAATTTGTCTCAGTCAACAGGTTTCCTTTACTTGTTCACATTATTTGTATTTAAACAAACAAAMGCAAAGAAAAAAATCTATACAAAGTGAGCAAAAATGTTATTTTGTGTCTAACAAAAAAACTGGATTATGAGGGAAATATGCTTCTGAAATGTGATTAAAGTTTACACCACACATCACTGGAATCCAGGTGCCTACCTAAAATTAAATACTTATGTATGGATTGCATGGAGTTATTTCATTTGTAAGAACAAATGTTAATTATGAGGGGTATTAGCAATACAGCTACGGAATTATTATTACGAGTTGCTTGGATGGATACTGTCTTTCCACTCTTGAATTCTGGAAGGGGCTGGTAGTAAAAGTAGGAAGACGAAGTGGAGATGTGAAGGCTCTTCTCTATCTGTTTGCGAGTTCTCCACAATGATTTACTACTGATCAGAGAAGCACTAGTTCTTCAGCAGAGACTGAACTGCAGTAAGCTGTCACACAGCACATTAAATGAGAAATTTTGATCTATTGATGTTTTCAGAGTGTTATATCCAGATCACCTTATTAAGACATAATACAGGTTTAGCCACACCAATTCTCAAAACAAATGTCCCCCCAAATAAGCCTGGCAATGCTTTGCTGGGGTGTTGGAGAAGTCTGGGAGGAAATATCCAATTACAATGTTCTACCTATGGCATCTGGTTCTGCCCTACAATGGTTTCACGTGGAGTCCTGCTTCTCCTCGTATCTGTCACGTTAACACATACTTTTCTTCTCCCACTTCAGTGATGCTTTGACAGCATGTCAGTGTGGGATCCTCTCAAATCTGCATCAAAGCAAGAGTGGGTAATTTTGAAGTATGAGGCACTGCTATTAAAGTTCTCTCCTTGTTCCAGATTGTTGTGGTTTAACCCGGCAGGCACCTAAACACCACACAGCCGTTCACTCACTCCCCCCTCAGTGGCATGGGGGAGAGAATCGGAAAAAAAAAGGTAAAACTCGTGGGTTGAGATAAAGACAATTTAATAGGACAGAAAAGAAAGGGACAATAATAATAATAATAATGATAAAAGAATATACAAAGCAAGTGATGGACAATACAATTGCTCACCGCCCGCTGACCGATGCCCAGACAGTTCCCAAGCAGCAGGCCCCTGGCCAGCTTTTCCCTTAGTTTATACGCTGAGCATGATGCCATATGGTATGGAATATCCCTTTGGCCAGTTGGGGTCAGCTGTCCCGGCTGTGTCCCCTCCCAACTTCTTGTGCCCCCCCAGCCTCCTCGCTGGTGGGGTGGGGTGAGGAGCAGAAAAGGCCTTGACTCTGTGTAAGCACTGCTCAGCAGTAACGAAGACATCAGTATGTCATCAACATTATTCTCATCCTAAATCCAAAACAGAGCACTATAGCAGCTACTAGAAAGAAAATTAATTCTATCATCCCAGCCGACACCAGGACACAGATGAAACCAGCACTCGAGATTGAAAGTTAAGGGTAATACGCTCTGTCATATCCCATATCCCACAGCCAGCTCTGTCTAGTCTAAGCAGTAAGACAAAACCACATGATAATAATCTACTTGTGGAGTTTAGCAAACAGTCAATATTGCACAGTCAGCAGAAAAGGTCATCTCCATTCTTTCCCTCCTCCAACTTGATAACCAAGCTTCAAAGACAATGCCAGTATGGTACCCTGTTGGATTCTGATGATTAAAAGTTGTCTTTAAGTTGTAACCAACCTGAAGAACACAAGTCTCCTGTCTTTTTGCAGGAACAGAATGTGGAACCAATTCTGCAGTGCTTCATGGTTGCGTGTCAGACACACTGACTGCAGCTGAAGACAGGATTCTTAAAAGCAGTATTTTACTGCAATTCTGCTCACTTGTACCATGAAGAAATGCATGTTTTCTTAATGGCACAGATTTTTGCTTATAAAAATTGCCTTCTGATTTTATCAGCTAAAATGATACTATTCTGAACTTCTTCATAAAAACGGGGTGTGTGCACGTGAAATCAGATTTTAAAAAAAAAACAAAAAAAGTAGAAGAGTGAAAAATAAATAATAAAGAATGTTTCGATATAAACATTCTTATTTTGACATGGCGATGGAATATTTACTCATCCAAAGACCACACAGACAGTGCTTTGCATAAATCAGGTTTGAACTTTTGGGGATCAGCACCGAGCATTTTGTTAGCTTGGAGCACACCTCCTAAATTAATGAAATTCCTTTTAATCTGTCAGCTTTTATTTTTGTTRATGAAGTCTGTAAACATGTTTAACTAAACGGTTGTGCATGGGAAACTGAATGTTCTCCAGATACACAAGGTTTATTGGACTTGATCTGAGTCTGTAAGAACAGCTGCATAAAGGCAGATCTGCCGCTGGCCCTGGCTCGTTGATGTGAGATTAAGATTTTCTGTCGATGAGTATTGGACCGAGCCCAAAAGGTACGGTGCTGCAAAGAGAGTTTCCTACTCTTCCATAAAAGTGGAAAGGGGGAAGAAGAGTGCCAAAATAATGCTGTCTTACTGCTCTTGACATGTCCCAACACAGCAGGTAGTGTTCTCCGTTATGTTTGGCACGTGTCGTCTTGTATCAACGCAGCAGCTGATTTTTGTCAGCGCCCATTATTTGGCTGTAGCATCAGGGACTCCTACTCATGCACGTATTCAGAGAGGTTCCAGGTATGTAGGTATTCCAGCACAACCAGACATTTAGTCCTTTTAAACAACAATCACGGTTTGAAAGAATCATTCATGATTTGGTTTGGATCTTCTGCGCAACGAAGTCACATGAAGAAGTATGGTAATTCAAGAGGAGGTGGGGAGGAGATTGAAGGTTGCAGTTTTAGCAGGAAACCTTAAGGCTATCCAAATGCTTCATGAAATCACCAAGGATGAAATCCATATCTCCCTACTGAGTTAAACATGACTTGACAATGCCAATGAACTTTCAGAGAAATGACAGACAAACTACAGTGTGCGTGCTAAGCCATGTTGAAACCCTCATTTCTAAAAGGCATCCTGTCAGGAGCTGTAAATACTGTGGACTAACACCAAAAGATTCTCTTCCTACTTCCTATGGCATGTACTCTCTGCCCACAGACCGCTTATAGGCTGTGCAGATTATTCAGTGGATTGCAAATTAAACTCCTTTCGACCAGGGAGCAAGTGAGAAATACCTCGGTATTTCTGGCCACAGTCATATAAGTCTTGGTGTTTGTCTCTGGAGATCTCCACCAACAGACTATCCCTTCCCAGACTGTCCCAGACTAAGTCTTCTATATTTTGGATGTTTGAGGATTGGTTTTGTTTTGTGGGGTTTTATTTATTTGTTTATTTATTGCTTTTAGCGCTTGTTCTCTGAAAGCCGTGCAAAAACAAAGGCAGCCCACAATTAACTGTCGTGTACATACGAAGGACACTCAGATAGGATGCATGACTAGAACAGGATTTGTTTTATACACTCTTAAGCTGAAGCTGGAAGAGGCTGCGGCACGGCAGGCTGGGTTACACTACCACCTTCCACGCTATCTTTTACCATAGGGTCATAAACTCTCACCGCAGAGAGGAGAAATGACAAAAGGCATTGAAGGCTGAGCCTCCAAAAGGCGTTTTAACATCTGTATCATCCATTCTCCTGCTAATATTCATCCTCTACTCCCTGCCCAGTCACTGTCCCGTACCATTTTCAACCCCACAGTTGCTCATTTCCATACCCCCTGGAGCATTGCTGAAACACCCCGATCTCGAGCGGGAATACTTGAAAGGCTGAAATTCCCAGGTCTGAGCCAGATCCAATATAACTCACTTCAGCTAATGCTGAAAAATAACATCAACAATACTTGCGATTTTTTTTTTTTTATTCCTACTTAAAAACAGCTACACGCATAACATCTAATTCTGCAATCATTATTCATGCTGCATAATGTTTTATTCACGTGCCTAGCTCCTGTCAGACCAAATAAGACTATTCAAAAGAACAAATGCTGTTTTGGTGAACAAAGACCAGGGAACTGGGCTCACAGTACTTCGTGAAACATTTGTACTGGCTGGCTGACACAGCAACATCAGGATTCGGTTAGGGCTCATCAAAAATGGGTTTGCTTTTTGGAAAAGTTTCACAGATTCATTGTTTTTCCAGGAAAGTAAGAAATCCTGCTGGAAAAATTAACAATATCCGTTGAAAGCTCCTCAAGTGAACAAGCAAAAGACAGTGATTTTCTGCAAGAAGGGGAAATCATTTTCAGACCAAATTTTTTGTTATTGTTGCTGTACTTTTGGTAGCAAGAAACCTTTGTTTAGTCACCAACCCAATTTTCAGGACATTTCTAAAAAGCTCTGTTTTGGGTTTCTCTCTTGGTTTTTTCCTCCTTTCACCATATGCTGTTCTGACATGCCAATACATCATGGAGCAAGGTTGTCAGATCCTTCCTCTAGAGTTTTTACTAAATACTACTAAAAACAGCTGTACAGCTCCATCTATCTTACAAAAAAAAAAAAAAAAAAATTGCAACCAAGCCAACAAGTTTCCAGTGGAGACCTTGAAAGCATTCCTTTTTAATATTACAGTAATGTGGGTTATTAACAGCACTAATTTCGACGCTGATGTGAGGTCAGTTCAAATTTTGGCCCGATGGAGGAGAAGTAAAACATCTGCAGGAAACACGTTTCTGTTACATTGTGCTTGACGTGGGAATTAATGGGTGCAATTCTGTGGCCTGTGTTATGCAGGAGATCAGACAAGATGATCATAGTGGTGCCATCTGGCCTTAAAAATCTATGAATCTACATTTAAATTCTCACTTGAACTTAGGTAACCTCTCTCTAAGCCCATCTGCATGTTGAATATTCTCGTTAAAAGGCAGTCGCTAGCAAGCCAAGTATACTTTACTAGCCTCAATCAGCTTTATTTTATGTAGCCACTGACATTGTATTTTGGCAATAAAAACCCAGAAGAAAACCCAATACAAAACCAAGCATTTGTACCTATAAATGCAAACAACAGAAAAATAATAAATTAACAGTCCCTACAGCCACCACACCGTTGCAGGGACAACCACCCAGTGCTGAGCAACCACTGGCACCGAGCTCTGAAGAGCAACCTGAATAACCAAATGGTTTATGTTTGTGTGTGACAAAACCTGGGAATTAATTCGGCTGAGACGGTAGATGAAGGCTTGCACTGAAAGTGGTCTTTGGGACCACAGAAAGCTCAGGAAGGGAAATCATGCAAGTTTTAAATGAGACAAATACAGAGGAACACACAAGGGTGCAAATCTTGTGCCTGAAGTTAGAGAGGTTTCTTTTTTTCCCTAATAATTGTTCACTCAAGGCCTTGCTACAGCGACTAGCTTAAAATCAGGATTTAAAAAGACAACAGAATGGGGCTTTTGAAGAGTTTCAGTGGCAGAGGGAGATTGAATCCCTTCTCCATGGCCTGACAGCTCCCTGCTGTAGGCTCCAGTGTCCCCTGGCCACCCATGCCTCTCAGGTTTCCAAAGACATTTTCTTCTGTGTTTTATTCTTAATAACCACGGGGTTTAGATAGCCTCTAAATTATGTATGTGTATGAAGTAGAAGATGATGTTATTTAAGCACTTCAGTTATATCAATCTTGTATACATATCTTGTAAGTCAGTCGAAGGCCCATAATACGCCCACAGAACGTGGACGATACAGTAGTTTTTCATGGGTCTCAAAGCAATTTGGAGATGCTGTATTGTTATCCTGATGTACCTAGGCTCTGAGAGGCAGGGGCTTGCCTGCAGCTACGCAGACATAGCYGGGTCAGATCTTTCATTCCCCCTCTTCTCATTCTGCAGAACGTCCTCTCTATTAACTTGGTAGGATTTAATGAGATTTCCTTGCTAGAAAGCTAGAACAACACTGTGAAATTTTTGAAACAGATATTCTTTATGGTTATACAGGAACAGCAGGAGCCTGACCCAGAATTTATTGAAGCAGTATTGCTGTTTACTTTGCATTTAGAAACAACCAAGAGTAAAGGAAGAGAGAAGGGGTGGAAATAGAGTATCAGCATAAACTTTTATTCCTGAGGGTTGGGTTTATTGGGGGAGAGGTTGTTTTTTAGTTTATTTGGTTTTGGGGTTTTTTTTATATATACACACACACACACACACACACTTTGGATCTAAGGTTCTTCACTCAGTTGGATTTTGGTTCCCATGAAAACATGTTCTGTATGATCAAATGTGGGTTATTTCTAGTGAGGTTACTTGGAGAAATATATTTGTGAAGAGACTGCATCCTGCTGATGCAAAACAAACACAAATAAAGAGACAAGCCAAGAAAGAGATCTGAAGAGAAGCACGTAATGAAAGGACCATTTTGGGCACAATCTGTTATTTGTTGTTATTATACTATGTCCATACTCTTCTCCTTTATTCTCAGCACCGTACGTTTTAATTGTCCCCTGAAGAAAGAGTTCTGTAGATACATCCACAGGGAGCAAAGGCTCTGTCAGTGACAACCAAATTAATTTCTCTGTTGGAAGCATGAATGTGACTTAAAACCTCAGAACAACGTAGTTTTAGCAGTTTAAACCACCTTTCTTTATAGTAACTATTGCCCTTTATACTTTGGAGGCTAAGAGCCCTGGTAGCACAACAGCTATTTAGAAAGATACCAGTAGTAAGGAGTTAGTAGGTCTGACTGCAACATTGCTTCAATTTTGTCAGATCAGTATATTCATTAACATTCTTCGAACGGGTAATGAGGCCTTGCCTTAAGATTTAGCATGCATAAAAGAAGGCTGCTTCCTACGTACAGGCCACATCGCAACTATATGTTGCTTAATATATGCAAGCCAGCTTACACACCTTGGAGTCACTTCTGGGTTCAGATTTTCAATGCACTTTGCCTCAAAGTCCAGCATGGTTGGGATCAACCCATCGCTCTTCAGTACAAACCAGAGAACAAAACCAGAGCTTAACGTGTGGGAGAAAAGCAGTATTTTCTTTTATATCTGTGACTATGGCAACAAAACCTATATGAGATTATATATGCACCTATGCCTAAAAACATCTGCGGAGAACACAGCAATGTCAAAATATAATCTGCTGTTCCTCATTCCTGCGAAGGAGTCCCTTCACATTTTCATGCTCCTCCCTCACAGTAACTATTCTTTTTTTCTCTTCAAAAGAAACAGATGTTTTATACCTACATATGATTCATATGCAGTAAGAGAGAGAAAGCATATAGATTTATTGTGTAAAAAAAAAAAAGTCTCCACTGGCCTTTAAAATGTTAACCCTTTCCTCTCCTTGGTGCAATAGCCAATACTGCCACACAACAGAAACACTGTCTAAGGGAACTCATCCGGTGCTTTGCATTGCGGTCATGAACACTTTTCAGACACAACTTTGGACTCCAGGACCAAAGTATTTTGTTGWGTATTTTGATTTATTGATCCACACTGATAACACTAGAACGACTTTAATTTCAGGGAGGCTGTGAGGCCRGGTTTTCACGCCTGACAACCTGCACAAGTACATGTACATGTGAAACATTTTAAATCATATTAGAAGAATGTTTTTGAGGTGCCATAACCCAGCATTAAAAATGAAGACATTTCTGATTTGGGACTGCTTGTTCAAGTCATTGCATCCCGTCGTGCAAGGGCATAATRAGGCAAGCTTTGCAGCGGGAAGGTCCACTGAGGGCTATTAGATGCAGTGATGTAGCTGCCACTTCCAGGTCAGTAAGCCCTTAARCAGCATATTACTGGAAGCCGGGAGAGCATATCCAGAGGAATTATTTCTCAGTGTTTGGCCAGTTCTTATACTCTGGCCCTGGGCATCTGCTCCCGGCCACTGCCAGAGGCAGGACACGATGGGCAGATGGTCTTAGGGCTATTCCCCTACTCTGCTGTGACTCCCCATCACAGGCTGCTGCAACTGGGCATGAGAGGTCTCGCTGTGCTTTAGCTCTTTTTGAGCAAGGAGCTTGGAAAACCCTGTGAAAAACATATACCATCCTCCCAATGTTATATATAAATATTCKTTCAGCTGAAAATGTCCTCTGCCAACTCTCCCCTCCCACAACTGAATACAGAAGACCAGCAAAGAGGAAGAGGAGCCACCACTTCTTCTGCCCCACTGTCCCATAACAAGGGTGCTCTTCTTAAACAAGGCAAACCAGGCAAACTTTCTCTTTTTCCAAGGCAGCACTTTGTAAAACTCTTACCTTCTACAAAAAAGGCTTTAATTCCCATGCAATGGGCAAGAGGTGGCTCAGCCATCTTGACAAGAGACACCATCCAAAACTGTAATGGGTTACACAGCTGCTGAGAACCCCACAGATGGCTGCTGTGTTATGTATCGCTTTCCTATGATCTCAAAAGCCCCAAGATGGGTAAATGTCAAAATATTTATTGGCAGGAAGCACTAGGAAGAGATGTGAAGCATCCTTAGTGGAACCAGATACTGCCATCAGAGAAGAGCTGAAACCATCTTTCTTTTCAGAGGAACATACCTGCATCTATCTCTATATAGCATTCTTTCCCATATCTGATCCTTTCCTGCAAATATTAGTGAGAAAACATAGCAAAGGAAGCTTAGCTGTCTTGGGGTCTATATGTATTTTCTTCTTAGTTCTATATATTTCTGCATCATCAAAACTTTACATTTTGTACTGTACATGTCTAGATCAACAGGTCATGGAAATATGTGACTAGTAACACTTTCAGTGGCATTTCAGATGGCATCACATTAATTCCCAATAGACTATAAATTCGAACTCCACATTTTTCAAAAGCTCTATCTTGTGCATATTGCCTTGCGTTTATTCTACTTTAAATTGTTATTTTCAAAAAAGACAAACCCTCGCAAAAATGAGGGAAAAACAATCCTTTATGCACTCAAGCGTTTGTTGAATTGTCCAGTGCAATTTKTGAAGTCAAAGAACAAAGTTTAGCTGTGCCTGCCACCTCTACTTCTAAAACAGCTCTTATGTTTAAAACAATGTCAGCAAGTTCGGGGCACTCAGTAAAATCCCAATTTATGACAAAAATTTCTGTTTAGTTGGCACAAACCTATTAACTCAGCTGAAAAGAGTGATAATAATTGCAACTGGCCAGGCATTGACAAGAAAACTCGGTCTACTAATTTGAAAGAAAATTTACAGACTGGCAAAGCCATGTCAGACGAGAGCCAAAGATAGCTGCACTCAGTGTTTTCTAATTCAAGTTAAAAAAAAATWAAAAAAGAAAGAATGAATTCCTAATATTTGCACTATAATAAGAGACATTTTCAAAGTGATAACTTTATAACCCTTTGTATCTTATTCCATCAATGTCTACTCACAGAAAAACGAACTTTGTCACAGACTAAAATTGACCCTTATTGCTCAGTTATAAAATAAACATAGAGGACATCAGATTTGACCTAGTAACACTGGCATAGATTTTGTGCTGCAGGCACTGAAGCTGTGGTTCTTAAAATAATTGAAGTTTGTAATTGAAGAGAGTGCAGAATTTAACTATCCAAATGGAAAATAGAAATCTCTTACTTGGCCTCGCAGCATTCAACCAGCAGGAGAAGGCACCGAGTGCCCCTTCCCACCCGCAACGGGGCTGGCACAGCATCACTGTCCAAATTAGCACCCCAACAGGGTGGGCTGCACAGCCAAGGGTTTATAATGAGCCCTTTCATTATTCAGTCTGGAGTGTGAACAAGTGTTTAAATTATTTGTGCCATGTTGATTCTTTTAAAAAAAAAAAAAAAAAAAAAGGAAAATATTAAGTCTACAGAAGCTGCAATTTCCTTTAGGTAAGGCTTTATATCACATTTCGGGAATAGAATAGTTCTTCCTCAGTATCACCATGTTCACGCAATTTTCCCCCATCATCACCCAAGAAAACCATCATGTCCCTTTTCCCCGTGCTGACAAGTTGGCATCAGCTGCCCAGCGCAGGCAGCTCGAGGTGCCACCAGCATCTTCTCTTCCAGCACAAAAACTTTGTGTGGGCAGGCAAGTCTCTGTGTGGTCTGTGGCTGAGAAGTCCCCTGGAGAGACTCGGTTTTATAGGATTGAATTACAGTATCTAATGTTACTCTACAATGGGATTATCATTGTTCTTTTATCCGAGTTTCAAAGAAGCTCAATAGAGTGACCTTTCCTCAAGTATTTTTCTCTGATTCTTTCTGATCTGAATTTTTTGAAGAGGAAGAACTAAAAGAGAAAGAAATATGCTTTCCTTTCCTTTTTGTACTGCAGGAACGTTGCAAGGTGTATCTGTTTTCTTAGGTTTTTGGAAGGTCTGAAATTTTTGCATTACCTAGGATAAAAATAATTGTTTCAAAGATAGGAAGCTTTGTGCTTCAGGCCAGAGGTCGGCTGCTAACTGATGGAGTAAGGAAAAAAACCATTTCCCTGTGAGAAAAATCATTCCCCAGTTGTCCGTGATGGGTTTCTCTCACCTTCCTAAGGAATGACTGTCAGAAACAGAGGTTAAAATAAGGGCATTTCCAGCCTGGTCCAGGATGGCAATTCCTCTGTTTCAAAGGCAGGGTATTTTTCTCCTCTTTCAACACTTGTGCAATTGATATATAGATTTGGATAGATGGGGGTTGCTGGTATTTTTATATATATATGTAGGTATTAAATGAGCAAGTACTTCTGTTCGTTAATTTATTTTTAAATCCCTACAGACAGGGCTACATCATTATGTCACATAAGGGTCCATTGTTAAATCCTAACTCACACTGATATGCAAGTAGTGTTGTTGGTTTACATTTGCATGAATAAGAAAATCCCTGGGACTACCTGTGCTACCCGCTTCCTTGCTCAGGCAACGGAGTAGAAAGATGTTGCGCACATTTAATTCATCCCCTTTTACTTCCATGTCTCATGACTCCGTTTCCCTGATTTTCATTTCACAACTTCTTACGCCTTCTCACGCACACTCACACGGTTCATGTTCACAGCTACTACAGGCTGTGGTGAAATGCTTTTTCCCTGAGCACTGTCCTACAGATCCAGCAGCATCTCCAGCCTGTTTGAATTTCCAGGTTTATTCAGTACTATGATTTCCAGTGAGATTTTATTCTCTCAAGGAAATCTCAAGTATCAGCTTGATRGCTTGGAGGGCTCATTTAGAGTTTGAACCTGAAAAACATCTTATTAATCCAACCCTTTATGGGCTATAATAATACACAAATGAATAAAACCTATGATGTATACACTGTCAGTGGCACGTATATCTCTAGAAAAAGAGAAAGTACCTTACAGGTATAGATATAAACCTTTAAAAAATTAAGTATAAGCAGCAGCAGCAAAATAGAGRAAGGAAGTTTCTAACGTTTATTTAAAATTTGAAGTGACATTCACAGATCAACAGCGAAAGAATAGGAAAGACCTRTGCCAAAACAGAGTAATCACTCCCATTTGATAACAATTTCCATAAGCACAACTCAGCTGACAGAGCAGGAGTTAGAGGKTTTGATTTGAATGCAACAGCTCATTTTGGTGAGCACTCAGGGGAAAAAAAAAAAATTAAAAAAAAATCAGGAGAAGCCTGCAGTTATGTCCGTCTGGCTTATGAGGCACTTTTATGGTGCAACGTTCAAGACACTGTAACTGAGGTTACACACAAGTTATATGGTAATAAGGACAAGTCAGGGTGTATATACTAAATGCTGTGAAAGTAACCTTGTGTCACTGTGGATAAAATTGGATGGATGGAGTCCAAGAAGCAAAGTGACCAAAATGAAAAGGAATAAAACCTGAGAAATAAGTAAGTTGTGCAAGTCTAGACTGGCTATATGAAGTGTTATCTAAGCAAACATGTCTATAGCAAACCGATGCAAGAACCCCAGAAACCATATCTTCTCCTGTAAAGGCAAAGATTGCCTGGGAATACTTATAGATGTTGCAGAACATCCTTCCCAGATGCTGCCAGGCAACACTTGACAGAGAGTTTACAGACCAATGCTCCAAAACTTCCAGAAAATGTAAATGGATAGGTGCTCCCTCCTTCAGTCACAGGTCRCCTGGTGTGTCCTTACACACATGCCTGGCCTGTTTGAAGAGAAGCCCATAGACCTTAGCTGCATCCATAAATCTGGGCAGGCAGCAGCGGCAGCTCGGTTCTGCCCCGTCACCCGGATTGATGCTTGGCAAGCCATAGGCTCAGGGCAGCCAAGCAGCAGCGCCACTAACCCTCACCCAGAGAAGAAACTATTGCGGTGTGCAAATCCTTCCCGAGTACCTAGACAGTCATTGTACTGTAAATCACACCTTAAGTAACCTGTAAACCATGCATTAGCTGCTTGCCGGGGTTAAACCCAACGAGGTGGGAGCTCCAACACTTCTCCCACGTTCCCTGGGCACATCCCACCAAAATAAACCCTCCAGTAGAGCAACAGCACTGCCACTCCCATGGATTTTACCTTGGCTCATCTCATGGATCATAATCCTCAAACACAGAGGATGTCAGCAGTTTATATATTTGCAGACAAACAAAACAGAATCCACCTTCACACCTCAAAGTCTGGGGCGAAATCCACACGGGGCCCAGCTGAGAGCACGGGGAGCAGTGTGAGCTCGGAGGACTGCCATGAGTCTGCGTGATGGTTGACTTCATGAGTGGTCCATCCAGGACTCGCTCCCGCTCTGATTGYCCCGCCGCTCTCCCATCTGCTGGTAGGTGTGAGGGGAAGAGATTGTCAATATTGAGGCTGTAGCTGCTACACCAAACTTCATCTCTTCTGGAAGAGGTGGAGGAAGACAGCAGAGAGGCTGTCTGTCTCTGGTGGAAAATACTCTGCCAGCAACCTCCTCTTCTCACTTCCTTCCCTGACCTCCAACACAGTGAAGAAACCAGCTTTGGATATTTAATGTATAACAACCACAAATCCCAGCTAGCATTTATTGTCTTTAATGCAATCAGTAACACTGGCACATTTCAGTATTGAAACCTAATTCATTTTCCCAACCCGGTTAGAGAAGCTCCACTGTCTGATGAAGGAGTCAAGGAGTCCAGGCGTAGTGCAGAAGAGGGGTTTTGGGGGGACACAGAGGGGAAAGGAGACAGGAAAAGGGGTAAATCAAGGCACTTCCAAACAAGCAGTGCAGAGAAGAAGTAAAAAAATCTGAACACAACAACAACAACAAAATCCTTCCAACCCATCCTAATGCAGGACCCTATAGGTGACCACAGCACAGGATACCGATGGCTCATATAAAATCTTCTGGAAATGTCTAGGTACTATAGCTTACTTGCATGAATATGACAGACAGCCTCGGCTTATCCTTGACCAGGCACAATACTGAATTTTAATCACTCACTAAGAATTTGATAACTTGCAGAGAGGAGAGGTTTTGTAATAAGGTTTGATAAAACATCACCCTTGGGAGAGCTTGTACATAAACACCTCAAAAGAGTTACGCAACCCTAGTATACAGCTTTCATGACAACAAATCTATCCAGCGTCAGGAGCACAACCCAGGACTTAAAAAGATTATATCTCTGCATAGCAATGGTCTCTTCCTCAGAGCAATATTCATTCTCAACAAGGTATGCAAAGGGAAGCAGAGATGTGTTCCTCCCTCTCCTAAATCTTGACTGAAATTATTGTTTTCAGGAAGAGGACTAAACCCAGGATTTTTACCAGCAGTAGAAAACACATTGTTTGCACAATAATCACCTCCCCCAAATGACAGCTCCGTGTCATTTCATATTTTTATGATGCCATCTGACAGCCAGGGTTTCTAAGGAAACACCAGTATTGGGGGAGCTGGAGGGAACGGAAGAAAAGGACAGAACCTAAAAATAAGAGTCACACGCCTCTTCCAGACATTAAAACCGCCTGATAAAAAATTGTAAACATCTCCTCCTTGGAATGGTAACATTTCTAAGACACCCATAAGACTCCATCCAAGTAGAATCATTTTGTAGTGAACAATATTTCGCTAAGAGAGAGTTATGTTTATGAAATCACATTCTTTTAAAGGATGTTTGGAAAAATATGCTGACTGGATTATTTCTTGTTACCCCAGAATAAATGGAAACATTATCATTTTGTACCACTGCAGCCCTCAATAGGACTCAAAGTCTCACGAGGAGCATGAACAGAAGAATAGATTTCACCTATTTTGAGTATTGATGGTTTTCATGCTGGAAATGTATGATTTTTTAATTTTTTTTTTTAAATTAAACTGAAATGGGTGTGGGAAGAGAAAATAATACTCCTCCCCTTGAGCATTGACAGGGCATGCTGGAATCAGATGTCCAAAGCACTCCAAACTCACCTGCACTGAGTGTGCCCAAAGAAATGATATTGCAACACAGCAAGTTAAGCACTTTTTAGGTCAAGCCGCAGTTGAGTTAGGAGGAAGCAAAAATATACTAGGAATATTTTTGGAACATTCAAAACCTGTAATTTTTCAAAATGTCATTKTTTGTCCAATTAGCCCAGAAAAAAGTCTCCTCTTGGAGGGATATGCATCAGGGATATTTCCTCATCTGTGATGAAATTAGGGCTGATGCTCTAAAACAGGGACTCTAGTCTGGTCCGTAACAGCACATAGCACAACACTGAAGACAAATTTATTATAAAATAACTTTGACACAAAGCTCACTAGAAGCACTTAAGTATTTTACCATCTCTCCCAATTATGTAGACAACCACAACCAGCGCACTGTTAAGCAGATGATTTCACTGAATGTGACTACTGGGCTTTAGGCTATGTATAAATATTCAGAGTTTTACTCCCAGACAGTTACTAATATACTCCATGTTCAGATCAGGAGGGAAATATTTGTGGAACTGAAGTCAGAATGTTTCAATGTGTTTTTAGAAATGGTAGCCAGACATTGGTTTGGGGTATAACTTTGATGTTTTTTGTGCTGTTAGTACTTAGACAGAGATCCAGAGGACATCAGTTTAGCAGYATGTATAGACCCCTAACACTGCATACCACGATTTACCGTGAAAACTCTCTCTGCATCAGGGTTGAAATAGTTCTTATGCTATATAACTGAGAGAAACAGACAACCTATATATCACAGCTGTAAAAAAAAATATATATATATACAGACATATGTAAAGTTAATTAATTGTTTCTGTGCATTGCTATTTAAAGGAGCCTTTAGTCACTAGCTTGTAAGTGTGCAAGTATACTTGTAAATATATAGGAATCACCAAATGTTATTCTCAAAGGAGCACTGGGACATATCCCCAGAAGACAAGCAAAGCTGGGCTGCTCAGTCAGTTGGGAGGAGAGTGGTCCCTCATCTCACCCAGAGCATCTCCCCAGCCCTGCCCACTTCRGAAAGCAACTGCCTTTCCTTCCTTCAGCTGATGGGGGCAGAGAGATACAATCAAGCTTAAATCRCCAAGGTTCATTAGCTACATTAAAGGACGGTTAGTGTGTCTTGTTTGATAAAATGCAAGAGCCTCATACCCATTTGCTTTAGCAGCCAAGCAGCTCTCCTCTGCACAGCTCCGAGGCTGGAGTGGTKGGAGTGCCCAGGGCATTCCAGATTGCTTTAATCAGTGCCTTAGTCAGTCTCTTTCAGTATACTGAAAGAGTGTTCTGGCGTGTGGAAATTCATTTTTAAGTGTTCCCATGGATCATATGCTATAAAAGAATTCCTCTGGTGTCTGAGGTAGGTTAAACCTTTTCAAATTCAAACAGACATTACCTTAGCTACCATRCTGAAGAAGCCCTCCTCCCGTTTGTAACACCACCAGCTGGAGCCCAGGAGATGGGTTTCAATTAGCAGCATACACACACCTGAAATATAAAGCAGAGAAGAAAAGGCACCCCTCACTATTGCTCTCTCTTGTTACAGGCAGAACCACACAAACTGATTTGTGCTGTTCATGAGTTTGGTCTTTTTCAAGTTTGATTCATGATGATAAAACAACAGAAAAAAAATCTTTACGCCTGATTTAGCAAGTGGGCAGAACAAAACCCCAGCCTGACTAACCGCACTAACCTTTTAAAATGCTGTATTTTCATCGCCTGGCCATTCCCCTTCCTTGCAGGCTGCTGAGGCTGCGCAAGGGGAGAACAACAATTGCCAGTTAATCCAATTACAGAACGCTCTAAAGGTTGAGGAGATGGAGTAGCTTGCCCTTTGATATATGATTATGGGGCATTAAACTCTTCATTTATGTGACAAAATTTTAATAAGGACAGTAAATGACTCTGAGAACAATGCGGAATATCTGCAATTGTTTAGGGATTCTTGGTGATTAAAAAGGAAATGAGAAAATATGAGAGAAAAAAAAGGAAAATTTCCAATCATGTTATAAACCACTCAACAGATTTACAAACCTTTTTCATGACACTCCTTCAAGTGACTCTTTGGGAACTTGCTATAAACTATAATCAAGAGCTGGCACTGAAGGGCCAAGAACTGAAGCAAGCTCTTGAAGGACAAACAGCCCCACCACATTTGTGAAGCAGTGGCACAGGTGAAACCCTGAGCAGCTTTCTGCAAACCAGAGCTCATGCTGGAAAGGAGATAGTTAGTACCGGGAGGGTGGCCAAGAGTGTGTAACTCCATCCTTGGAGGTTAGGTTAAGCTGTTGTTTCCACTAGTATCATAAGTGGGGACTTCAGATTCCTGTGCCAGCTTTACAACTGAAGAGTATTTTCTTTTTCTTTTTTTTTTTGTTCTGTGGCGGGCGCAAAAACATGGAGACTCTTCAGAGCATCAGAACCAATGGACATGATCATAGCCATATTCCCGAGGTCTTCCATGGCAACCTCCTGTTCTTTGAGCTGCTTCTGTCCCCAGTAAATCAGTTGGGAACAAAAAAAATTATAATTGTTAAAGAACTGGACCTCGCAATTTGCAGTCCTGGCTTGCAGGACTGGATCTGGGCATGAGAAAGAAGGGACAGAGAGCAGCCTCAGGTATGCAAGCAATTTCCAAAGCACAACAGGGATCAACTGGTGATGAGTTACACCTCAAATTTTACATTGCAACTGAGGAAGAAAAAAAATGTAATATATCAAGTAATATTTTTGTATTTTCTCTGAAGAATGAAAATCCTATTTTCAAAATGACTTAAGGATCAGAAGCTTAAAAAACATTTTGGTACCTAAACAGGATGATAGTTGATTTGAAGATTTTCAAAAGCCATACGTGAAAGACAGGGACCAACACAGATGGCGGCTATAGGGCAGAATACTCATAATCGTAACCCTATACTGTAGAAAAAGAGACAGGTAAAGTTGCAGACGGCGTAAGTTCCTGAAGACATTCTAGGTCTAGAAGGTAATGCTTGGAAAAAAATAGAGGTTGGCCTAAATTGCCCAGGCACCTTGGCAAACCCATGTAAGCTCAGCTCTATTTCTCCAAGTGCCTAAAGGCACTGAGAAACATGTCCTAAAGGAACAAGCCCCAGGGGGTTTCTAAGGACTTAAGGTCCTCAGCACGTTCAAAGGTATCTTTCCACAAAGGGACTTTGCTTCTTGAGTCATTAGAGCAATATACAAATATGGGTCTATTTTATCTCAGATTAATTTTATTGTATGAACTCTGAATCTGATCTGGATCACACCATCAAATGAGTTAGCTTACCAGAGGCAGCAGGAGGAGAGCTGTGAATGGGAAATACTTGTACAGTCAGATCTTCATAGATTTGGGAGTCTTGATTAGGAACCCACCATTCCTTTAAGAATAAAATACAGAAGAGAAATGTGTATGAAACCTTGTTCAATTTCTAAATAATTGAATTTTCATAATTGATATACATGTTTCACTTTAAATTCTAAAAAATATGAAATAGCTTTAGAATATTAATTGGGAAATGTTAGAACTAGAGTATACATGATCTTCTCCCTTCTCATTTTCCTGGAAAAGGTTTGCATATTTCTTGGTCTCTAAAAATCCCTTCTATGTTTCTTCACACAAAGTAAGGAATATGACTCCTTTTTATCTTTCAGCACATTTTCCAATGGAACAGTTTCAGCTTCAGTCTCAGCTAGCTGTCCACAGTGACTGTAAATTGATTTATTCCTTGTAATGGTCAAACATTGTCATCAAAATGCTGGGAAATGCTTTAATTCAATCTTTGCATGCCCTTTAACTTACTTTCATCCCTTTTGCTGCTTTAACGACTGTTAAAATGTTAAAGGCAATCTTTTATTTATTTATGGAGCAGTCAAAATCAAGACATTAGGAGAAACCTGTATGCTTTACTTAAAGTAGCAAATGTGCAAGACAATGTTTTTACTTGAGGTTTTCAGCCCAGATTGAAGGTTAACAATAAGGTAGCAACACTAAAAAAATCTAAGTTAAAAAAAAAAAGTTTAAACCAAAGGAGAAAAAAACTTAGCATCATTTCAGATGAATATTACAGCTGTAGTAAACACCACACATTTATCCACGTGCACGTTTGTCATTGCATGTGTTCAACCTCGCACAACATCACAATGATCTAGAACATAAAGTTCATAAAGTCATGCTTAGTTTAGGTGTGAGAGAGTCCCATGAGCATAAAGGTTTTCTTAGCTTCAATTTCAGATATCTGTATGTTATATGAATACTTTAAGATATGCAGACTCCTCCAAGCTATCACTAATAAAACCTTCGGTTAAAAGCATGGTCCAACTAAAGTCAGCCAGGGATTCTAAAAAGCCCAAAATATCAGTGTTTACGTCTTTTGTTCTGTTTATGCCTCTCTGCCATATTGAATTTGGGTGTGYGTGTGTGTGTACATGTGCAAGTGTGCATGTGTACGCGTGTGTAATAAATGCATAAATTTAGTGACCATACGTGCTGTAGATTTCAAAATGAAGAGGGACAGACATAGATGTCCTGTACAGGCTAAACAAAACTCCTCTTTTTAACTGTAAAACGTTGCTAACCATTTGTTCATGTTGTATGTAACACACTAACTTGTCTTTCACTTTTTTGTGTTCCCAGTTCTCATCATTTATATATATTTAATGTTCTACTCTCAGTTTGTAGCTTCATTTCTTATACTCAAAAGCATATTCAGCAAAATCTGTTTTTCTCGAAGCTCTGTCATTATTTACTGCAATTTAAGATCATTAATCAACTTCTCCCCTTCTGTATTGACTTTTAGACCTCAAGTCCAAATCTGTCATTCCCCTACATTATATTGGTGAGAGTATCTGGTTTTATGGGGTTTTCTTGTTATGCTCCTGTCATGTAAAAACTGGTTCTTTACTGAGATTTTAGGCATCAGCTAACGAGGGAATGGCTTTTTTCCGCCAATACGAGTGTCTGCAAGCCCACTGCAAAACTGGGTGCAGCCTCAGATATCTGTGGCAATCTAGTGCTATGTGCATCAAGAATCTGAATTTTACTAGTAGGGTTTTATACTAAAATACTTCGGGTGTGGGGGTTTGGCGTTTGGTTTTGGGGTTTTTTTTGGATCCTTAGGATCTCAGTAGTTACCTTTCAGCATCCAACTATGAAAATTTTGGCCTGTGCGTATTGTGTATGACTCATTGTGGTCCTTATGTTACTTGGAGCTGGGATGAAGGGTGAATACTCTGTAGAAAGCAGCCTGTTCTCTTCAAAGGAAAAAAAAAAACCACAACCTTGGTCTTGTGAAGTATGCTTATGAGTCCCAGTGAGAAGTCACTCTAGCAGAAAGGAGCTAACAGGGGGATTTATTCATCTTCAGGAGCATGGAAATCTAAATTGCTCCCACCTCCTCCCTGAGCTAGTGGCAGGGTTTTAACAGCTGGCCCTTCAGCACAGTTCTGGTAACACATTAATGGAAATAAGGTCCTTACAGTCAAGGATTGACTGTAGTCCAAGTTTAAAACACCAAGTTCAAATTTTCCAGACAATTTTATACTTGGATAGCTTACCACTTATAGTTATCTCTAAATGTGAAGGCAAAGAAGAAATAAAAGATATTTGAATACATGCAAATCTTTATCCACAATATCAGTGTTCTTTCTGTTACAGTCTATATTTGTTATGAGTTGATTGAATATGATGTGTCAGCCTATATATAAACCAAATCTACAGATCCTTTTCAGGAAATATATCACAGGATAAAAGAATTTCCTTACTACAGCAGACTCATGGACACCTCAGTCTATTCCTGCCAGTGGGCAGCAACAAATCCATCATAGAAAATTATAAGAAACCCTGTCATAGGCAAATGCAATCAAAAGAATGATTTTTTTTTCTCCCTCAGAGGAAATTAGCCTCTAACCCAATGCTAGAGGGTGAAATATGCCTTGAAGAATGCTGATGCATATTTCTTCGGAAGAGCCGAGGATGGATCCGGATCCAGGCACCCAGGTACCACTTTCTGCCCCAGTTAAACTTTGGGCCTTGATACACATAAACTTACAGCAATAGTTTCTACTATTATTGCATTTTTTTTTAATACATAGGTATTTCTCCTGTAGTAAATTGTGTGCTTGACAACTTATTGTTCTAATCGTGTTATTAAAACAGCAAATAGCAGCAGCTAGTTTACTCTCGGTACATCATTAATTATTTACAGGAAAATGTAATGTAAGCATATCTCCTTTGATTTGTGGCTTGTCTTGAGCATCTTATCTCGATCTTTTGACTCTCAGCTCTTCCAGCAATCTTCTGAGAAATCCGGTGCTTCGCATTGCCYGCCTCAGTATTTCTGAAATACCTCCATATTTTTTTCTATATCTTTTCCTTCTGACAGACTGACTAGCTATTAGATAATATTCTGGTTGAGCATCTAGCTTTCATCAGCAGAATAACATCTATTCCCTGGTCTGTATTGTAGTGCTTATACTTTGTGCACATTAGGACTTTGATTACTAGTTTGAAAACTGATGCATATTAAATGAAAATCTTGTATTGATGCCCAAAATTATGTGTAGGTGTATTTTTCAGCAATGGATGTATCAGTCTCTGCACTACCATTTTACTTTGTATTTTTAAGTTCCTCTAATATTGTCTGGCTTTGCCAAATATTAAGAGATTGGTATCCTACAAATATTATGGTCTCACTGTTAATGCTGGAACCTCTTGCCATAAGGATCATTTTTTCCTCTCTTTCACATGATGACTTTTAGCCAGTTTCTAATCCACAATGAAACTTTACCTCGCATCTCAGTGGCTTCCATAATGTCATCTTCTGAAGGACTTCTGACTATGGCTTTCTCTGAAGCCCAACAAAATAATTGTTAATCTCTTTGTCGATAGTCTCAATGAGGGCTGTTGGAGTAGAAAACTCTCACCAGGAGAATCTTTAGGAAGGATTTAAGGAAGATTTTAATAATGTACATCCATGTGCAAATCTCTTATTAAAATCAAAGTCATTGCACAAGTAGATAAGTTTCAGGATCAGATTCCATATCAGTAAAAACACTGGGAGATAACAGTAACTTGTGATAATTTTCTAGCCAGCAATATTGATTTTATGCTTGTATTATTTTTGAAGAATATTTAAAAATATGAGTATAAAGTTTCTGGGAACCTAATTGCAGAAGCCATCTCAACTGTTATATCAGATAAGATTTTGGGTTATTTTTATTTAACATACTCCCTCCGCTTCTGTGTTGATGGCTTGAAGTATTTAATACGTATTAGGTATTTATGTTCTATAGAGAGGGCTGGTAACAAAACTGGTATACATGCAGTATTACGGACTTTAATAGAATACAAATTACTACTTTTGCTTTAATTTACTATTTTAGCTTTACTGCCTGAACCACCTATAGAAATATCTATTCTTCCCAGGAACAATGATTAAAAGGGTTACATTATAACTTAATACATATGACTTTATTAAGCAAACTGCTATCAGTATAGATCCACTCCCAAATGTGAAGAGCCAAAGTGGTACTTCTCTTGTTTTATTTCCTTCTGAAAAAAACCAAATAACCAGAAAGATGTTCTGGATTAATTCTGTTTTTTCTTATTTAGTTGCTGTCGTTCTTTCAGGGATATAGGTCTCAGAAGCACTTCAGAACGAATTATATTTCATATATATGATTTTCCTGAATAAGGACTTTTTTTATGAGTTAGAGACATGGCCTAACCTAAGGGCATGTGCTTAGTTTTGATTCATTCAGTAGTGCATCTATGAGAGTAATACTATAGCAGCCTTAAAATGTTTAAGTGTTCCAGAGCAGGGGTGTTTATTAGGGACTTCATAGATCATCCTTCAAATCAGACACCTTAACAAAATTCTTCAAACTGACAGAAATAATAAACTTCCAGGGTTTCTTACCCTGGAAGTACCTTAATATCTAAAGATGAGTCTACCTATCCTTCCCTAGATCATTTCAGTAAATTAGTATTGAGTTATACAACCTAATGAGGGAAATTAATTTCCTAAAATTACCTTCCGTGAATGAAACCAGGCATAAGGTATATAATCAGTTGGATTTTTTTTTTTTTTTTTTTTTGAGAGGAAAGAGGATCACCATGAACGGAACAAACTGGGATATCTTAGATGGAAAAGCACTTTATTTTCTTTCCAAAATAATTTTACATAATAATTCTATTTTTACTCTTCCACTGCCTTCTGTCCAATCTCTCTTCATTTTGAAAAGATACAATGATTGCACAGATAAAGCTTTTTAGCTCCTYAGGTACCAATTCCATAACTATTAACAATAAATCTAAAGATTACCTATACAGGATTTCTTTCAGGATCTTTGAATCACCTCAGAAATACTTCTTCAGATAGGAGTTTTCGATATACATAACTCAAATGAGATACATTTTACTTCTCCTGTATTATTAGCAACTCTTCAAAAAGTGCAYACTTTTCTAGTTTTTTTCTAGAAGGCACCTCCAAATCCAGGATTAAGGCATTAATATTAATAGCCAGAATATGACCCTATTGCATGAAATTCCTGAAGCATTTTTCTACAAATTTGTGAAAAGAGATTTTTTTTTTTTTTTTTTATATAAAAAAGGCAACACGAGGGGAAAAAAAAAAAAAAAAAAAACACCACCAAAAAACCCAAACCTCCAAACCCAGAATAAACCAACCCCAAAACCCAGCTGAATGTCTTCACCACTGGCCAACTCTGTCTTCTTTCCTGACAAAGAATGGGGCGTGCTGCAGGACAGAAGACCTCCCCCTGCCCACCTTCAACATCCCTTCATTACAATGGCTCAGCTCACCTTCTCTGGGCTCATTGTGACAGCACTCACAACACCCCCTCGCACCCCAGCACCCAGCTGCGGGTCCCTCCTGCGCTCCCCTCTGCACCGTAGGACACCTCAGGCTTCTCAGATCCTTTATAAGAGTCCAAGGGTTGAGATAGTGATGGGCTGCATCTTCAGATGAGTGAAAGGTCTCTGTACGTTTGCTTTTACGCACCGCAGGGTGATGAACTCAACCGTGAGGTGCTGGAGAATGTCCAGAGAAGGGCAACGAAGCTGGTGAAGGGTCTGGAGAACAAGTCTTATGAGGAGCGGCTGAGGGAACTGGGACTGTTCAGTCTGGAGAAGAGGAGGCTGAGGGGAGACCTTATCGCGCTCTACAACTACTTGAAAGGAGGTTGCAGCGAGGTGGGGGTCGGTCTCTTCTGCCAAGTAACAAGCGATAGGACGAGAGGAAATGGCCTCAAGTTGCGCCAGGGGAGGTTTAGATTGGACATTAGGAAAAATTTCTTTAGTGCAAGAGTGGTTAAGCACTGGAACAGGCTGCCCAGGGAAGTGGTGGAGTCCCCATCCCTGGAGGTATTTAAAAGACGTGTAGATGAGGCGCTGAGGGACATGGTTTAGTGGGCATGGTGGTGTTGGGTTGACGGTTGGACTCGATGACCTTAGAGGTCTTTTTCAACCTTAATGATTCTATTCTATGATTCTATGGGTCCGCATGACCCCCCCCGAGCGAAGCAGGAGTTACAGATCCTTCCCCCGSCGCAGCGGGGAGGTGTCAGCTGGGGGGATGCTTGGGAGCTCCGATGAGGGAAACCACTATATAAATGCTGAAAGTTATTAATGTTTGCAACAGCTGCCAAAAAGCTCCAGTGCAGGCAGGGAGGGCTGGGGAGGGGGAACGGCGGACGCTGTCCTCCCAATTCCTGCAGCAGGATTTCAGTGCGCTCCTGAAATAGCACGGCAGTTGCAGTAGCACATTGCATTAGTTTTACCAGTTAATCAAAGACCTAAGGCAATCTAATTCAAGCTCTTTTCTGGGGAAGCATGCCAGCTACATTCCCAGGCCAATTATTGCTTTCACAAAGTGCTCTAAATCTGTCAACAGGCAAAAGTGTGAACTACGGTATAAAAACACAGTTAAGAAGGTGACTCAGTTGTTACAAGAGGACTGTTTCTTCTTGCAGTGGGAGCAATGAAAGGTGGCTGCCTAACAGCCAACCAGCCCGCAGCACCAGTTCATGATTAAGTGATATGCTTATACACTATTAGGACATGCCTAAAAGTTTTTTCTTTTTTTTTTTTTTTTTTTTTTAAAAAAAAAACCTATACAGCTTGATAGTAAATAAACACTTATTCTCCTACACATCAATATGATAAACACTTTGCAAGCTACTGTGGGAACACCCAGGAAGGTTCAAATAACCTATCTGTCTTACTGCTGGGAGTATGACCAAAGGTAGATAATATATTTTTAGCGATAGAAGTAACAATGTCTCAATGTAAATGGATATATTTTTCTAAAATAAAAGTAAATAAAGAAATTAATGAAAAAAAAGAGTTGCAATCAATTTCCCTAATAAACCAATACCTGTATCCTCCTCAAATATTCAACATTATTGCTGGGTAGATAGTCTTCATGAAAAGAAGTGAGAAAGCTTCTTTGCAATGTTTATTTTGATTCAGTGTCATACAGGCCAGCATTTGAGAAATCACCCACCTGTCCCATCTAGAACACGTGAAAGCTTCTTGCCACATACTAGGTAATTTCTTTTCTTCAAACGTATGTGCAGTAATGAAATGGAGTGTAATGTTACCTTGGTCCCCTTGAGGGCTGCTGGCATACGCCTAACATGTGCAAGTGCTTTGACTGTGCTCAGTTCCTCCGAGGGAGTTTGATTTTCATCTGAAGCTTCCCAGGTTTAACTCTTCTACAAAAATAGCCATGACCTGGCAAAGGCCAAAAGCTATTCCAGATTGTCAATATTCCCCAAGCTTTGGCTCCAGCCTGAATCTCAGGGCTGGGTGCCGACCCACTGTAGCTGTACCTCTGTAATTGCAAAAGTTATTCTGAGGACTTTCCAAGCAAAGCTCCAGCAAGCACATCATATTTCATGGGGTGCAATTTGGTAAGATGTTATATGGGAAAAGGAGACAAGATTTTATAATCAGATGAACTAAAACTACAGGATTGATGGTGACTGTCAACCTAATTATGAGAATGAATCATGGCTGGCTCTACAGTTATTAGTCAAAGTAATTGATTATTTGCTTAAAAATAACATTAAAATTTAACCAATAAAACCACTTATTGATGGCTGGTCTTAGTTTTTTTTCTCTAGTCTAAATGTCATCCCTGTTAAGAAAATGTAAAAGAAAAAAAGTCAGAAAATTATCTTAGTCATAATAAACCCATCTTTCATCATTTAAATAAATAGAAAAGTGAGACATTATCTGATATAGATTTAGGTATATCATTTATGCAGTAAAATATTACAGCTTTTTTGCAAGGGCCCTGAGGGACTTACAATTAAATATGACTTTTTTTTTTTTTTACTAAAAACTTGGCCTTATTTAAAGGTAAAAATATATCTGAAAACATGAAGTCTCCCCATATTCTTGCCGTTTACATACCTTAGCCCCCTATGCCAGTAATGATTTCTACCCCAGATAGAAGTGCCTTGATTGTTTTCTCCCGTTGACTCTGCCTTTGTTGTTTGGTAAATTTCTGTCTTTCCTGAAGGGGTAAACACCAAACTGGGCAGGCTTCCAGGGCAGCCGGCATGGGATGTGGGAATGTCACCCCAGCGGGCAGCCCCATCTGCCCACCTGATCCACCCCCCCCCCCAAACTTTGCACCTACACCTTTGTCTCACCTTGGCTTCTTCTCAGCAAATCTGCAAGGAGCCATGGACAAAACAACATCTGGATCCGGAGCAGGGCAGAGAAAATAACAGAAGGGGAGACAAGGAAAGCAAATGGAAGGCAATCAGAAAGTTTGCCTTTTGGACCCAGTTTGGAAGGAAAGGCAAACTTTCTGATTGCTTTCAAACTGGGTCCATCGAGATTTCCCACGCAGTATTGATGATAGCAGTGTCTGCTGCTAAGGAAACACAGGTTCAGAAAGATATATGGATGTTTTTTCCGCAGCTAAACTGGGAAAACAGACCAAAAGAGAAGCAAAAGAAGGAAGAAAAACAGGTAGATGCATGGACACTAATAGCCCAAATCGAGTCCAGTTGCTGGGCTAGAGCTCAGTGTAGTTGGATGGATTTTGACTTGGTTGTCAAGTTGTGTGTATGATGCCTTTGCTTAGAAACGAGCAGAGATATTCGATTGCCCATCAGACAATAAATAAACCTTGCCTCCAAATGAGTTAAATGTCTTGAAAACTGAACTCTTCAGATTTTATTAGTGATTGAATAGCTCTAGGTGTTTCTAAGCAAAAATCAATAGAGAGATTAGCTGCAACAGCCTGCCAAGAGATTATGGACAAGACATCCGTCAAATGGAATAGCCGATGTATTCAGAGACCGAACACTGCCCTTTGGGTCGGGGACCAGGTGCACAGGAGCTGATTCCCCACCGTTCACTCYGCTGGAACACCGCAGTGAGGACCATCGATCGCCGGCTCTCTGCAGCGTGTGGAGCATCATCTGACAYGGCCACGTCGATGATTAGCGACTGCAGTGCCCTGGCATGGCTCACGCCATGGGGTATTCAGGCAGCATTTGATCAGGTCAACAGCTTACCCCATGAGTTTCATCTGTCAGGATTTCATTGCTGGAGACACTGTTTCTGCCAGGGCTGTGTCTACATTCGCCACAGCCGAGCGGCTCGGATGCGAACACATCAGGCAGCTGGTCCCACCATGCTTGCGGGGCACCTGATGCAGAGCCAGCACCTTTGTAAATATTTGATTTTTATCCAGGTTGATAAGACTCTTCCTTCGACAGTCCAAAGGTGGTCTGGCTCCTCGTGGGTGAAACAGTGCTGTCCAGTCTGGGCACAAGAGTATTTCATAAGTCTAAAGCCACAAGCTTTAACATTTGTCCTTGCAAATGGAGATCTCTTTGCCGGGCTCCAACCTCCAGATGGTTTAAACCTGATGAAATTCCTCTTAATTGCTAAGAATAAAATTCCATGACAAAATTAGTTGAGGAATACATTTGGCAAGACTACRTTTTTATATTGCTATATTTTTGGGTACAAGCAGAGCAGCAGTCTCCGCACCACTGTATCCCTAAGAGGATTTTTGTATGCTTCCATTGCAAGTACTTGTACAATTTACACATGAAATATTTCCATGGATGGGAGAAGTTACAGCCTGCCATTCAATTTGATTTAAGTATTGATATTTTTCTTTCACTAGTGTGTCAGTCAATGCCCGGCATTAGGAAGTAAAATTCACTGTACATTTTCAAACTATGTTACAGGGTTTTAATATATTTTTTAAGCATTTTACAACAAATCTCTTATTTTCAGATGAAACTGAATTTTTGAATATTTTTAATGATCTCATTAATGGCTTGTCAGGTATCTGTGTTTCCACAAGTAGTTTTACACATCTCTAATTGTATCGTTTCAGACATTTCCCTTTCATATTGTTTTGTGAAGGCTAATGAGGCTTCACCTCTAAGCAGAAATGATCTGATTCTAAAGAATCTGAGAATCAGTTGCGCTGACAGATTTGAATGCAACGGCAAGACACTGAAAATAATTGCTTGCAAATGTGTCTGAACTTGTGAAATTAAATTTGAAACAGGCTCCCAACAATACAAGAAAGGAGTATTACCATGCAAAGTTAAAGCTTCTGTGCTGGTTTTCCTCTATCAGAGTCACCTCTGCTGTATCACAGTCGTCTTGGACCTTGATSTCTCCGGGGGAGAGGCAAAAGGGACAAGCAGCCTTTTACAGTGAGATCACCACCTCTTCTCCATTCGGATCTGTGGTGTCTGCAAGTCTGATGACTAGTTAGGGGCATAAACTAGATTAATTGGTGGTGTCAGTCCAGTGGCTGGTGGACAAGAGGCCGTACGATAATTGACAGTCTCAGCAAAGATACCAAAAAGTCAGGAGGACTGAAATATTTCCTTGCTTTCAAAAGATGCACTGAAATATTAAAAAGCAAGCTTGAGATATAATCAAAACAATAATGTTGGGGTTTTCTTTGCTGCTTTCCCATCCTTCTAACTGCAAGTAGAACAAAACTGGTATGCCTTTCAGTTAAACTAAATGTCGAAGCTGAATTTAAGATTAAACTAAATATTAAACCTAAACTAAAAAGGAGGTAAAATGAAATGTCCACTCTTCAACATTAATAAAAAAAACATCTGATGCAGGATGGTTCCTCTGTGCRGCACCTCAAGTGAGTCTGAGCACAGATCATCTCCATGGAAAAGCAGATATAATTTACCAATAACATTCAATGTGATTAAATTCAAATATTCATAAAGTAACAGTTATACTCTGGGAATTGAAAACGTAATTTTAAAGCTGATTCCATGTGAAAATTAATCTTTAAAACTTAATATAAATAAGAAAGGTGTCAGTCTGTTCTCTCATTTCTCCTAAGATGTAGACACATTTAAAATAAAACATAAGAAATTCACTGATCATTTATTTGTACTCATAAAGCATTTCTCTGCTTGTTAAATGCAACAGAACTGGACCTTTATTTTGTCTTTACCAGGAACTACTTCAAGACAGGGAATTTCTAAGAATATTTCCAAAAATACTTTGCATTAGATAAAAAGAAAATTAATAGAGCTGCCAAACTTCTTGGCCTTGGTGAAATCCATTTGAGGTTATAGCTACCATTAACATTACTGTTAAAAATCCTAGGTAAAGTTAAGATTTTAAGTGAAATTCCTCAGATAGGTTACCCATAACTATGTGAGGCATCTGGACGAGTAGCCCAGTCCAGTCAAGAAGGGCATTGACTCCACATACAAATACCTTGCACAAGTCTGAAAAGTTACATGCGTTTACTTTTATTTCACCAACATCCTTTTGTTCAGTCTATGATCGGACTATAATTTAATCACTGCGATTTGAAGCTACATTTGAAAAAGCCTGTCTTCCTTTTCTTACCTCTTCTTGCCACGATGGACTCTGTATTTACATGCAAAACAAAATTGATTTGGAGCTGCCTCTTCTGTAGGCGCTCACAACTTCCCTGCTTTTTTCAGAGATCCTGGATGTGAAATTTTGTGACAAGAATCCACTGCTGCGGAGGGTATATAAAGTGAAGCGCCTGGCTCCACAGTAATATTTTAAGAAAGCATTTTTTTTCCCCAGTCCACTCACCCTCTAGGGAATCTGTAAACTCCACAAATTAACTCTACAAAACAGTGTGCCATGTCAGGGTTTCGCTTTGTTTACAACATTTAAAACAATGTCCTAAGGTTTTGTTTGATGGATTCAGACTTCCAAAGGAAGCAGCTCTCCTCTGGTGTCCTGCCTGCTCCTCTTTTCACCAGACTCCAGACTCCTGCAGACATCAAAGGTAAGGCAGCTTTGCACAGAAGTGAGGTGTTGTCCCGGGGTTAAATGGTGTTAACTAACCCCCCCATGCACTAATCCTCTCCTTTTCATCCGCTTTGTAGATAACAGATATTGGAAAAGGAAGAAATAACAAGAAGGAGAACAAACATTCACCACTGTACTTCAATGCCTTCTCCAAGACATTATGGTGGCCAATATGTAGACCTGCCATTTCTAGACCCATATGGAAGTTCACTAACTCAGCCCCTAAAATCCCAGGTCAAAACTGTCTAAGGTGGAGGAGAACATTTCGTATGGTAGAAGGACCAGGTTTCAACAATCTACAAACATGAAGTGATACCAATGATCTGATCCTGCATAAGACCAGCTTGTCCTTCCCTGGTCCCCCGGCTCAGCAGAGCAGACCGCGGGTTGGTGCTGCCCCTCTGGCACTGGATGAGGCTGACGTCCAAAGTGGGTGCAGAAATGGCCAAGCAACAACGTGTGCCTTGGGCAGCAGGTCACCACGGGGTGGATAACATTGGTGGCTCCAGAGCTGTTGAACTGCATTGCTCATGCAGAGCCAGCTCCGAAACCACAGTGTGACACCGCATGCCTGATGTGGCTCCATCCCTGGTGGCTGCGGGGTTGTTTTCTGCTGTACGAGGCCCTTACTCTGCTGCAGTGACCTACTTTCATATTCTGGTTTGATAAAGTTTAAGAAAAAAAACCCAGACAAAACCCCCGAGCCCCTCAACAGCAAAACCACGAACAAAGAAACAAGTGACTACTTTTTAACTTGTTCTTTAACATTCTTAAGCTGTTATGGAAAATAAATAAGACTCAAATCCTGCAATTGATTCTTATATACCTGAGGCAATACAATATGCATTTTTGTATGTTGGATTTTTGCTTCAAATAGCTTTGTAATAGTCTTATCCAAAAGATGAACTGCAAATGCTTTTTTTTTTTTTTTTCGTTTGGCATAAGATACTTTCCTCTATTGTAAACAAAGATTTAAGAAACAAAGATTTTGTTTTAAGATCCACAGCAAATAGGACTTATATTTGAATATTTACATTTGAATATTAGAGACTTTAAATAATCTATCTGTGAAAGACAAATAAATTAAGCCTTCAGAACAGCGAGAACATAGTTTTAATTGTGTTTTCCGAGAGAAAAAGCATAAACTCTAAAATGTAGGTTGTTAGTTCTGTTCTCCAAAATGTCATCACAGTTGCAGAGTGAGAAGATGTAATGGTCTGACAAATACTGGGGCATTTGAAGAAAAAGCTAAAAATATGTAAAGTACCAGATAAACTGAAGGCTTATGGCACAGCATACTCTAGAGGAGAAAGGATGATATAATTGTCTGGATGAGTCCCATAATCACAGGACATGTCGATGCCAGGCAATGGAGATGTCTAGCCCGGCAGAGACCTGAGTTAGCAAACCCAGTGTATGTATAGCGCGCACTATTTGGATTATACTGGCTTAGGTACGTAGCCCTGAACTAGTAATAAACTGTAGACCAAAAGAATAGTTCATTCTTTGAATTCAAAACAATCCTGACTATCCAACAAGTTGGTTCGACTAACTAGTTACGAATACTGCTCTACCATGGGTCTAATTACCACGTCCCACAGATCAGCAACGTGGAACTTCACCAGTTTTAGTGGCTTTGCATCAAGGTAAGAGAAAAATCTAGCCCACAGAGCAATGCAATGGGAACATTTTCAATCACAGGACATCTGGATCATCTTTGCATAATAGCATTTCATACCGTCTTAGCGCTGACCAGATCAACAGAGGTGCTTTTTTGAATGTAAATGATACAGAATTTACTTCTGTTCTTCAGTATCACTTATGTGGTTTATCAGGCTGTTGGCTGGTTAGTACGTTATGTCAGTTCTTATTGCATCACCAGAGTACCCAATTATATAAAATGAATCTATTGATAACTATGCCATTCCTCCACAGGAAGTCTCCATTTTATAGACTGGAAATAGAGATACAGAAACGCTAGCCTTATTCACAGCGCAGATCTCTGTCTGTGCAGTTAGACCAGCACAGTCTTCCTAGTGTAGCTGCAAACTGATTATACTAATAGTTATCCTAGTAATCATTAATTATTTTGATCGGGGAAGTCACCTATTCTGCCAGAAGAACTTTTTGCTCTTGCACTGGAATACCTTAGTGTTTGACCATCACGGCTATGTCCTAAAAATCGTTTTATCTCTTGAGATACCTGGCAAAAGTTCTTGTGGTTAGAACAAGCCTGAGACGTTCAAAATCACAGTGAACTCAAGGTCAGAGTTCAAAATCAGGTATCTCGCATCCCAGTCCACTAACAAAACCTCTGTAAGTTTATTCTCCATGAGATTTTAGGAAACTCCGGACAAAGAAAGCATGCAAAAATCCAAATATTTCTAATACTCTCAGTCATGATAAGAGAAGCAGATGTAAAAACTCAACAAATCCTACCTCAGATGAATCCATCATGTTCCAGGAGAAACAATACGCAGCAATTGGAAAATCTCTTTGACGTTATTCTGTGAAGAAAAGGACATTTACAAAGGGATTCATAGGAATTAGAACAGAAATCCAAAAAACAAATAGGATTTGATGATGAAGCTCCTACACATAACTTACAAAATGCTCTCCCCCAGTTTAAGTCTATCAGAATGCATTATATAAGGACATATGACAGATCATCTATAATCTGTATAAATACAGTGCCTGGAGCTCTGTTCATAGAATAGGGACACAAGGAACGAAATCTCTTACAAGGGAAGTCACCCAGCCCAGAAATTTGCCACCGAAATAGAAGACAAAAGACAAGACAGAAGTATACCAAAACAAGAAAGTAAAAGTCAGAAGGATAAGCAAGTGGTCAGAGTGCATCAGCATCCTGGCTCCTCTTTTATATATAAATATTACAATAAAAAAAGTTTTTAAGAGTTTTGGGAGAAGATAAAGAAGCAGATTTGCGCATGAGCAAAGAACTGCATGGCTTGATTTCATGGTCAAATATCTACTAGCTGTACATTGGAGCTGTTGTCCTGGTGTGATCATGGCAGGAATCAGACTTGGAAATTTGAATGAGAAATAATAAATTCAGGGATATATAAGCTGTCAATAGCACTAGAAATGAAGAAACCTATTTCTGAAACAATTTAGAATGGAAAACCTAGCTAAAAATTCATAGAAATAAATGACATGCTCCAAGAAATGGACGAGGAATGTCACTGTCAGCAGGTTTTTTTAGTGGATAAGATAGCACTTGTCAAGACTGGAGAAAAACAAGTGATTGGGACAAAAGACRTGGTGTGGGCGAGACTTACATGTGGAGATGCGTTTCAGATACCTAGTATGGAAACTATGCAAGTGAAGCCTGAATATTAGATAGCTTTTGATTAATGTCTTTTTTTACTGTGCTTCCATCTTTGCATTTAATTTCTGAATTAAAATATTTTGTTAGTGGATTCTGCCATTCACCAGCACAGACATTTTGCTGAACTTTACTTTGCAAGAAATATCTTCAACTTGAATGTGTCCCAACATGCTTTTGATGCATTTCCACTATCCCCTGAAAGCACTGCGAATTGTTCCATTGATTTCAATAGTCTTAAGATCAGACCCATGGGACTGAAAGATAAATGTATTACAAGAATGAATGGTTTAAAAGAGAGTGCAGTAAGATTAATACATCTGTAACTATTGTTTCCACAGTGCCAATAAAGAATAAGTAGGATAACAGATTACTCCTCAAGACAATATATCCTTAAAATATATCACTTGAAAAGGGCTGCATTGTTCTTAATTACATGGATATTTTTTCCATTCATATGACACTTTTCAAGAAAGCGTATACAAGCTTTGAAGGCCCCAGAAAGAGACACTTGCTGATGCCCTAAACAGCTATTCTTAACATAAACTTGATGTATGTAACGTGACAAAATATAGTGCTTGATATGGAGCGTATTTAAGTATTAGCACCATTATTAGCACTTCGATTACAGGCCTTCATTCTCCTTTGCCATTATGCGTTTGCATTTAGTAGACAAATTGAATATCCCTCTACCCCTTCACCCACCCATTGCCTTCCCGGCAGAGGAAGAAGCTCCTACCTCAGCCAAAGTGCCACCACCACCCTGCAGCCAGGCAGGGGTTTAGTGAGAGAATGGATGGACCCATTCTTCACAGAGCAAACAAGGCAATTACAGCAGTGCTGTCAGAGTTTTTTTTCCTTTTTTTTGAAAAATACTTTTGTGGGACTACACATACTTCTCCAAACCAGGATACAAAAGATATTACACTTCATGCTTTTCTGGCAAGCATGCTTTGCTACTCATTTTACTTCAGTTTTCAGAGAAACAGTGCGTTGCAGTTCTGACACAGAGCATTTGTGCTGGGTTACAGATGAAAAAACAATTCACTGAATGAAAATTCCTCAAATAATTCCGTTCAGACTCAACACACACACACATAATGAATCTTCAGCTGACAATCTGTCTGAAATGCAAAAATACTCCTTAGTTCTTGCCTTGAATCATCTTATGAGTAGCATTGCAGCACTGGTTCTGCATGCTTTGAGCACCCTATCTCAATTAAACATCAGGTCCCCACATAAACTTAATTGCCTTACCAGGAGGTGTAGGAAGCCCCCGTGCTGTCCAGACAGGTCCAGCCTGTCCACAGTTGTGGCAGGAATTAGCTCCAAGTAATACTATTATGGGTACAATCAGARGTAGGAATTAGAAAGAAACAAGTCCTGTTGGAATCCTTCAAACCTACCTTCGAGTCTGCTCTGAAAGCTCATATGCTCTTACCCTGCTGCTTTAGCCAACGCTGTTCAATGGGAATCCATGTTTTTCTGTTTTGCACAAAAATCATTTAACATCTTGGGAAACTCCAGCTTGGCATAGCAATCCATCAAAAGCAAGATTAATATAGAGATACAATTATACAAGCTGTTCATAATTTTTGCTGCCCTACCATCAAGGCATCCCTTAAGCAGGTGGCACAAACCTGTCCTCAGCAGCCCCAGAAAGTAAAATTTGGAAACGCAGATGTCGGAAGCATTGCAACGCGACAGAAGCAAATCCATGAACKGATCCAGCCTGTGCTATCCTGGATGCTTTATTTTCATCCAGCTCTAACCTGGTCCCGTGGACTGAGCGGCCAGGAGAGGCTGCCGTGCTCCAGGGGTGATGCCAGCACTGCAGGAGCACGCCCGCGAAGCAGCCACTGGACTGTTCATCCAGAGCTGGATGAATAGTGCCCAATCTCTTGTTGAAATCAGTTCACTTCAGGCAAGAACTATTTTTTTTTTTTAAGGCTTATTCATGCTTGTTCATCAAGCATTTGCAGGGGAAGAGCTGTGCTGCTGATCCAATCAGCCAGGCAGCACAAGGTGACTCAGAGCTGGCAGGTCACAAATAAGTAGCAGAGCACAAAGAGCAAGTGCTTATTTAAAATTAGTTCTGGTCAATATAAGGACTTAAAAATTTACCCAAGACAACAGTCAGATAATTTCAAATAATGGGTATGTCTGAGAAAATTGTTCTCTGCTGGTGGATATTCTCTGAAGTCACATTGATCAAATGACTTATGAATTTTTTATTCAGCTGTGCTCTTAACCTTAACAGCCAGCATTATTGACTTTGCTTCATATATAGTATTATGGAATCAAAATATAGGAAAAAAATACCATGACTAAAGTGGCATGGAAACGGCCCATCAGCGTGTCTTCACCTGGCCTGTAACGCAGAGAGGGATGTACAGAGGTTACAACTGCAAAGTTAGAGAGTGATTCTGGCTTCACTGACGTCTGCAAAACACTGCAAAGAGGATCTTCCTTTAGCTACAAATGCAGCATGGAGTTTGAATAGCAAAAAAAATACATTTTGGTTTAGATTCAAAATGTAAGTATTCTACTCTCATATTGTTGCTTTCAAACAAAGCCACTGTGTATGTATCAAAGTTGAGACTTAAATATCCRAGGTGAACAATAGCAAAATGAAGTATTTACGTCACTGGAATAACAGAGACAGTCTGAGGGAGAATACTCAAACCTGAAAGAGAATTTCCTAGGAAGAGCTGAAGATTTATTTCTTTTTTTAGCACTGAACTACACAGAGAATGGTAGACTTTGCAAGGGGAAGAAACATCAGTATCATAAATAAAACTTACAGTCAAGAAAAATAATAAATACTAAGTGCTTCGTTGTACACATGAGTTATTAAGGTTAACAAAACTATTTTTTTTCTTTTCCTTCTCATTAATACATTATTACAAAGAAAACACCGTGATCTAATGTAGACAACACCAGCTCCTTTCAGTGAGGCTAGGTACAAAATGAGAGTTAAGCCCTTGAAGTAAAACAGCTAGAGATTTCCCATGGGTTTCTTGGTCCATTAATCTCCCTGTCATTCCTAACCAGCTTTTTCATAACTTCCTTGGACTTGGCGACAGCGGAAAGCTTGTGAGGCTCCAAAGTACCATCGTTAAAATAACAGATTACAAGGACAAAGCTCAGCATCACCTTACCCCGAATGATATCCGATCAGAAGAGTTTCTTAAAAATTCAGGCTTGAGAACCGTACTTCAAAATAGCATGAAAGAAAAAAAATCTTACTTTGAGTTATGCTACTTCTTTTGACTTCGGAGAGAAACACAGAACCTGTGGCAAACACTCGCGCTTTTAATTTTAATAGCTTCACATAGTAAAATCTGGGACTCACCACTCTGAAATTGTTCCCGTCTCCGGTTATCAATGCAACCGGAAAATACAGGAAATAATTATTAAGAAAAAGTGTTAATCAATAGTTTCTTTCAAATATTTCCATTGTGCTTCAAATTAATACCTTTGTCAAAGTAAGTCTCAAAGGTCCTGAAGGGAGGTCTCCTCATTGCGTGACACCCTACCAAAATTTGCTATCTTCCTCTCATGTTAACGTGTTATGTAGATGAATAACACAGCTGCTGGGTCTTACAACATATTCACTATATGGAGAAAAATGGTGAAACGTTTGGCAAGATGTTCTTTTCTTACCAGCTCATTTTAAAAAAAATCTACCTTTAAAAAGAAAATCTGAAATGAATCTGTAATGAAGCTAAATGACTGGATATTACAGAAGCCTTTGGCTGCAGTCAGGTTTTATTAGGAGATAGTTCGTGACATATAATATTATACAGGGTTTAAAAATAAACCATTTGGCGATATATAGAGTTGTTGCATCTATGAAGGGAACATCTCTGCTTACAGGGAGTCTTCATTGAAGTATTAATATGGGAGAAGAACTGAGTACTTTTGTCCCCTCTCCCCCTTCCCTGCTCTGGAGTAAAATCTATCCTGTTTTGGGGGAAAAAAAAAAAAACAACCAAAACAACAACAACAAAAAAACCCCAATCAATATATATATTTCTTCTTTTAAATCACAGTTGGCAAATTAGATCCACATTTCTTTGAGAGAAATTGCTTTAGCGAGAAGCGTCTCTATCAAATGAGATTTCAAATATCTTGTGTTTCAATGTTTTTCATGGTTGCTTATATAATACATTTACTATATAAGAAGACTTATCCTCTGTACTATATTTGTTGACATAATCTAGAGGTATCTTAGTAGCATATTTCACATTTTGAAAGATATTTTGACTACATGTGCTTATTTGGTGGAGTTTGGGGACTTCAGATGTTGTATTTGACATGTAAACAGCTATGACTGATGACCAACCTTTCAAACGAGATACACAAAAAAATAATTACATTTTCCATAACCCTTGATGACAGACGGCAGGATATGAGAAGCTTTAACCGAACTCACTGATACTTGGGAAGATGTGGGCACCTCAGTTTACAAAGATGGGGAAACTACTAGAAAAAGGCTTATTATTTTAACTGTTGAGTGAAATTGCCTCATATAGAGAATACTTGGTGCTGTCCTGCAGCCTAGAGACACTTGGAAAGCGTCACACTGACAAGCAGAGAAGCAGCAGAAATAAGCAGGCCAGCTAAAGTCATACTTACATCACYTATAATGGGATCTCTCAGCATACAGCCATTGAATTTCACAGACATGGATGAGTAATTTAAGATTAAGTATCGTTTTGGATGTATTGTCCTATGACGTGACATCATTTTCAGCAGGTATGGGACTATGCAGCTATTGCATTTAATAGGTTTACATCTTAAAAATGCTTCCTTTCTTTTTCTTTTGGTAAGTGGAGTAGGAAGGCACCATGCAGAACAACCTGAGGGAAGGTTTAATTTTGCACACCTAGTGGCAAAGCAGTCACAGCAACAAAGTGCAGTGGTTTAAAGGAGCCCTACAACCTTGAAATGCAGCCTGAAGAAGAGCATAGCAACATATTTGATTATAAAATTCTTCCTTTCTCCCCATTGCCATGAAGGGCCACAGCTGAGCGAGGGGCCTTGGTGGTGGCATGCTATCTCCATCTTCAATGCGTCCCCACTTACTGAAGATGAGCATCTGCACTGACACTGGAGTGCAACCCCAGGCTTTGGTAGTTTGGGTTTAACGTGCGAGACGAGAGGTAGGAGAAGGCTCAGACAATTTTGGAGCTCGTTCAGTTGATCTGAAATTGTACCTGCTCATCAATTTCCCAGGTGTTCAGCTGGTAGATGACTGCCATTAGTCCCATGGTCTGTCCCCATAGTACAGGGCCAGCACGAGGAATTTATTCAGAGAGAGAATTAAGGCTCTTCATCCACAAGGAGAAGCTGCAAACAGCTGCCTCATTACTGCTAACAGACCCTGCAGATGAGCAGGGAGCACAGCACGCTCAGCCGGAGAAGAGAGGGTCCTCAGTCTACATCGCACTCAAGGGCCAAATTCGTAAAAGCAAGGGAAGGTGTGGAGGTAAGTGCCATGGTTTGGAGCTGCACTAAATGACCTGAGCAATTCTCGCTCACCGAGGGCTGTGAGGAGCGTTCATTGCTGAAGGAGCATGGCAACACTTTCATTTCCATGCTCCTGCCTCCGTTCCAGCCTRCGCTCCTTGGTCTTTTGCATAAATCACACTACCAACATACTGTTACGTTCAACTTACTAGGGAAAGCAGACAAGGTCCGTTACAGTTACACATTAACTATCAAGAAGTTAGCACCCTGTGTCCATAAAGACCTGTCAATGGATGAAGGGACTAAATTTCTTGATCTTATTTATAAAAAGAAAACATTAGTTTTCATTTTAATATCAAACTAATAGAGGAATGAATATTCTTTGATAAAAAATTCTCCACTGATGTCTTAGGCCACAAGGCACATGTGCTGAAAGCCAATCTATTTCACATTGGGTTTTATTAAAATGATTTCACATCATTTGGAGGCAAGGAAGATAACTGGCTAAAAGGCTGGCAATCTAGCTGTGCTGTCTTCTGTGGGATGTATCGGGAGCAACTTCTTGAACCATCAAGTAATGTTTTATAGCTTCTGAGATTATATTACTTCTGCTTGTCAGTCACAAGTACAGGAAAAAATGGAGCACTAGTAAACTAGTGATAACGGGGATTTATAGGGACATGCAATGAATATACACACAGGGAATGAGGGACTATGTATGCATATACCAACATTTCCGAAAATGTTTTTAGATATTTTAATAGTATCCCTAAGTATTAATTACTAGTATCCCCCTAAGTATTCTGCTTATCTTTTCTAATATCGCCTCTTCTCTGTTTTTTCCTCTTTTGGGTTGTTTCCTAATACAGTGTTTGACTAAAAAGCCACATGTCCTTCTCCTATCATTACACCATTTTCTTTTTACCTGGATATTAAATTTCAAACCTTTTTGGAAAAATTGTTTTCAGCTTATCCTGCAGTTCCTACAAGTGAGAAGATGCCTACAAATAATGACAAGCTTTGTAATATGTGTTAATAGAAAAATCTGACCTCTCCTGAAGTCTGCAAACAGAAAGAGTTATAATCAAGGCATCCTGTTTTGGATAAACAATTTTAGAGCATGCTGAAAATAGGCTGCATAATTTCAAACAAACACTAACGTCAAACAAAAAAGTTAACATTTCTTATTGTTTTTCTTAATTTTAGTTATGAAATCTTTATAGAAAAAGTAGAATTTTCACAAGCACTCGCCTTTGGTGATTTTCAACATTCCTTAACTTGTGGGCATCTATTCAGATATCTTCCAGTGGAAGTGGTCTAGAAGGAGTACAAACATACCATCAATGGGTTTTGAAGGTCCTTCAAAAGTAGCCTGTGAATGCCCAAGGAATAATAGGTCCCTGGTTAAAAATTACTAGTGTAATTCTTTTC
Source organism: Phoebastria nigripes (assembly GCA_035582835.1). Lineage (NCBI taxonomy): Eukaryota > Metazoa > Chordata > Aves > Procellariiformes > Diomedeidae > Phoebastria > Phoebastria nigripes. Next base: position 1,964,814 of record JAYKAV010003421.1, on the reverse strand, counting down.
CCTGCTATAACAAATCTTTTTAGTCTTAAAAACTACCAATACTTCATTTCCAAATAGTATTTAACACAAATACAGACTTTTCCACTGATTATTATATCCAGTAATTTAGTGGCTTCCTTATTAACGTGGACTTATTAGCACAGTAAGGAATGTAACTTCAAAATGCTCTTGATGACTGCCAGAGCATAAACATATCTGTAGCATAAAACCAGCCATAAATAAAGCCAAAAAAGTCTTATCTAGTCCATAAATATAACAAACCAAGTTGCTCCACTTGATTACTTAAGTCCAATTGACAGTGGTCACACTTCACTATCGAATTTGTCATTACCAATTGCTTTTTGAGGAGCAAATAGGACATTCAAACTTGAACTTAATGGAAATAAAGGACATGGAAGCTGGAGTTCAGGCTCAAGATCAACATGCATTAACAATCAGAAAGCCAAAACAAATTCCTGAGAAATGAAATCTGTAACAACTTGCAATTGGCAAACCGATTATGAAATGAGGACAGCTTGCAAAAAAAAGATGGCAATTATAATGCATTTTGAAAAGTCTTAATTTTACAATTTTACTACTGTATTTTCTTCTTGTGAAGAAAAAAAATTCCATAAAATGGTAATTCTATGACCACTTTGTGTGCAAAAAGACAGCAGGACTTAATTTTTATTTTTCCAGATTGTCATAAATATAAAAAAGAATCTTTTTTCCCCCTAAAACAGGAATTATGCCTAAGTGGAAATGAACACGTTTTAAAATTTATGATGCACCAATATTTGAGCAGTGTTGCTTCTGAATCAAAGCTTTGCTATTTGGAGCTGTACATTCCTTTGCTTCATTTAAAATCACTTTGTCTCTGTAGCATGAATTATTTTCCTTTCTCTCTGATAGGTGGAATGGAGGCTGCTAGCAAAAAATCCATCTACTCAACAGTAGCAGAATTTGTCAAAGCTTGATCTATGGCTTACTCTCCCTCTAAAAAACATTGGTTCATAGAAAGTTGATGTGGTTTTTCATTTACTGAGGCACTRCTATATTTAATAACAGCATTCCAACATATGTTATTGATCTCTGTATTGTAACAATTCTTACAATTCAGTCTGTCACATGGATATAATATATGTTTACTGACTTTGCTGTGATGGTTTATGGAGCCCAGGCCTGGACACATTTCCCACAAGGGCAAGGCCATGTACGCGCATAGATAAAGAAAATGACACATGAGGGGAACATTCTATATGGTTCTATCTTACTCAAATCTGAGAAATATTTAAAAACCAAAAGAATATATTTATTGAGCAAATGTACTTATTTAAATCACATTTCGTTTGGGTTGCATGTATACTATGAATCTAAATTTAAATTCAGATTTAGAATTTTAAGGCCAAAATAAATCTGAAATATCTTATTGACTTCAGTCTGACTCCTCTGGGTACACCCATGCAACTGAAAAGAGAATTTGCCCAACTGAAGACAATTCCCTACACAGTTTTTCTGTGAAAAATTTAAGGGTCTCCACTTTGTACAAATTGAGACTACGTATGATGAGAGCTCTGGGAACCAAAACTCTTCAGTGAAGGACAGACGCTTCTATTATCTATGTAGGGAGAAAAAAAACAAAG
>JAYKAV010003421.1:1936008-1963175 GCA_035582835.1 Phoebastria nigripes | reverse complement strand
GGGAGGGGAAAAAAAAAAAATTAAAAAAAAAAAAAAAAAACCAACATTAAAAAAACACCCAAAAAACCACACAGACAAAGGTAGAAAACACAAAAAAAAAGAATGTAGCAGATTCACTTCAATTCAGAAAGATAAGACACTCTTCCAGGCTGCTCAGCAAAACAGTAAAGAGTTTCTGAAATATCACAAAGTAGTAAGGTATGTCACGTAACCAGAATGTGTTCCCAGCCTCCCAAGGAGAAGTAAAACCTGCCAGCTCAGTTTAGTTGGTAGAGGTGGAATTACACTATAAAATCACTACTGCATCTTCTTGAGGACATACATGTCGGACTCTTATTAATCCTTATCCATCCTGTGTCTCAGCAGCTGCGCAATGCTCACTCAGGTGCCCAGGAGGTACTTTGGCTCACTCCAAGGCAAAGGGAGACAAGGAGATGCTTTGGCTATATGGACATCTTTGGAGCACCTTCTGATTCCTCTCCCGTGAGCACTTCGTGCTCCTCGCTACATCGTTTGTTGTGATCTTATTCCCTCATGGGTGCTACAGTAATTTYCTGGGCTGTACAGCCAGTACATAAAACTGGTCTGGTATCGACACGCACCTAGAAAGTAGAAAAGCAAAGGTGGTTCAAAGCCATCGTCCACCCACCCCACCCATTCATGGGTGCGTGAATATGGAATAATTGTTATAGAAAAAACCCTCAGAATTTCGCAGGTCAGCTTGGCAGATGTTTCTTGTTCTTGTAAACAATTTTTGAGGCACGTGCTGCATGTGAAGAGCTGTAAATGCCTCTGCTGTGAATCGATGACTCTCAGGCATAAAAAGATACATTGTCACAGGATAATATCTCTCCTTTTTTCTGTTTTTTCAATACTGTGAAAAAAAAATGCTTTGCTTGAAAATAATTCTTGCAATATTTTGGATTCCCACTTGTTTGACAAATATRAGCAAGTCAAAATTAAAGGGATTTGTCATCACAGAATCAATTCCAGAAACTAAACGTGAGCCACATCCGATAGGAGTGCTTTGTGTGCGCCGGAGAATCATTTCCTAGTCGGAGAAAAATTGCCCATTTGGGGATGCTACAGGTGACACATTAGACATAAGCATTCAGACTGGGTACAATAACAGAATCCCTGCTAAGTGTGAAAACATTTTCTGTTGCTTGTAGAAGTTAAGAGGAATCAATATCAAAAAGGTTTATTACTMTGATTCCCTTTCCTGGTATGATTCAAGGTCCCTCCTACCCCACTTTGTGAGGCTCATCTCCCAGGCAGTAATGAGCCCGTTGCCTCTCCGGCACGGTGCCGGCAGTGAGGATTTACAGGGTCTGCTTCTTCCACTGCCTTTTTCCCCAGCATATATGTTAAATGCAGAATTATCAGGTTTCCCTGTATAGGAACTGCTTGAAAGAGAGAACAGCTTTATTTCAAAATCAAAGTGCAATCCGAGAGTCTAGTCTAGTGCATTAAACAACAGTCTCCCATAAGGGAAGATTGCTGGCCTTTCACGATTAATAAATTCATTTTTAAAAAAAAGTGCCAAGGAGAATGGATGCATGTGTCTCAGAGTTCAGAAGCAGGTTTAAGGGTGAGTGATAACAAGGAATCAAAGCAGGAACCATAAGCAAGTAGAAAAATAGAGACCCGGACAAGAAATGATGTTGCTGTAAGAAGGCTAAAATATTAAGAGGCGTGCCAAATGTTTAAAAATAGTCATTCAGTGCAAAAACAAGCTGCAAACTAAAGAAGATGCTTAACAAAATTTGTCTACACAGGGTCATTTTTTAAATGGTATTAAAATAGATGAATCATAACAGAAATGAAAGTCTGTAATTTTAGCAGATGATTACTAACTGCACTAATTAAGTGGCTTTAATTGACTCCATCGAAGTCAAGAGACAATTCATATGTATATTGCTGCAAGACTCAGTAATCATAATTTCTGCAGAGTAACTTTTAAATGAGTTATCCTGCAGCTTTTATTATCTAGATAGCTGTTTTCAATCCATGATTTTCAGATCCCCAGGGGCCATGGATTACTAGTGAGGCACCGAAGGTAACTAAGGAAAGCATGTTTACTGTCAATATACTTCCCCTGGAAGCTTTGAAGGATCCCAAAATTGAGAAAGATAAAGAAGAGAAGGGGTGCAGAGGGAATACATTTTTTCTGCTTTATTACTTTATTACTGCCTCCTAACTTTCCGAGCACTTTCAAAATATGGAAAGATACGTTCTTGCTTTCCCCTGAAGAATTGCTATTTTCTTGCCCTTCTTAATTAAAGAGAAAGAATATTAAAAAATAATTTTAAGGCACACAACCACAACATTTTAACATGTGCAACCACTGCTTCTAAAAAATAGTTTCTACTYCTTATAACTTTACCTAACCTTATTATTGAAAGTTGGCAACTTCAACTAAAACTCGGTTTTTTAGGTAGGTCTGAACCATACAAGTCCATCAAAAACATAAATTAACCCATTGCATCACTATTCAGCAAAACTTTTAGTAGTTGAAAACATAGTCCTATAGCAGGAAGCATCAAGGGCTCCTGTTTTATGTTTTCTCATTTAGCCCCATAACTCCTTCGTTTAACCTTGAAGACTGACAAGAGCAATTAGTCCCTCTCCTTCCCGTGAAATCACTTTACGGATTTGCCGCCTGGTGCTTTATCGTCATTCCTTTCCTCCAAACTGAGTATGTTCAGCTTTCCTGCAGTCCGACATTATAAACCTTTCCCTCTTTTACTTGCACTCTTCCCAACTCTCTTATTTATCTTTCTTTTTAGAAATACCATGCTCAAAAGCTTAATGTAGCGTTTTAAATGTTACCTTCCCAGTTCAAAATTGAAAGGACTATATTTTTTCATTTATAGCTAGTGTTTTACAGGTGATCAAAACCTCAAAAAGTGGAGAACTGATCTAAAGATGTATAAAAGCCTTTGTACTAGAGCAACTACTTTAAGACTATTTTAACTCAAACATACGAAAAAGYTGAATTAAAAGTATGCGTACATAAAAGTAGCTCAGCCATTTCTGAATCTTTGAACATTTACCATGACTACCTTCGAATTTTTTTAAACATACTTATTTATATTCATTTCTTGTGCGGTCTCCCCTAAAAAAGAAAAACTTTTTTTTTTTTTTTTAAAACCATAGCTATAATTTGTTCTCACTTACTTTTTTAATACCTTTGCTCCCTTTATTCCTGAAGATATCCAAGAAAACAGTTTGTAGCCAATGTCCTGTGATAGGTTTCATTTGTCCTCTCCTAAATAAATTGAGGAAATAATTTAATCTGAACTCTACTTTTCCACCCCTGGAGAATGCTCTCCTGTTCAACTCCACAATGTTCTTTCTCCTTAGTAATTTTTTTCTGTGGGGGAAAAACAAACTCATGGAATTACGGTCACATCATTTTTAGCTTAAAGGTCAGCATCTCTTTTGGTTTTTTGCTTTAGATATAGCAGTAAAACTTACATGGGTCGAGATTGGCAATGCTGACAACAGTTTCTCATTTTTATTTACTGGTTCTGTGAAGTGAGGGTAATAGTTACAGAGTCACAGCTGTGCGCTTGGCAGTGTAGTTGCTGTTTTGAAAAGAAATAAATAAACGAAAGCACTGTCCACATCTGCAATCAAGCTTTCAGGGATGGTGTGTCTGTACCGCAAGCATGAAGCTTTGCATCCTTCTCTCTCCTTACCTTATTTCTGCCCAGCTCAGCCCGGGTGAGCGGTGCAGTGGTGACAGAGCAGCAGGTGATGCTTCCTTCGGCACGAGGAACTGCAGAGAAAAGAAAAATACCAAAACTGCAGGGAACAGCAGGGCAGCACAAAACTGAAACAAGATAGAGACAGCCAGGAAAACTACTGAAGCAACAAAGACTTGCAACAACCRCAAGAAGGAATAAATCAATATAGGCAACACGTAGATATGTTTGAATTCTGCCAGCCCCGTGGAAATTAATATAAAGTGACTCTGCAAGCAGTAACACTGCAGTTTAAAACGAGACAAGGAAAGAGAGCAGCCCATGGGCAGCACAGAGCCTGGGGTAGGGAGAGGCTCCCCAGCCAGGCAATGAGGACAGCCGCCCTGCTCCCAGCACCAAAGCAGGCAAGCAGGAGCAGCAAAACCTTTTTAGTCCCTCCATCAGCACCAGCTGCTCCCACTTTTATTTTGCAAAATGTGATACAGCCCCTTCTCCTGGCAGTGGGAGAGGCATGCCCACTGCGTGGATAGCGGGAGGGTACACAACCTCTCTGTGAATGTATATAATCCAGGCGTGGGAATTACGAGCCTCCTTCACACCACTTAAACATGAGCAAAACAACGCTAATACGTGTATCCCCCCATGCTACTTCTACCCCTGTCTGCAGCCTCTCTCTGGTCCAGCTAGTACGGTGCCAAGTAGTTAGACAGCCTCGGGTAGACATTTTTCCCCAGGACCTGTTGGAGGAGAGATAAACAGATATCTGAAGAGTAAAAAAACCACATTTAGAAATTGCAGCTTACAGAAATGCCCGTGGGTTTCACCTCTTTCAGTACGTTACCCCAGTTCCTATGGGGAGCACAGCTGAATGACCACCATGACCATCACCACCCTGGCAGCATAAGAACAGCCAGACAAGTCCCCCCAGGTCTTCCCCAGCTACGTGTGGGGATGAGGGTTCAGGTGATAGCATTTAAGTCAGTCTGTTGCAAGATAAATTCTCCTTGAGCAGCCACTAATACGGATTTAGCTGTGACAGGGAAAGATAAGGTTGAGCTAAATCCATAAAATGTAGTCTCATGTCAAATAAAAACAAAAACAGGAACACAGTATGTATCAAAAYACCCTCCTAAAGCAAAGGGGTGAAGATTTTACACAGCATGGGAACACTTTATACTGTTATGAACCTGGGCTGTGAGGCTGTGAAAGGCTACCAGGACCTGCTGGGCTCTGTCCAGAGCTATTAAATGTGACTTATCGTATGTGGGAAGGAAAACATGGTGTTGCAGAAACGCAACAATGAGGCAATATTTGTGGTAGCTCCACTTGCCTGGTAAACTAAGATGTTGTATGCCCCATAATACACTTTCTGGATCTTTCTACAAGATATTCTTGGAGAAATATTAAAACTGCCACATGCCTGAAAAAGTCATTGGTTTAAAATCAGAAATAACTGACAGAAGTTTCTTCCCTTCATCCTGAGAGACTCAGACTGGGGTTTCAGCAATACATCCAACTCCAGGCAACGCTGGCAGATGACCTACACGCCACTTCCCCCAAACGCTTTTTCATAGCCAAGAATTCAGATTTGCAGAGTTCTAAAGAAATAACATTTTTACTTCCCTAATCAAACACAAGACCACTAGACCTGAGAATTGTATATGCCCCCTTCACCAGGCAGCTACATAAGGATCTCACCAGTTCAAGGACATGAATAACTTCAATAAGTCGGACTGCTCAGCACAACCCTGTGTGCAGCTCACATGCCGCTGAAGTCAATAAGAAAGATTTCCTGTAATAGGTTTTGAATGGGGCTGGAGCACAGCACCAGGCTGCCATGCTCAGAATATGAGCATGAGCATCAAGAGAACATTTTTAGCACCTATAAAAAAAGAAAACAATGCAGAATGTATGCATTTCCCTAACCGCAGCAAAAAGAACACAAAAATATGAATGCAATGGTGTGAAAAACACTGATTATTACTAATTTCTCTTTTGTGCTTGATCCATTCTCTCAGCAAGCAGCTCCATTGCTCTCTACCATCCATATATCCATACATGCAGGTATGCAGATGCATATGTACAAACACGCATGCACTTTTTTATTTCTGCACCACAGACCAACGTCACTTCCCTGCCTCTTCAATAACCAGATGACGAAGAAGGAAATATGCCTTTGCAAAGGCACTGTATTCTGACTCACCGCTCTTCACTATTTTTCAGCTGGATGTCACTTCAGATTACCAAGTGCTGTCCAAAGTGCAACACAAGCCCAACAGACCAATTTCTGTACTTATTTAATACTTTTGGATTCACTGACACTGCATGAGGTATAAATAAGTACAGATACTGCCCTAATATATTTAAGGTAATATAAATCTGAAAAAAAAAAATCTTTCTTCTGCACTAGCAATCAAATCACATTCTGAGCTAAAATAAACCTTTAGGGAAAATACTTAAAGACCGGAGGATGAGCCAAGTATGTAAAATGTGGCTAAGTAATGAGTAAATAGGTACATGAACTACATATAAATATTTGATGAATGAGCTGAAGTAAGAAAAAATTATGTAGGGTAACCTAAGGGGGTATATCTTAAAGAGATGTGAAGAAATCTCCTTGACAGTGAGACATATCAGATTGTGAAATAGTCTCTCAAGGGAAGTAGTATCAGCCCTATAATTTAGATAAGATATGATTGGAGAAAACACCAGAAAACTACAACATGTAGCAAATATTCTAGGATTTGAGGGGACGACCTAGAAGACAAATGGTGACAAGAGTCCTATTCTCTGCCTTCAGCTCACATTTTTTAAGCTCCTGCCAAATGAGCACACGACAGAGCTTTTCTACCACGGAGGTCAAAGGGGATATCCAGGAGGTGCAGAGGACCCTGCCACCAAGTAGTCAATGGGACATCAAGCTTTGCTAGAGGTGCACAGAGACTGCCTGGCGTAAGGGCATGGAGACAAAACAAGGGAACACTCAGGGACCACCGGTGAGGTCACGTTTTGAGGCTGGACCACAGCTCTCCAGAGGTCCCCTCCAACCACCACCATTGGTATGGCTGTGTAATTCAGTTAGAGGAATCAACATTTAGAGTACATGCTCTACAGCTCTCTTTCCACATTGGTGATGCTTATAAAGGATTACCTGCTTAAACAAGCTATGCAAAGTTGTCTGCTGCTTCTCATCTTTGTGTCTTTTTTGTTTTTCCCCAGCAGTAGAAGATGCCATTCAGGTTCAGGTCTAGTTAAGCTGATCTCACCAGTATAGAAGTCCACTGCTTCAACAATAATGGTCCCAGTCTGTGAATACACTTCTTTAACCAGAAAATGTCTACTGAACTCAAAAAAGGGTTTTCACATACCCATCACATGGCAGTGAACAGCAAGTATTGTCTAAGGCTTTCATTGTATTTTCTGTGCAATACGTGGCTCATCATGAGAGGCTCACGTGATTTTTCATCTGCTTAAGCGAATAGCCTGTGTTCACAAAGTGCAGATTCATAACCAAAGTCAGCGCTAGTACTTGCCCTGGGCTAACATCCACGTCTTCCCCAATTGCGAAAATTGACGTGATGTATCTTTTTTACCTTTTAGAATTGTCTACAAGTCCATGTTATTAAATACATATTAATAAATAGGTGTTATGTTTACATTTAAAATATATAATTTGTATATGTATATTCATGTATATATGTAACTTGACATGTGCAGAGGAGAAGGTTCTCAAGCCAAGCTTATTGAGATTCAAGGTACAGCAGACCTTTTTCTCATCATATGAACAAGAATATTTTGAGGCAAATTTGCATTTTGTAGCCAGGGGCATCATTTCCAGGTGACTGAACAATCAATTAAAATAGCTTGAGTAGGTTTTTCTGTAGGTTTTTCCATATAACCAGTTCATTGCCGCTTAATCACATGGTTAGGGGCATTTTAGACATTAATAACACAAAGTTCTCCTAAAGATTTCCAGTACTGTCTTATGGATTTACATTTTCTTTTCCCCAAGCTGGAGGAGGACTGACCATGCAGCTTTCAACACATTGTAACATTGGTCAGTCTTAGCAATATTATAGATCTGTGCTGCTATAACAATTTTTCTACCTTACTAATTAAAATTTACAAATTCAATGTAGATCACATAGCCATCACACAATGCATCGATGGCTCCTGCATAGCCTTGGACCTTTGAGTGTTTGGACTTTGAATGAAGAGAAAGACAAGTCGGCAGAACTGAACTGAATTCAGGATCAGTAGTTTGAAGAGGTTTAGGATAGTCCTGTTTACCTTGCACTGTTTCAAAAGCAATTAATTCTTGCTCTACATGTTGTTTATAGCCAGTTTGCTGTGGTTATTTGCAATTTCTCTGTGCTGCTCAGTTGCATGTTTTGATCGGCTCCAGCCTTGTATTTCAGTTCCAAGCTGCTGTTCAGTGTAAGCACATTCAAATAGCTCATGAGCTCCATAACCACAATTACCATGGATCTTTATTTCCACTAGTGATTGATAATTGTTTTTCCTTAGGATAAATATTTTGAGTTGTCTGAACAAATGCACTTATGCATAACAGAGTCCAGCACTTTATGATTAAGCTGCTTTGCTTTTTTTTTTTTTTTTTANTTTTTTTTTTTTTTTTTAAGGTTAGCTATTCAATCATGCAAAACCAACAATTTTGTCACTGGTGGTGAGTCAATCGTCCGACAAAATGCATAGTTAATGGTTGGGGGTTTGTGGTTGTTTTTTTTTTTTTTTTTCCATAAACTGTTCATCAAACACTTGTGAATAATGAATGCATAACTTAGGATCAGAAATGATATGTAAATCTAGGGCTCGATTCATCCAATAATTTATTTATCAAGAATAATTTGAGTAGTACTATCTAAAAGCGTCAAATTAGTTCTCTATTAATAGCCAACTGAACTTTTTGACTTTGTGTGTAAGTGTATGTGAAACATGTGCATGCACACACAGCCCTACCCTAGCCGTGCTGCTGAGCTAGACTGTGCCTTGGGCTCACCTTCACCAGCCCCAGGGAAAGCAAAGGGTTCCCAGCCTCCCTCATATTTCCATTCAAAAATTGTCCAAAAATAATAATGTTACAGCTAGTAGAAGTGAAACGGCATACTTTGCGTACCCCTTACAACTTTGTTCAGTATGCATATGGTTTTCTTGACTAAGATATCATCTATCATAGATATTCATACCACCACCTCTAGTATTGCTCCGGTGTAGCTAAGGTTCAGTTATCATTTTCATTATAAACATTTGCAGTGGGTTGGAATAATTTGTTGTAGAGCATACCAAGCTCTCTGCTTGGATGCGTTGGATTTTTCCTCCATGCAATTGATTTAAATCATATAAGACGTTTTTGTAGAGAGGCCAAAAAATAAAACTGCATCTTTCTCAACAATTTTTCCTTTTTTTTTTTTTTAAATAGTTACACTTCAGAAGAAAAGAACAAAAAACTTTTGTAGATAAATTATTATTTGGCAGTTCTCACAAAAGCAAAGCAAAACCCAATACTAGCTATGTAAGTTTTATCAGCAAAAYATTTCAGGTTTTCGATAGGGTGATAGCAAAGTGTCTCACAATGGGTAAAAATGTGAAATCACCAAAGTCACCATAGTACAGCTTTTCTAGAAATGTTAGAGGTTATGCAATCTACTCTGCTTTCTAAATGAGACCGACCAATCTCAAAGAGGATGTATTTCACAGACAATAAAAAAGACCAAGTAATTCAGGCTCAAAATACTACAATTTAGGTCTTGAATGTGCAAACCTTTACTTAATCCCTTTAAAGTTGATTGGGCTGCCTGTGTATTTAGGGATACCTCACATGAAGGAAGGATTTCTTTCTTACTTAAGAAGGATTTCTTTCTTAAGAAGTGGTCAGRAATAGGGATAGAGTGAAACCAGAAATTTCACATATTTGGGTTTTCTATCTAAACAGCTGGAGTTTGTTCAGCTGATTCCAGGAAACTTGTCAGACTTCTGATTTTTGTAATGCAGATACTCTGCACTGCTTTAATAATTTCAATTTAATAATTGAAGTCTTATCCTTGCATTTACAAAATATAACTAAATCATGCAGCTTTAATTGCTTATGTCATATATTGCACATGTAAAGCAATCAAGTAAATCACTGGTTGCTTAGATATGCAATGATCTAAGTGCATAGACATATCTAAAACTATTCCCTTCACAGTTCATGAGAAAAAGCTGGAATTGAGAACATTTTTACAAATCAAACCTCTTGGTTAAAAATGTCAGTCTGTATCAACTGAAATATTTTATCCAGGATTTGACAAGTTTAAGTAAGATTTGTATGTCTGTTGGGTCACATTTGAAACCAAAATTAATTTTGAACCAGAAAATCAGATTACAGTTCTTTACAGAAAGACAGAGTATCACTCTTTTGCAAATGTGCTCAAAAAAAAAAAAAAAAAAAAAAGAAAAACTAAAGAAATTGCCAAAGCAGACTCTTTTGTGCAAAGAGTCTGTAGATTTGAATTTTTTAAATGAGGAGTGACTATTTGATGTGTTTCACTTGAGTACATTGTATTACCTATAACAAAGTGCCTGATGGTCCCCTCAGCCCTGTCTGTTGTGGAGCCATCTCAGGTACCCAGCTCAAAGAAATCGTCACCTCTCCACATTATATGACCTATGTTCAAAGCACAATATGTAGCTACATGAACTGAGAACCAATAGTGCTGCAAGCTGTTATAGGCAACATTACCTCAGTCTTTCTTTGGGTGGAGGAAGGAAGAAGTAAAGCTTCGAAGTTAAAGTTGCTATAATTAATTTTCTGTGTGTGCACTTTATTCATACAGTCAATTTGTCATTGAAGGGTATAATTTACTCTTCTCTCCACAGACTTTTGAACAGCAAAGTAAAAGACTTCAGATATTGCAAAGCGTGCAATACTGATGATAAGGCAGAAAAATCAGTGCTCTTGCAAACCCTCCCATCACTTTGAGTCCTTTCTTCCAGCTGGGCTCTAAAGGAACTTTCCATCAAAGCCAGAAGAAAACTATATACAATTTCAAACCTTTATCTGACCTCTTGTTTCCAAAGGGTTATGCCTTAAACCTCTGGGTCTTTCCAGCTTTCTTTTTTGCTGTTAGAACTTCCCTTTCAGGCGTCCTCCGTACCCCCACGCGGCTCAGAGCAGGCTTTCACGTCAGTTATCTCCTGCTCTGCTGGGAGCCTACGCAGATGAGCGTCTCTCTGACCTTGCCTTCAAACACAAAAGACAAAAGGGAGAGGATGAAACCAATTGAAGCAAGAGAAAGAGTTGTACTAGACAGCAGAGGAGAGAGGGAAAGACCACAGTGACAGAGCGTCGGTGGGAACGGCAAGTTACAGCAAAACACATGGCACAAAAAGCATTTTAACCCTATCTCTGCAAGGCAAGCCAGAGGAGCCTTTGTCCTTGCCATGTCTTATAATAGATTTCTTATCCTCAAGTGGATGTATTATAAAGCCCAGCCAAAACTGTACTGGAACAAAGAGAAAAACAACCAAAATCCCAAGTCGCTGGTCTGTTAAGAGAGGCTTTACAAAGTTTGTTTCTCTAAATAAGGAACGAACTGACCTTGAAAGTAGTAGCATCAAGGAAGATTGCTAAAAGTACTGCTAGAAAGAGGTATCAGTAGAAGTATCTTCATATCTATTCAGCCTTATTACATGAACCAGATGACATTCTTTAAAAAACAGAGCTTCTTAGAAACAAGACGAAATACAAGTACCAACTACAATATTAAAATTGATACCATATTTAACATAAAAGCATCTCTGGTATATCTCAGAAGACTTAGAAAAAAAGATCTTATGAATAGAGGTCTTAATAATGTTTAAGCATAGTAAGAGGGTAGGAGAGAAAGGATCAAGAGCAGCTATTGAATACTTGTGGGGATATACATATTGTAGTGTCTTCCAAAAGTGAATCCATTTCTAAGAGCACAGGCTTCTGGGCATGTTTAGAAATCACATCTCGCATCTGAACACTTGATAATGGTCAAATGTGAGCATAACAACCCAGCTCACAATGATGAGTTCTCTCTGCTGTTGACTGTCTTTTCATTTTACAGCCTGAGTTAGGCACCGTTTCTTGGATTTGAATGCAGTTTGATGTTTCTCTGCAGGGTTTATTTTCACAGTTATAATCCAAGTTTTTCATTTGTAACACCAGTCCATTGCTAATTGGGGAATATAACAAAAAATAGGACGTGTGGAGGTGCATTTTAGTTTGCAATTTATTTGTTTTGCTTTTAATTTCTCAGAAATTTGTCATGAGAGAAGATTGTTGAGGGAAAACATGCTTTTGCAGATGTATAGCAGTTTTGAATGGGGTTACTCTGAGTTCTGCCGAAGTTTTTTCCCCATCCTTTGAACCATCACAGTCGTGTTCTGATTTTCAGAGTCACTCTGCCTTATTTTTACCTTGTATGACTTGAATTGGAGATACTGCCTAGCACAGTCTCTGTTGGGCATTGCTGGAGGAGCAAACACTGGCATCACGAGGAGCCCCGAGAAAGGCGAAAAGGGCTTTCTTCACTCAGTGCAGCAGAGCTGTGGGCAGAAGCACCCATGGTTAAAAGTGCAAATTTGTCTGGAAGAGCTCACCGGCTGCAGACGTGAGCATAGACATATGTGCACATGCATGCAAGCATATATTTGTCTGTTTTCTACAGTCCTGTCTTAAGCATGCAAATCTTTCATGTTTTTTATTGAACGCAGAGGTTGGTTTGTTATCGAAAACCCTTTTAAATTAACAGGAGTCTTGATTCAAATTAATATTTGCACTTAAAATTGAATGTTGTCCTTTTAGAGCTTTTATTGAAAAGTAAGAGAGACCATTCAGAGAGAAAATGAGCTGAAGATCAATTAAATAAATTTACTGAAAACAAAAGTGAACAAAGTTGTAGAACATGTAAGTACTCAGTTAAAGTTTTCTAACCTCCTTGAATGCTGACCTTCGAAATTACGTGTAACCATCTGCTCATGAAATCTATATATTTCCTGAGATCAGGGAATAGGAGTTCAGAGCATGAATTTCCTAAGGGCTAGATTCTTGGGGAAAACATAACTGGGGAAGCATAACTAGGGAAGCATGACCAATAATTTCCCAGCCTGAAAATCTCTGGAGTTATCAGCAAAGATAGGGAGGAGAGGCTTTATGATGTGGAGGGCATAGCTGATTARAAAACTCACTTTAAATGGATGCTAAAACAGGGAGAGAAGGATCTTGGCTGGCACTCAAAATTTAAATAGAGCAGAAAAAGCTGTTACTTTATTATTTCACAAGGAACTAAAGGCAAGTAATCAAGAATACTTGTATACAACTTATTGTAGTAAAGAAAAATAGAGGGACTGCAATTCAGATTTTGGAATCTAGCAGTTTGATGAACTAAAGCAGTAATAAATCCAAAAATAACAAAATGAAATAGAATTTAGGAAGCTATTTAAAAACAATTTGAATTAAACAGTGTATTAGTGAGCATTTGAACAAATCTATGTATTTTTACATTGCTACAGCTCTTGGTTGGGTATAAACAGCAGGATAAAATAGGAAAGTAAAACTCCTGGGAATCACAATTACTGCATTTTATAACGGTAATTTACATTTACAGTATCCATTGCTCAAAGTTGAAATTGTGACAGTTGTAACAGCTGTCTCTTTGAAACACGTTTACTCTAAGACACATTTCCTGAAGGCTTATACCCAGTCCCCACTAAAGGTATCACACACGGACGGCCCCGACGTTTTATCCAGACACATAGTTTTGTCCCTCTTCTCCAAACACAATGGTATATTTTGCTATCCCTGCTTCTGCAGCGCTGCAGGTTATGTTCGAAGGGGAAACGTCTTATATAGGATTATCTTTGTTATTATTTATCATTTATGCAGAAGAGCAGGCAGGCATAAAGAGCGGTTAAATGAAAGGTCCCTCTCAGAGGAACRTATGAGCCAGAGCCCCAAGGCTCCTGAATGTGCTTACCCTTAACCACTGCAAACAGGCTGATGAGTGAGTCTCCATAGAAATGGGGTCCTGACTCCACATTAAAGAGCGTGCAGGGGAAAGAAATGCAGGGAAGGACAACAGCAGAGCAAGAGGGAATTTAAATCTGCTCCAGAGCGCTGAACGCTGGCTGACGCACTGCATCGTGGAGGCGCAACAAGACGATTGCGGCTGTTTACTTCAGTTACTGAAGGAAATATATCATTAGGGGAGTTTTATGGAAAAAGAATTTTTTTTTTTTTTTTTTTTAATCAGTGAAAAAAATTGTCAAGCTTACCTTAAATATAAATGTTTTCTCTTTCTATCACATCTTCCACAAGGATAAAAATGCATATCTCAACTGTTATTGAACTAAGCGTGCATACTGCCTTTAGGTAAGTGCTGTGTGCGCGTCTGACCACACTTCACAGAGGTGGATCGGGACAGGAATGGTTAATCCACTTGCCTAACTTTATAAAAGCAACATGTCAAAAGCAAGGAGTGTATCCTAAGTGCACTGTTTTGCTCCCAGATTTTAATCAGAAAGCTTTCCGTTGAGATAAACAGGTAGGTAGATAGGTAGGCATTAGTACGTCTTGCACCTCTGGCAGTGATTTCAGTCTGTGAAGGGAAGGTGTAAGACATCAAACAAAACTCTTCTCTGATGGTGGTAGTAGCAGTCCACACCTAATTTGACATGTGTAATTAGTATCTCAAGGTGCAAGGTAGAAAAGAATCTTAGCTACAGCCTTTGTAGGAGAGAACAAAGAGCTGGAGATATGCTTATATTTAGCCTTGATGTACCTTCAGTTTTTAAAGCAAACAGAAGTGTTAAATAAATCACTATGAATAGATTTGGGGAAAAAAAAAAAAAGTGGGAGGCCAACCAGAGCTAGTAACTCTAAGCCAAAGGACTGAAAGAGATAGACTGAGGTTTGGTTTTGTTTTTTTTTTTATACTTTGATTTCTTCTTCCTTCCTTTCTCACTACTTATTAACCTCTTCCTACCTCACATTTCGCCCATGTTTCCACAATACTTTTGGCCATGCACAAGGCTTGGCTTTTCAGCCTGCCATAACTGGCCTGTCATCTGCCATTCCCTCCTGGGCTGGAGGACCACCTTCTTGGAAGGCAGCTCTGCTCCTTCAGAAAGGGACTCAACTGGAAGGCTCATGGTTGAGGGCATGTCTCACAACTCCATTTTCCAGAAGCATCAATGTTTATTCCCTTTCAACGTGATAAGGACCTGTCCTGTCTTGTATGTGGGCTTGACAGCTGTTAACCCTATGAATGACAGTGAAAGGAGCAAACAGAACTGTCTAAATTTCTCTTCCACTTCTTACTTTTATACTGCATCACTAGATTTGCTAAAACTAGCAGACAACAAATGTGTATCATACACAAATAGAAAAAGAACCCTACAAAACCCATCAAGAAGCCAATAGTTGTCACATTAATTTGCCTCACGTTGCTCAGCCAGACATAGTGCCTTAGAGCAATTCAAGGGACAATAGGATCATAAGTCTGCACTTTTCTTCCAGCGGTCTTTATGTTTCATACTTAGGAGGAAATCTGATATGTCTTAAGATTAAGAAATAAAACTTTACAAACTTTACATGAGAATTCCACAATTAGTTACCTTCTTTCCAGAAAGACTTCTTTCCTCTAAGTATTAAGGGTGTTTGATTCTCTACTTTCAAGCTGTGAGAAAGTAGAAACAGGGGAAAAAGGTGATGAAATAAGGACAATGAAAATTTAGGCTGAATAACAGGAGAAACTTCTATCTCTTAAAAGACAGCCACAATAAACTTTGAAATAACAGATTGGTCAAAACACTGGAAATAAGCTATAGAGAACAACTTTTGCACTGACAGGAGATGAACTTATAACTGAGTAGCCTTTACCCATCTCTAACTTCTGATTGTACCAATAGAACAAGGAGAGGGTGTGGATATCAAAGAAAATTGCTTTAGGGAATTTAGCCTCACTATTAGCTCTTTGTCCCCAGGGATGTTGTTATGAAATGAAAAACACCTCCTAGAGCTGCCATAATGGTAAAATGAAAAAGACATTCTTATTTGGAAGAAAATGTATGTCAGATGTTTGTAAGATAGGAATAGACAATAACCTAAGAAAGTCAGATTTTAACAGATAGAAATGCTCTTGTGTAACTGGAAACCAGCAGGAACCTATGACAAGCAATATATCTTTGTTTAAGGATTAATTGCCACCTTTCAGCAACACAGGGTTTCCATCAGTAGGAAGCTTAAAGAGAGAGATTTCTTGAAAGGGAGCATTATCCTTGTGATGTCCCAGTGGTTTCAGAAAGGTAATTGAGCCTTCTTAAAAGAGAAGGAGCTTCTGTAAGTGGCACTGTACTGCCAGTAACAACCTTTTTTGCATCAGTAGTTCATTTCTGTTGAAGAATTGTCTCATTAACATGTAGGGATATTTATTATGTACAGAATATCAAAACAAGGCGACTTCTGAGAGCTTACCTTGGAAAAAAGGAGCTCAGTTTGTCTGGAGGGGAAAAACACTGTTGGCTTAGGTATTACAGTGTATATTAAAATATTATGATGTTTGGAAAAAGGYAGAAAATCACTGAGGAGATGTTCCTGAGCATCTTTTGGGTATTCTATTTTTCTCCCCTACCTTAGGGTTAGCTTGTACTGCCTGGGGACAGACCTTTGTAAGGGATGATACAAATTTTCCCAAATTACCAGTGGGTGGCCGTACAATAAACAGGCTCACAACACTGGAGTCTTCGCAACAGTAGTCTGGTCCCCTTACAGAGCTATGTCAGCATATCTTTTTCATGTACGTGTCCCTGGTATGCAGGGGGAGCAGATCCTGAAGTTGCAGGACAGCAGGAACAAACTCTCATGCAGAAGGGAAAAGCCAACAAAAATATTTCTTCTTCTCATCAGCGCACTTATTTTTAAGAAACAGACCTCCCATAGAGGTGATGCAGAAGACAGGAACTTCAAACATAATTTTACCTAAGCCAAAGCCAGAAATCTTAACGTTAAAGAAGTAACTGGAGAGGAAAACTATTTTTAGCACTTCACAGTTAGGTAATTTCATTCAGAAGAACATCCCTTTCAGAAACTTCTCTAAGATTTCTCCTGACTAAGAAGTGAAGTCACTCAGGCACTCAGGGAATTTTACATCAGTAAAACAAGTCATACCTCTCCTGCAACTTTTACGACTAGAACCATCTCCTTTTAACCTTCTTTTTATTCCTTTCTGCTCTTCCAGCGACCTCAACTCTGTAATCACTTAAGACAGAAGCAAAAGCATGAAGATTATACAGGTCTGAGCTCCACAAACTCCTCCTCCTCCTCCCTGCTACCCCCAATATTCTTCCTACTGGTACCTCCACTCTTAAGAATATCCTTTGGATGAATTCCAAGTGTCAACTGTGTCAACTTCCTAGACCTTGAAAATGCAGCGTGTGTTGGGTTGAGATTAATATCTCTCACTTGACTCACCAGTCATGCCAGCTTCCCATATAAGTATCTTAATTCACTTTTCTTATACTTTTTTTTTCCCCGCTGAAATGAAAGACAAGATAAAAGGCACAGAGCTGACGTGTGGTTGGTGACCCAGGCCCCTGTCAAGAGCTAAGAACTGGACCAAGACCACAAACTCATTTCACATAACCAACCGAACAGCAGTCATATTATAATGATTTTCAGAGCTGCAAAGAGGCCTGGCCTTCAGATGGTGTATTGAATTTAATATTCCCTCATGCAGATACGTAATCAATTTTTAAGCTCAGAAATTTAATATCTCCCAACGTTGGAGTAAGTTTCCTGCATTGCGAAGATTGCAAGGATCAAATCTGCAGCTTGTATTCCAGGCGCTCAGCTGTCATTCTGTGGCCCACTTCGTTGAGTTTTACACATACCCAAATTGAACCAAAGTCTGAAACTCAATGATTTTTAGTATCCTGTTGACTGTGAAGAACTTTTCCATTAACATAATCCTAAATGGAAATACCATATTTATAAGGTGAAATACATTTATAAAAATAGTAAAATATTAACAGTAATTTTTTTTAGCAAGTTAAAATCATGTTCTTAGCAGTGAAGAAGTAATCAGTTTGTCATTCCACAAAAAGCCAATGTGCAATAATTGTGCTCATGCCCCTAGAAGTGAAACAGCTATTAAATTCCCCAGCTTTCCTATACAAAAAGATATTCTGGAAACATGCATGAAGGCTCTAGTACAAGTCCTGAGATTCTTCCAAGTATTACACGTCATTTCAAGAAGCATTAAACTATTACCCTCCCATTTTTAGTTCTTACAGGTTTCATCAAAACAGTGATTTGGAGTGAAACAGTAAACAGCAACACAGGTCCTATGGAAAGAGAGTTTTCAAAAATACGTGGTGGAAAACTGAAGTGTAAGATATAAACCACTAAAGCTGTGAAATATTGTACCGTGTCTTTTGAATATGGAACAATGAAGCAGTAATTTACAATTAAATACCGCATTTAGCATGCTGTGTATTCAGAATAACAACTCAATAATATAATGCAATAATAATTATATAATATCCAATACATTCCTCGGTAATGAATGTTAATGATTAGCCTGTTTATTAATGACTAAAAATGAAACTGCTATGAACTTTTGCTATGGTAGTCAGTAATGATGCATTACTCATATTGTTTCCCATTAAAAAAAAAAAAAAAAAAAAATTATTGTGCACTGTACCTGAAGTTCCCAGAGGTATATTTTTGTTCTCAAATGTATGAGTAGAAATTTCTGGTAAAAAAACCCCTTTGCTGTATTCTGAATTCACATACTGCACTGTTTTGTTTTAGAAAGAAGTTATTTCCAGAACTGTCCATCGCTCACATGGGAACCAACTGTTCAAAACAGCTCCCTGGTTGCTTCCAGCCTGCTTCTGCTCCCACCTCTGAAACCCTCACTGTACCCAGAATGAGGATGAAATTTTCAAAAGGTGTCTTTGAAAAGCATTTTGAAGTGTTTAAATTCCAGTTCCTGTTTTAAATCCTCACCACCAGACCACGCAACAGCCAAACAGAGATTTTATCAGTGACCAACATCCATCCAGTGCCATTATATATCATGTAGAGGCTTTGTTTCTGCAGCTGACTATGTACCTGCTGCACGCGGTAATATTTGTGAAGTTTGGTGTAAAATTTGTGTTTTGGTCTAAGAGGAGCAACTGTTAAGTTTTGTAGTCATTTTCCAGCCCTGTTTCTTAATGTGTACGTTTTCATATCTAGTCTGTCTATATCATATCCCATTGCCYGCAGGTCTTCCTGCCCACACCCTTACAACTGTGAACACATTGACTCATTTCAACCCAACTGATTGCTAAAGAGCAGAGGGAAATCCTAAAAAGGATCCTACTGAGGTAAAGACTGGAACTGTGCGAAAATTCACRTGAGAATAAGTGCATAAGGTTTTTCCAACCATGGAATAAAAATTAATTGGGAAGTACAGTTACACTCTGCTTGATATTGAAATCAGTCACAAGACAGACAGTCTTTCCTAGTCTAGTTTTTGTTTATTGAAGAGCAAGGGATATTTTGGGGGGGGCGGCAGRGGGGGAGAGTTTGGATTTATTTATTTTTTCTAAATCTGATGTTTTCATCTTTGCCAAATTACTAACTTCTCATGCTTTATACCTTTTTAATTTTTTTTCCTAAATGATGGAGATGAATTGTCATCTTGAAGTCAACTCCTGAAAGGTGCAGCTGGAATTAAAAGCACAACTGCAAAACTGAAGGAAATATTCTATGGCACAAGTAAGGGATATATGACAGGTTTCAAGGTATCTTTCATATACGCTTGTGTCTATTTAGTTAATGGGAACTTCAGTAGAGCCTTCTGTTTGAACCAACAGGGATGATCACCTCTTGGTTTGGGTATGCAGCACGATGGGGGCGGTGCAGAACCCACTACTCTTCCCCAGTACCACAAAATGAGGTTCAAATTTGGGCTCTTCTGCAGCTTTGGAGCATATTCCTATTTAGGAAAATAGAGTTTGTAATTATGGGGGATCATTGTGTCCAAGGCAGACCGGCACATTTCCTCCCATTCCTTGTCTATATCAAGTCAGAGACTGGCACAGCCAATATCGTATTAAAAAGTAGTTTAAATTTTACAGCCTGTGTATTTTGCTCATTTCTTGAGTTATCCCTGCTTTGAGTTTGCCACAAATCAGTCTGTGCCCTTCACCTGAGATATGTGAAAATTAGGCACAAGGCTGCAATGCCACATTTCTTCAAGCTCCTGAGAATTAAAACTCTTTCTATTACATTTTTTTTGTCTTACATTTTGTGCAACAGTAAATTTATTTCTTAGGCAGCAACTGAAGGGGAACCCGAAAGCAGCRTTTTTGGTATTTAGACTAATTCATTACATCAAAAATAAAAATCATAAGCTAGAACTAACAAGGGAAATACCTGTATTATCAAAAGTACAGTTTTTCTACAATGGGAGATTCTATTCACAAAATGCTGAAAATGTAGTAAATCCAAAATTGAATTTAGTACAAAGACATTAAGTTCAATGAAAAGCTGCAGTTAGGAGCACTTTTTCCTCAACTATGTTGCCTCTTGAAATCATAGGAAATGCATAAAGAAATACAAGGGCATAAAGAAATACAACCTAAAAGATAAAATCTGCTGATAGTCTATGTTACGTTGCATGATCCAAAAAGAAATTTGAAGATTTGATTGTAAAAAGCAAATAGTTAATTATTTCAATGACTAGAAATTAGACCCTCACCTTTGCTTTCAATCAAAGCTTCTTCCTGCCCCAATCCTCTCCTCCACTCTTCTTCCAAAGACAAGACGAAAGAGGTTTTCATGGATGTCTGGATACTCCCCAGAGCCAGGTCAATCCTCCCATGTGACAGAGGTCTCGAGCTGCCAAGGCTGGCCAGAAGAAAGGAATATCAATATGGGGAAGGTTGTGGTCACGGCTAGTACAACGCATGAAGGGAATAGTAAGCTTCCAAAAAAATCTTATTTGGGATGTGTACGTGAGGGGTCAGAGTGACCTCCCCAGCCCTGCGTCAGCTTGCACAGCTAYGCCAACCCAGAAAGAGAAATTTGCAGTTGTTATGAACATAAAGGAAACCAAGGGATCCTTTATGATATGAGGCAGCTTTTCTGTTTTGTTGCAATGTAATAATTTCTTGCCTCTTTCTGAAGAATGGCTCACAATGCAGACCAAAGTGAGAAAAATATTTGCAATAACTGCCCTGAAAAGACAGCTTTATGCATTTTAATACAACTCTTTCAGAGCTCAAAACTATGACCGTTACTCACGCTGTATTCACTTACCTACAAGACCATTTCCATTGGCTTGCCCGTGGGAACAGGAACACCATGGGTGCACACCATGGGTGCAGCAGATTCATTTCTCCTGCCAGTAACACCAACACTTTCTAGTTAGCTAGGAATACCGCGTCAGCYCTCTCCCTCTGGAAATGGGGTTCTGCACTTTTCTTTGCTACAAGTAACCGTACTGAAATGCCACATTTTCTGAAAGTTTCTGTAATAGAAATCCTTATTTCTGTGAGCCTATTCACATTTTTCTTTTATAGCCTTACATTTAAATAAAGTCCTCAGATTATTCCACTGCAATAGTCTCACACTTCTTCTCACTTCATTCCTTATCTTCCTTCTGACTGCTGCACAGGAGAAAGTATTTGGAATTCAATCTTTAAATTTTTATTGCCACAAACTCTTTTTTTTGCTGAGCATGTCATTCCATTGCTTCCAACTCACTGCTCTATTTCTGCAGTTGGCAATATTCATGTTTTTCAATAAGGCCATGGTTTCTGTACAAATAACCAAGCACAGTTCCAAAGATAAGGATGTTTTCCTCATGCCATTTCTCACTTGGGGTGAAGGTAAGCATGTAAACCAGATGTTTTCGGCAAAAACAAATTCCTAAACTCATGACCTAGCAAAAGCTACTTCTTGCATATCTTAGAAGCTGGAGGAACATCCTGCATGATTTATAATAGCAGATACAGAACAGCAAACGGAACATATAAGAAAACAAGTTATCATTAATTTAATATTGGTATTTATGAATACCTATGCAATATTCATAAGTGTTTCTCCATCTACTCGAAACAATAGCTCTAATTACTTTAACTGCTCCATAAGTTGTTTTGGGGKTTTTTTTTGGTGGTTTTTGTTTGTTTGTTTGTTTTATTCAGGCATGCATTGCAATTCAATCTGGTTTTGTGATTCAAGTAGGGGAGGAGGAAAACAGATAAACAGTCATTTTTTATGTGTTATTTATGCAAATATATTACTCTAACCAGTAGACCCACTGTTTACAGACAATGCTTTATTCTTGCAAGTAAGAATGTAGTCTAAATGTTAGGAAATGTTTGTTTATCTCTATCTCATCTGCAAGTCAGATCAAAGCATCAGTTGTTTAAAACAGCTTACTTAGCTCAATGAAACAAATTATATGTACTGTTTCTGCACTGTTCTGATCCATGCTAAAATATAATAGCTTTTTAGATGGGAGTGTATAGAGAGCACATCTAAGTGCAAGGAAAAACACTGCCTTTTAAAGGATTGTAGTAATCTCTTTCTCTGTGCCCCGGGATCAAAAAAAGAAAGGATTAAAATACTCTCAGTTCTCCCTTTCACACAGAGAAAAGTACRGAAACATCATTGCAAATGACAGCGAGTTCGACACAAGCCCTTAAGGCACTGTTTTGTGCTTGGCCAATGATTTTTTACCTCATTTTTTTCCAGCACAGTGCTGCGTCTTGCTCAGGCCACTTGTAGGATTTGATTATATTCTTTTGGACATTTTAAAGAATGGAAGCCACTTTCGGCAATAATACAAAATTGAACTGCTGTTTGGAAGAGTTTATAATTTCAGGTCTTAATCGTGTAAGACTAAATGCACATAAATTACTTACACCCCTTGTATTTTAAATCACTGGAAAACCACCACATGAGGAATGAGTTTGTAGGCTGCGGGCTTTGAGAAACCATGGCAGATGCGCACATCCAAAGTACGCATCTAAACAGTGACGTTACTGCTGGTGGCAGCCATCCAATGGGTTCAGGAGAGTTCACGGGTTTGCAGGAACTAAAACAGAAGTTGGCCTCGACGTAGAATTTTTTTTCCTGACTGTCATCACCTACCTACAAAGTGACTGTTTTGGGAATCTTTTTGGTGAAAAGCGCACAGAGATACCTGTAAGCAAAAAGGGAGCTGATCATGAAAGAAATTGGTAGAAATAATAATGCATACAATTTAAAAGCAATAATAAATATCATTTGTACTGCCTAGGAAAAACAACTCCACCCCTAGCAGTAGATGTAATCCAATTACTAAGGAACCTGAGATTAAAGAAGTTTCTCGAGAAAAATAAAAGGTCTCGTGATAAGCACCTCTTACTTAATCAAAATTCTTCTGAGTCTTGCGTGATGTAGGAAGTGCAAACGTTATTTGTTGATGTTGCCAGAGAACAATCAAAGGTTGTCATTTTTTCCCTCCCTTCATCCCCATTACAGAAATTGCACCAGTACCCCTAGGTAAAWTTTGTCTATCCTGATCTCTTCTGCCGATTGAAGGGGCTTCCGAAACTTGCCTGAGAGGATTTAAAAAAACCCTTATCTAATTCAGATGATGTGTTCTCATACTCAGAAAGGTCCAATTCTTGCCTTGAACATCAAAACCACCAAGGAGAAGTGGCCTCAAAGGGCAAACAGTCATGCAGACCGGGACATAAACTTTTTTATATTTCAGAAAATAATCAGAGTGCCAGCTATCAAAAGGGGGCCTTGCTGGAGATGGGGAGGGGGGAATAAATTAGTTTTAACCATCATTTCAATACATTTCTAATTCGTGCCCAAAACCTAACTGTATTCAGAATACTTTTATTCTGTTAGGGCTTCAGGACAGCTTTGCCCACAGAAGGCAAGGAGCACACCTTAACCTTTATCTTTAAGAAGGTCAAGATACAGGGCTACATGTCCAGAGGGGATCATATCCCGTATTTCCTAGGCTGAATGTCTCATTTAATTGCAGAAGGGATCTCGAACTGCACAGTTTAGCAAATATTCCAGAATATCTGTCCCTTCTTCTCTGCTTTTGGATTTTATACAAATGAGGCACGGAACAGTTTCCCAATAACTAACACCACAACAGACTTAGAGGCTTTAAGTTCTATTTTCTATCCTTCAGAAAAGATGAACTGTTGCCTTACTTTTATGACTCCAGAGAACGGGATGATTAACTGAACCAAAACATGTTTCATCAGGTGAGTCTTGGCAGCTGTAACAACAAGGGTTATTTAG
Organism: Phoebastria nigripes; assembly: GCA_035582835.1. Classification (NCBI taxonomy): domain Eukaryota; kingdom Metazoa; phylum Chordata; class Aves; order Procellariiformes; family Diomedeidae; genus Phoebastria; species Phoebastria nigripes. The sequence continues at coordinate 1,939,127 of JAYKAV010003421.1, read as the reverse complement.
GAGCATCTGAAAGTAACATCATGGAACAATAAAATTCAGTATTTTGTCAGGTGTGTTACTTTACTATAGACAGGATGAATGACTGACACGTGAAAGAGTCAAAACACTTTATGCAGCTGCATATTTGTTCCTCGCTCTCAGACTGGTGACATTCCAGATCTGAATGACAATCCCTCATAGTCTCTGTTTTTCTGACTCATATGTTTCAAAGATTACAGAAATACAATGGGTAATCCACATTTTTAAATAAGCATTTCAAAGATAATGTGTATGTGACTGTAAAATACATATAACAGTTTTATGCTTTCCTCTGGTTATGCTGTATTGTGCACAACTGTATTTATAGCAATTTTCAAGAGTTTATGAAGCTGGAGTGCACAGTACAAAACAAAAAAATTTGCATTCAAGGCATCAGTTTTCATCACTACTGAGCCCCATTGAAAGCCCAGACAAATTTGTTTCACTAGTTCAGAAGCATGGCATTCTGCTAAATATAACTTGGTGAGTTGATTTAGCTGGAAGGAGACACGAGAATGAAATTTATTCTGCAATTTTACATTCCTCCTGAAACACAGGATGTCTTTGAATAGAGCTCAAAGATTCAATGAAATAAATCAGATTAATCCCTTTTGAAAGACAGCTCAAGGGGAAAGAGTATCAGTTCTTTATGTCATGCATTGACGCATATCTGAGTGTTAGGGTGGTCAAGGGGCCTGTGAAACTCAACTGGTATTAATTATTTTGTTGTTTGTATTAAGTTTTTGCTTTCAAATCCTCAAATGTAATGGAAAACTTMGATTTACTACAACAATGCAATATAAACCCACTGATTCAATACCCATATTCAGAACCCTACATGTTGATTCATATTCCAAAGGGATCTGCTGGTATACAGAACAACACTACACATATTTCGATGGTTTTTAATAGATTGATTTAAAGTCATTTAAATTTGATTGGTAGGAAATGGGATGACAAAATGCCAGGGAGAATATAATCAGTGGTAGAAGTTTTAGTGTGTATTCATTCCCTTTACCTTGTTCTAAAATCAGTTGATTCTGCAATAATAAACAAAGCAACTGACACCAGCTGTCCAAGCAGCAACCAGGTGTTTATCAGAGCTGCCCCCTCAGGAAAGATGCCAGGGAATGTGTAAACCCACACAGAGTTTTCACCAAAATTAAAGAATATCCACTCAACCCAGTCAAAATTAATAGCAAAATGATCTGATCAAGAGCTGTCATTGAAAAAACTATCCACAGTGTACTAAACGTAGCTTTTCCCGATACCGACAGATTAACTTTTTGGTTTGAAACGTACTTCTAGTCTACATTTATAAAGCACAGACTGGCATTTTCTGTATTTGCTTTACCGAATCTCTAGGGATGTTCCAGGATGAACCRTAAAGTCTTTGAGAACAGTCTGAAAATAGCAGCTGAATGTATTGCAAGACCTCAAGTTGCAGTGTATCAGTAAAGCATTTTTCACTTCAAGTTTAAACCTGATTTCTTTCAAGGGCTGATCTCAAATAGCAACATTCACCCCAACCACTTCAAGAAATGGCTTTTGAAAAGGCCAATTTTTTAAGTGCAGTATGAGAAATTACAGTTCTGAAATACTAGAAAGTAGTCAGGAAAATACCAAGACGCGAGTCATGACTCTTACTGATTGTTAAGCCTAGAAATCTGGTAAGCAAGATCATATGGAACAAATGAGCAAAAGAGCTGTTAGTAAGTCTTCAGAAATCACAGCATCTCTTTATTTTTACCTCGAGATCAATTGCCATCACTGGACCAAAGAACAGGAATATCTGTAGCAGCTCAAGAAACATGGTATCTTTGCATTCTCATCAAAACAAAGGGGTTTTTTTGGCAAAATATAATGTCAAGGTGTGTAAGAAAGAGCCACACCCACAACATCAGATACAATCACGTTTCTTCATGGAGAAGCTTGATCCAATTAGTATCTCTTCCGACTGGATTCCAAAATGACCTGGTGTGCAGGTGGAAGTCACTGCCTCAAGTTAGGAGGTCATGAAAACTCCTGGAAGAGACGACTGAGGCTGGAAAAATGAAAAAAACCAGAGCCTTTCCCTGACCATCTGTGATGTTGCATGTGACCCTGAGAATGTTCGCCTGTCCTAGATTCAAGGGTGGGTTTTAGACACTAGGATTATGAATTTGTTTCTGACCTAAATCTGTTATATTTCCCACTGCCATAGCACAAGGATATCCTTTAATCAATTTTACTTTTGCTGCCATTCAGCTCGGGTCTCCCTTGACTCCTGAATTATGAAATATAGCAAGTATGAGAAACTTCACTTCTTTGTACCATAGATACCACCAAAATCATCTTTCTCATCTTTCTTAGTTGTTTTTGATTTAAACAGGTTCTGTCATTGATACACAGGTTCAGCTATAATAATTGAGGTATTGTTTCCTTTCTGTAATTTAAAAAAAAAAAAAAAAAACCAAACAATCCTTTGTTTGTTTTTCTGAGCAGCACTAAAATAGGCAAAAATCCTTGTTTGGTTTTGAACCCAGCACTGTTGAATTGTTTTCCCTTTCCAAATTCATTAACCATTTGATAACCTTAATAATGCACCTACATGTTTTAGTTTTTATTCTCCTACCATTTCATCTAGCTCTTTTAGATCCCTCCAGCATCTTTTCCTATTCAGCCAAATAAATCTGAATAATTTTATAAAATCTGCCTATTTTTTACTCCTATTGGTTAGCACTCTCCCTTAGCTCATTAGAAACACATTTAAACCCAGTCACCCTAGAACAAAACTGGAGGCTATCTCTAAGAAACTTTCACCATGTAGAAAAATGATCACTTCATTCCTAACTTGTTCTGTCTTTTAGTAGTTTCTTAATCAATATTTTTCTTTAACCATCTTTGACATGTTGCACTGAACACCTGGAAGCTTGGCTGAATACAACAAACAAATGCAGCAGAAGGGAAAAAAAAAAAACAAAAAAAAAAAAAAAAAAAAAAAAAAAAAAAAAAAAAAAAAAAAAAAAAAAACCACACCACAAAAACAACCAGACTTTCAAGTGTTCAAAGCATGCATTTGTTACACAAAATCTATTCAAAAGATTTTTTTTTTTTTATTT
>JAYKAV010003421.1:1899739-1935388 GCA_035582835.1 Phoebastria nigripes | reverse complement strand
TTTTCCTTCAATTCCTTTTTTCCCCCCCCTTTCTTTTTTAGGTATTACAGTATTTAGGTATTTCTTATCCTTTCTTTCATTATGGTTTAACTCAATGAAAAAAAACATTAATTACATGTCCAGGCCACGCTCTTACTCGAAGATAAATGTGACACTACCTCAGTTCTCTTAGGCTGACACCACATTCCTCGTCAGTATTCAATGTTTTACCTGAAGTTGTTTTGAAAACTTTGAGCTGAAAATGAAAAAATGCAGGAAAAGCTATTGTACAGAGAATCTAATCCTGATCTTCTGAACAGACCAGATTCCCTGCTCAGAAAGTAATGCTTAATAATAATAATAATCCTGACATCAGCTGACGCTTTGGGTGATGTACTTCGAGTCAAAAAACCACCAACATTTTTCCATAAAGCTTGATTCCTGCCCACTCACTAAGATCTAAATTAACTCATTATTTTCCTTGATCCCTTATGGGAGCTTCAAAGGTTAGAGCCTCGAAACCTGTAGAAAAAACTAGAACACTTTAAAGCCAGCCAGAAACTGATCATCTATGTACTGCCATTTAGGATGTAAAGGTACATATAATTTATTTAAATACAGAATTTACACATAAAATAAGCATGAACATGAAATGGAGACTAAGACGATTTTCCTGCTACTCCTATGTGGGTTCTTTTCATCCCTTCAATGTTCAATGGTTTAAATGAGTCATTTTTGTATTTCACAGTAGCCAGGAGCTTGGACAAGTCYCTTCTGTTTGCTGCTTCTTATCCAGCTACTTTAATGCTAAGATCAAGCTTAATTATCTCATGAAACATAGGTCAGAGTTTTGGGTGTATTTCTGAAGTATTTTTTAAAAGCCGTGCGTACTATGGCTAGTAAGTACTTCTGAAATTTCAGAACCGTACGATTTTCAGTAAAAGTCTTTTTCTTGTCTGAGCCAGCAGAAACTGAAAGTCCTTGAGAGCCAAGCTGGATCAAGAGAAGAAGCTTAATTGAAAAGCTGCCTTTGCAAAATGAACACCTTCTTCCCATACCACAGATATTTTTAAAGGCTTGCAGAAGGCAAAATGAAAAGCAGGCTGGGGGCAAATGCCACACTATATATTTTTTGACTTAATATAATCATACGTTTTTTACCACACGTTTCATATACAGAGGGAAGTGAAATTACCCAGCTTTCTAGCAAAAGAGAGAAAGAAGTTTACAACACAATAAAATCAGATAAAAAAAAGCTAAAATAGCAATAGTAGCTGCAAAAATAAGTTAAACACATACACAGGCACACACAAATCCAAGTTGGATAGACAAGCAAAAGCCTTCCAGGAATATTATGGAGTAACTTGGGCACTTATGTGCCACAGATACAGCACTGTAAATCTTTTGTTATAGAATGGATATTTATGGACTGGAGGTAGTAACAAACTTTTCTACAGTTTTATACATTCTCTGAACATCGTAACACATTGCACTTTTCACAGATGTTAAGACCAAATTCACATATAACATTGATTGATATATAAACTATTTTTATGGGAGAGAAGTAGCCAGTCTTTCCCGCTCATGAAAAAGAAGGGGAGAGAAGGCTAGCAAGATACGACAAATTGCAAGAGATAAAAGTACATCAATCAAGGCAGGCAGCGGTACGCTGATGACTGACAAATACAAGGTATATATGCTACTACAAACTCAGCACCAGAAAACTCTAAAATAAAGTGGAAAGTTGCTATCTTATGGAATGTGACAAAGTTAACGCTGGCAAAACTTGAAAGTTGTAGAAATAATCAACTAGGAAAGGAATAATGAAACTACGTATTGGAGGAAATGCTGGTATCTAAGATGGCAGGTGCAAGAATAGATGGGATTGGTATTTGCTGATAAAGTAGAAAAAAAAAAAATATATCAAATCCAGCATCAGCTGTCTTGTAGGAGTAACTCACCATTATATCATTAGTTTTGTCAGAGGCATCATGTGGAATCAGAGCACCAGTCTGCAAGGCACCAATATAGATATACACACTGAGAAACGGATGAGGAAGGGCAATAGGGAGAGAATCACAGTCACTGCGAAGTCACGTAGCAGAAAGTCACTTTACAATTATATTTGAAGAAAACTTTCTCCTCCTGCTGCACCATTTTCATTCCCCTCTAGACAGCCTCAACCCCTAYGCTCTCTTCCTTCAGAGAAGTCCTCAGGAGAGCTCTGCTGCAAATTAGGTGAAGATCTCTCCCGTTAAAGTCAATATTACCTCTGTTGCAGAAAGATCACATAACATCGCGACGTTATTAATGTCAATTGCTTACGTCACGAATCCTGAAATATGAAATTGCGCAGGTAAACTACGTCATTGGTGCAAAGGAGCTCATGCCTGGGCCGTTTCAAGCTCCCTGCTCTGTTACCGTAATTAATACACGCACGCGCGCATCATTTCAGCCTTCGTGCTATGCTTGTTCTTTAAGAGATTCAAAAGCATGTGCTCAGTTGCACATTATGAATTGAAACAAGAATTGGAGGCGTTCCAAAATACACGCCTGACCAAGTTATCTCAGGAAAAAAAGTCAGTGCATATGAAGCAACAAAGATAATTAAGTCTTGAGAAGACCACATCAACTCAAGTAGAGTTACTTCGGGAYGTCCTGAAGCTCACCCATGTCTAAGACACGGGTGTATACTCCAGAGAGGACATCCTGGCCTCACTGAAACCGAGAATAGAAATTTCATCAACTTCAATGGGGAGCAAATTTTCTCAGTAATTGCTGGGACATTTGCATTTGTGGTATCTGAGGAAAGCATATGCGTTTTTAGATAGATAATTCTGATCTTCTTGCAAATGGGAAGTATTTTTCTTGAATTTCTACTTAATGTCACTGTTAATGCCATACCTGCATAAAACTTCCTAGACATCCCTATTTAAGAACAAACAAGCAGTAGAAGTCACTGTCTTAGTAAGAGAAACAACTTGTATTGCTTAGTGTATATTCATATCCACTATCAATTTCATTAATCATAAATATTTTACAGAATGAAAGTTAGGTATTGTTTTCTGCTGTCTTTCAAGCATTCTCTTATTTATTACCTCATTGCAGCTAACCATCAGTAAAATTGTCTGGCTTTTTTTCTTCTTTTGATTATGACCCTCAACACTTGTCCTGTGAGACCAGTTTGCTGTTTGTAATTAATTACTTGTTGCTGCTTGTCAGAGCTATGCCCCTTATCCTAGAGGACCAGTTGTGTGCTCCCGGTGCTTTGCAGACGCTTCCCTCCTCCTCCGTCTGCGGGAACATTCTGCTCATTTCGATGCATTTTGAAACCTGGCATAAACAGCGATACCATTTTCTGTCCTGACAAAATTAGATTTCATGGTCCAGTTGTCAAAGGAATAATGGGAATCCATTTGGCACATGCAAAGACCTGCCAGTGTGGGAATTACCTGTGACTGTCACAGATGACAAGTGTTAATTAATGGGTTTTTCTCAAGGAACTATCATACTGAATGGACCCTTCACCTATCAGCTTTACGAGAAAACCCTTTTCACTCCTGACAGGTCCCTCCCAGACTTCAGCTCCTTCTTGGTCTGTAGGAGTCCTACTTCCAGCCTCAATGGCTACGACTTCAAAGAGAAATTTAAAAAAAACAAGAAAGCAGTTCAATGCACCTTTATAAAACATGTTGGCAATGAAACAGAATTGAAATGAGATGTACAATGGGATGTGTAAGACTTCAAAAGACAAAGCACAATGCAATTACATTTTAAAGACGTGCTGAACACCCCGCGTTAAAGCACCAACTAAACGCCTTTGCAGCCTCAATGTCTCCCAGTCAAGCCCAGAGAGATGATTGATAGATGAAAACAATATATTGCCCCCGTTGCCATGGCAGCTTTCCTATCAACCCGCTGATCAATGCGGGGAGTCCAATTTCCCCACGTTGTTAATCTTGTCAGAAGTGTTAGCATCCCTCAGGTTTGGCAGCACATTGCCCGCTATAGCTTTTTAATAGCATCTAAGCTATGCTGACATGTTATATTAAGTAGATGTACCTACGTGGGTTATACAGCCCTGCGGTAAGAAACAACCACTCTTACATGCACACTTCTGTAATAAATGTGGGGTTCATTCTAGGAATGACTTAAAAGCAATTTCCACATTACGAACTTAAAGCTGGATGTGTTCCCTCACACATTTTGTATTGGTCTTAAAGCAGCACAGGCTGGTGCTCTGTGGGTCTAACTCCTGGGAAAAGTCCGAGTGAACTGAGCTGGGGTCTGGAGGAGCAGAGAGTCCATACTGGCTTGTACAGGACCCCGTTACTGACTGAATAACAGCMCACGAGAGAGCTGCAGAAGGGGCTGATAGCAAAGGGCTGCTATAACCAATGGTATTAAATATAAAGGGGAAAACTCTGGACACAAAAACAAACAACAATATTCCTATTAATTTCATAAATGCAAAATTTTCACCTACAGAATTAAAGCTTTAAAAGTGCTTGTGTGACTAAAGGTTTTCTTTTCAAAGCTACTGAGGAGTTTGAAGTTACTCGGTTGTCTCGGGAGATTTCCCGTAGAGTGCTGGCATCTTTTAGATACGAGGTTCAGTTTCTGTTATAATAAAAGTCCCAAGTCTCTGACTTTGTTTCATGTGAAGCCCAACTTGGTACTCACTGGTCCAACAGATATTTATGAATTGCATCTACTGGTTAAAATAAATTATTGGGAATTATATCCGGCACTTTTAATGTCAGTTCAAAACCTTTTTTCCTTTCCAGCCAGAGAGATCAAGATGCACGCGCTCGTTTTCATTGCAAGAGGCATATGGTACCTGGGCATGATTAAATGAACTTCCAGTAAAGTTATTTAAGTTCAAGTGTAGTTCCCTGTGTAACTTTAGCATACAATTTACTCATATGTGCATTTATTTATGTGGTATTTATCTATAAAAATACCACACATAACACAGGCCGCGAAATTGCATCTTGTAACATACTCCTGGAACAATGGCAATCACGCTATTCGGTAGTATCTCAGAGTTCAAAATGCATATTTTGCCTTTTCAAAGTTTCTCCAGAAATACTTCTGTGAATATATCAGAGGTTCTAAATCCTGAGTTTAACAATGTCGAATGCTTGATTTAACCCCTTTTACACTGTCTCTTCACCGCTTGCAATATAGCAAATGGATGAGGCCTAGGGTCTTTCCCTGTTAAATGCTAGCTTTGATTACCTTTTGAAAGCAGCTACAGCTGAGATTTGAAAAGAATAAAGGAAAAATAAAAATAAAATTGGAGAACTAAGAATGGATATATAATACAAAATTAAGGAGAAAAAAATTGAAAAAGGAACATTTTTTTGAGAAAAAAAACATAAAAGGGAAGTTGTCAGTTTTAAGAAAAGGGTAACTTTTTGAATGAATTTTCAAGCAAATATAAAAATAGATTTTTGCTTATAATTTGTGAAAATAACTGTCATTAGCATACATGACGGTGTGAACGCCTACCAAGCACTGACTCAGCATCCTGTACGTGGGACAGCGTCACACTCCCTTACACACTCTGAATGAACACACCTTCAGTCCCGGTATGACCAAAATTACAGCAGCAGATAATTCAGAGAGAGAAAAGACGCGTGCTTCAAATGAAAAGTTAGAGAGAAACGTTACAGTTGGTTATGGCAAGTGGCCTGCACGTCCTTCACAAGTTAATACTTGTAGCAGACAATACAATATGCATGAGCAAACTCAGTAGAGGAGCCTTAAGCCCACTCAGGACATGCAGCAACAAAGATAACAAGATGCTCTTTCTGTTAACAAGATACCATTAAATAAAAAGATTTGTCATGGTAAGAAAAAATATAAGCAAGAATAGACACAGCTTCAAGACTGTAGCCAAAATGAGCAATTCTTCTCAAGCAAAACGAGATAAAGGCAGGCTTGTAAGTGAAGACACATACAACAACAAGCTGAAATAGCAAAGACAACCACAAAACATAAGAAAGAAAACAAGAAGATTAGCTTAGGAAAACAATAGACCAGAAAATAAAACCAGATATAACAACTCTCTTGGGGAAAAGAATATAAATTCAGAACAAAGGGAAGTGCCTTACCAAGCGCAAACAAAAGAAGATGGATGGAAGGAAGAAGAAAAAAAAAAAAAAAAAAAGACTCCAAACATGGAAATATTAGACAGTTCCAGTCAAAATAATTCCAAGAGGTACCTAAAGAGAAAAATGTTATTTTGCAGGAATACATACAAGAACAAAACACGTCCCTCTCTTGCAAAAGTAGTTAACCGGTTCCCGTGTCCTTTACCAAACTTTTCTAAGGGGATTTGAATGTACAGCTTTATTTTCCAGACACTATTATTTGGTCTTGGTTCCCATCAATGCCATTAGTCACAATGCTTTTGAGTTTTTCCCTGCAATGGTATTTTGTGAGTCAGCCAACACAGTGGCCCAGAAATAATTGACAGGCGTTGCTCAGAAAGCACATTCCAGATTCAGAAATAGCAAAGCAGACCATACAGACAAGTGCACGGGCAGGCAGACATTATGTTCTACCCTTTGTAACGATATTAGAAGAAAATTGACTTAATATTTAAGAACACGTCATTTCTTTTTGTCTGAAAGAATTATGAAAGTTGGTTTCCTGATGTGAAATTCTAAGGGTCTAAATCTAACATCTACTGAAATCAATAGGAAAAAATAAGGTAAGTGGCATTTTTTGTGTTGATTTCAGAGACCMGTGAATCACTTTCCAAATCATTAATCGTAAAGCACAAATAGAAGTGAGATTTCTTTGTTGTATTAATGTTTTTTATGGRTAGTTATACAAAAGCCAAACAGGCTTAGCAAAAACATAAAGTTAACCTTCCAAAAATAATATCTTTCTCCCTTGTCCTAACCAGATTATGTAAAAAGATGGCTCATAAAATATTGGAGCTGACCAAAAAAAAAAAACCTATACTTTGTGCCGATCCTCATTGCTTGAGGAAAATTTGGTTTTATTCAACGCTATATCTGAAACATTTTCGTGGAGGAATAGTGTGTCCACACACACAGTTTTAAAGAAAATTACCTCAGTTAGCAGTTCAGGAAAGTGCTGTCCTGATGGTTAAATTGGAACAAGACAGAAGAAATGGTTGCAATTCCTTTATTCCACGACCGCTGGATACCTCCATGCACATGCTCACACAGAGCCGTGTGTGAGAAATGGCTGCTGCAAAGACTGGCAGAGGATCTGCCCTTTGCGCCTCTCTGGAGATGGCCCAGTCAGTTCTGCTTCTTACACCCCTTCTGCATGCAGATATCAGGAATATATAGATATTCTTCCTGCTGTCTAGAAAGGCAAGAAATTGAAGTATCCAAAACTTCAAGCATTTGCATGAGCTGAATTGAGAATAATAAATAAATAAATAAATAAATAAATAAAACCAACACAAAAAACAAAACCACACCCAATTAAAAAAAACAAAAAAAAACCACAAAAAAGGTAGAACTGTGAGAGCAGATAAGCTTTCTTGAATCTCTCTATAGATTTCCACAGCAGGCATCTAGCTTCTCCAATGCTTTGTCAAAAAAAGGTATTTTTCCTACCAGAAAAACAACATGAAGTACATCTTCATAAGGATTTTCCCAAAGTATCCTAGAGCAAAGAAAGCTTTCTGGTATTTATTTTCTGCGGATTTCTTATTGGGCCAAGAAATGTTTTTGATCGCTGAAGGCAATGTATATTGCCATAAAACAGATATTTCATCCTTCATAAACATCAGGAGAAAAAGTACCTATGGTGGGAATGCTCTGAGCAACTGATGCCAAACTTGACTGCTGTCTCCAGACAGACTATTCCCTCCCAGGACAATGTGGAAATGGACTTTCCTTGGATATATTTTTGGTGCCAAATTCCTTTTATAAGCCTAGCACTTTAATTTCTTTGAGGCTGTCTATTCTAAACAGATGGACAGTTTAAAGGCTTTAGTTTCAGCYGCACAGCCTCTCCTGCTCGGACTCAGGAGCAGGAGGACAGAGGTTTCCCAGTCCCTCGGTGAGACTCTCTGACATCTGCTCCACAGCTTGAGGCCGTTCAGGTCCTTTCTCATCTCTTTCTGGATGGCCGATGAACCATCTCTTCCTGAATAGATGCATGCAAGAAACAGGGCCATTTACTTTTGTTCAGCCACCTATTTTTGCACAGAACAATAGCTGAAATACTTTACATTTGCAAAAATAAAACACGGAGTAGCGCATAAATCCTATATTTAAGCACCTTTTGTCATATGTAAAATAAATTTACCAAAAATATTCTTCTGTAGAGCAGGCAAGTGAATTAAAAGTGTTCCCAGATTTGAAGAGAAAGCCCTGGGACTAGAACTGTGTGAATAATTGATTGTTTTGGTTCACTGCCCATTGTGAATTTTAGCAGGTGTTTTGGTGAACATCCCTAACTCTCCAGTTTTGCCTTCTCTTGCAAAAAAAAAAAAATCTCCCAGTCTTATAAACATTGGTGCACATGAGAGCATGGCATTGCCTCAAGTTACTGCAAGGGATGCAAGACCCAGCAGCAGCTTCTGGGCATCTTTCCAGTCTCATTTCTAAGCTTTAATGACCACCACAGCCTGCTTTTGAATTTTGACTCTCTTATTTGATAGAGAAAAAGGACATAGGTTAGGGAAGACGGATGGCAAACCCTCTACCACCTTAATGACCTTGTGATGGGGAAGGAGACAGCAGAGAGGTTGTCCCAGGAAAAGGGCTTGCTGTGAAAGAGGGTTCTGAGGGACACCCCAACCGCTTCATGCTGATGCAGATAACCTGTACTGCTGGCAGCTGGAAGGAGAGGAGGAGAGGTTTTRCTTTAACTGATAATCCTTGGTTTATAATACAAAAGCATAGCTGTTAAGCTAGTTTTTTTTGGGGGGGTTGGTGGTTCCCTGCCCCCCAAATGGATAACATTTAATGCCACTCATAGGATGCAGGTTCTGCTTACACCCAACAAATACATCCATTTAAAACTTAGGAGTTATTCACTCCTTGCACAGAGTTCTCCCTTCCCTCTTTGCAAAACAGTAATTTTATCCTGTGCAAGGACATCTTCCTCTGAACAATTGCTTCATCCATTCTGAAGGTGGTTAATTTTAACTACCAAATTTGATAGACTACATATTAAGTGTTCTTAATTACTAGTGCACAAAACATGTACAGAAAACTCACCTTCCTTTCTAACCCTGGGTTATTGGTTGAGTAGGTTCTGTATCTAGTAGATGCAGGACTCCATGAACGCGTGCAGTCAGCTGGGATTGTGATCATTCTGGTTTACGTGGTTGAAAATATATAAATTAAAGAAAGACCAATGCTTCTGAAAGTTGCTTTAGGTCATAAAAAGAAATGCATGCTTATCAGAACTAACATCAAGAAAAAGATAGGGAGGAGCTGAGTTATCTTTAGAGTGATAACAGCAATGGAAAAAACATTATCTGCTGAATTTCAAAACGTGCATCAGGCATTCTTCATGCACTGAAAAAGCCTCAGGCTCTCCTAAATATGCTGGGTTTATTCTATCCCACATTGATCTCAGAGTGAGAGCTAAAATTAGCCACTTTTTTTTTTTTTTTTTTTTTTTTTTTTTTTAATTTAGTTGTTCAGGATCTCAGTTATGGTGATGACAATAAGTATGCAATAACATGGTGTTTCCATGTTGGCTACTTTCAGGCCTCTGATGGGCATTTCTTCAACCCTACTGTGCAACAGTAGGTAGTGCTGTATAGAGGTATGTAGGAACAACATCTCCTGGTCCAGAAAACTCTCTCTGCTATTTTACAGTGGGAGGTCTTGGCAAACAGTCCCGTTTTAATGGTTAGCACTGCGATAACTTCAATTCTCTCCTCACCTACTTTTCTATTCCTCCTCCCTCCCTCCGTCTTTTCCTTCCTTCCAGGCTTATCTATTTTTCCACATCTTCTAGGAACATCTGTATAATCCATCCTAAGTGTTTCTTTCTCCAGTTTATTACTTGTGCAGCACCCCGTTTCAGTCAAGTGTCAAACCCCTCCTTATTAGCAACAATTTTGTTGATAGCATTCAGTTCTACTACATTCTTGCATTGCCCCAAATTACAGCTTCCACCTGCAGCAATCTCTATAAGTATCTTCATTCCCAACCTCATTTAAAGGTTCCCTAAAACAAGTAAATGAAAAGCCTGCTGGTTGACCTAATTGGCTACTGTTAGGTCGTCACTCAGCTCCACCTCCCACTAGCCATTAAGCTACAGGGCATCATTTCCTGTTAATTAATAGCTCAATTACAGTATTTTTTATCTGAGCTTCCTTCCACTGCATTAAACCAAGCAAAACACACTGACAGACCCAAACACACAGACTCTTGGCCAAATCATGATCATCAGTTTAGTTTACTTTATAGCCTCTTCTTGCTTATGGAGATCTGTTTCTCAACATGTGATTTCCTTCCATATGGCTTGCAAAAAAACTCGGGGGAGTAGTGCACGCAGAACTGCTTGGTCAACACATTTGTCATTTCCATCGTGGTGGCCCAAAGCACGGATTCATCGTGAAATTAGACAAGCAAGGAAGCAGCCAGCCAAAACACAAAACTGGAAATACAAACAACAGTGAAAGAAACCCTAAAAGACTGTTAAGCAACCTATAAGATCTACTTTGATCTTGTTTCTTAATTTTGATGTCCATAAGAGCTAAGTTGCGACCTACATAAAAAATTAATTTATTATCAGTGGTGCTAAGACAACCTTATAAAAAAAAAAATCTCCCTGGGTAAAGCTTCTGCTTTGTAAGGGTTGTTGAGCACTCTCCTCTTTGCATGTGTAGACTTGATCTGTCTGCCTTCCCTGACGCCCTCTTACCTCCACCTTCAATCAAAAGCCCAAGAGCTGTTGAGGCAGGCCTAAGAATAGGCTGCAATTAAATCTTGATGATGCTGTATTCACACAAAACTCTTCAGGACAAAGAGTAGGCTGCCATGTACCACAAACCATACCCTTGAATATGAATTCCTGAGAGGAAATAACTCATCAGTGAATCAGTGTAAGAAAACGGGCTTATTTTTTGCCGTGGAAACAGGTGAAGGAAGTACTACAGAAGAAATTTTTTCACTGGAGATGCTACAGAGAGCTGGCAAGAGCAGCAGCCTGGTTTGAAGACCTAAGGTATGCAAACATGAGAAAAATGCCATGTTTTGAGTGAGTCACATGCAGTAGGGAAAAGACACCAGCTCCCTGAGTAGCTCTTCTCTGAAGCATTCCCCGATGCTCAGACCATGTACAGTTGTTTTGTCCTGAACGCCACTAGCAAAATACACATAAAGCAATTTTCTTAACCCCTAAGCTTTTACTTTCATGATTAGTCTGTGGCTTTAAAGAGGTGAACTCAAATTACAACGGAGGTGCCCACCAGGCTGAAGCCCCACCTGCAGGCTGTGCTCTGCCCATGAGAAGGACCATCAGCAGTCCCGAGGTCTGAAGTACAGGGACCAGAAGGTTGTATTTCTGCAAGTGGGTAGACAGAGGAGCAGCATTCAGAAAACATATCAGCGAGGCTGAAGTTAAATCACACTAATGGGACTGTGCTGAGCGTCCCGAGAAGGTGAAGTGTTGGGTCCAGCACAGCCTGGAGAGTAGCCAGGCACCATGCTCCTTGATGTGGTGCACTGGTACTCGCCAGGCATCAGGTGGTGGGGATTAGTTATTGGGGTGGTTTTCCCCGCTAGAAAGAGAAATCATAGCCTCCGTAACATAACGATGTTGGAGAGCATATTTCCAATAAATAGGACCTCAACTGGAAGACAGGCATTTTAAGCACAAGACCACTTTGTTGTTCTACTCAGCAAGAAAAAGCACCAGCAGTATGGGATAGATGTGTACTCTGTGGTCTGGGTGTGACGGGAGCAGCAAAAAAACCACACAAACAAACAAAAAAAAAAACCCACAAACAAAACAAAACAGAAAAGCAGGCACCTTTGGGAGGCTTTGTCTTCCCTAAGCACTGAGCTGGCTGGATACRCAGAACATGACTGCATCTAAGCTTGGGCAGGGAGCGCAGGGGGCAAGCTTCTTTATGCCCCTCTCTTCCCTTACGTGCTCATCCYCAACTTGGCAAAATCAAGCTGAAGGTATATCTCCTTGTTACGGCTAAGTAACTGTAATGCACACATGTTCACTCTGTAGAAAAAAGAAGTAAGAAACAACATATGAATAGCATTAGCCCATTTGTTGCTTTTCTCAGAAGCCAGCCCCATCTATCCTTTTGTTTGCGTATTGTGCGGCTTCAACCTGTTTTGGATCAAGTATTTTCTGTGTCTGCTCTTAAGTTCACATTTAAAAACAATTTGCCCTTTTTTCCTTTTTTTTTTTTTTTTTTTACTGTATCGTTTAACTCAAAAACTTTATACATCAGCAGCAAATGCAGTTGATTGCTATGCTTACAGTTTTATGGCAGAAACAAAGCATTGGGTCAAGGGTATGTCTGCATTAAGGGATAGCACAGACTTTAATCCCAGGTGACAACTGTATCTGAAATGCTATTCCAATGCATTTGCAAGGATTGCACTGAGAGCATTTGCCTTGAAGATGACAGAAGGAAACTCACATGCACAGACACGCGCTTGCACAACCCGCACATTCTGACTAGCGAGCAGCGTTAATAAACTACGTGTTAACACAGGTGAATATGGATCAGGGAACACTAAAATACCRTATTTGCAACAAGTCTCAATTCATAATGCATAGGTGGTTGCACAAATCAGGACCGCTGATTTTATTTACGCTTCATTCTCCAAAACAAAAACTGTGTGATCAGGAATCACGACACTGTGGAGCTGTGAACAGCCTTATCCCTGGCAGCATAATGTTGTGGTTATTACCCTTAGCTTTTTTTTCCGCCCCTCAACAGCACATGAGTCTCACAGGCAGAAAAACCATCACTAAGATAGGTACYGTGTTCAACAAATCCTCACGTACTTTCAGTCATCTGTCACACCACGGTATTATTCAGTGTTTTGATGGGCAGCGACCGCATGTGCTATTGCTGCATCCATGATGCAGTTGCCTCTTCTCCAGCTGGAGCTGCTGGGTGCTACCATCAATTCCAATGAATGATGCTAATGTACACAAGGGCTGGCTAAGTCAATTGGAAGAAAAGAGCCATCGCTGAAATAATTCAATCTGCATAAAACACCTTTTCTGGCATGGCAATATACCCACTTGTAGTTAATTATGACATCTTCAGCAATTCCTTCATTGATTCGAAGGAGGGCATCAGACATTTGGGGTTCTCAATCAATTTTCTCCTTTCGGTACATTTAACTGCTGCAGAATGCAGCAGTATTTTGTACAGCTATTTTGTTGCTCACAGAGAAACACTCCTTGAAAAACACCCCAGACTCCAATTTATTTCAAGTCATTAGAGCAAAATCTTTCAAAGGGACAATATGATTTATAAAGTCAGAGAAATACTTTTATGAACTATCTTATGAATTCTAAACCTTCAATATTTGTCATAGCTCTTTATTAATTTGGTATCTGAAAAGAAAGAAAAAAGCTCACCACTGAATAAAGAGGAAAATGATTCTCAGATTTCAAACAATAAGCACATCAAATTAAAAAATCATTTATTTCAGTGCCTCTCATGCTGCTTAGTCACAAATGCATACAATTGTCTAGCCAGGCTTTTCAGCCCGCACACAGCTATTCGGTGTCTTTGAGGCATAAATTGAAAGTGAGCAACTCTGACAGAGAGCTGAGAGGAATACACAAACTCTGAAGTGGAACTAAAACAGCAAACTTCACGGTTTTCTTCACCAGCCCTTCTCAAACGTATGTACAGTTTACATTTGGCTACCTCCATACTTTTAGAGACACCAAAATCTTTATCCATTTGGGTAAACAAAATAAAGGAGCGAGTCCCACGTATATCCAGACAGCTCTATCCCTCTGAAAGCACAGCATCCATCAGCCCAGATATTTTAATGATAGATGCTGGCCACCTAATTGCACTGACACTCGTCTTTGGGCTCAAAGCTCGAGGAGCGCAGCTCCGTGCCGCGAGACGTGCCACCCTGCAAAGATAACTATTTGGTCCCACCAGCCCCGAGCTATTGCTGCTGAAGAGATAGCACAGCCTGTTTAACCCTCAGCTAATCTGGCCTTCTACAGGAATCCCTGCTGCTGGGATAGATAATCCTGTAGCACTTACGGTTTGCAAACAGCCCAAGGACACCCTACTCTAGAGCCTCGGAGTGCGGGGAGAAACGTCACGCAAGCCAAGAAGATTAAAGGCTCTTACCACTTCTCACTGTATTACTGCTGGTTTCCCTACTGGAGGAGGCCAAATAATATGAAAAAGCAGAAAAAAGGAAAGGATGGAAAGGAATATTAAGATAAAAACTATGTAATCTCATAAATACAAGCTCTGCATTCAATACATTGCAGCCAACGTTTTCAAACTCCAGACATCTTCAAAATGTTAAACCATGGCCACCTTCCCTAGGAAAGGGAGCCCAGTTACTCGGCATGCTTTACTACTCCAAGTCACGTATTTATTCTGACTCTTTACAGACCCAAATATCCCAACCTCATCCATATTTCTCCAGAGACCTGCGACAACTTGTTAAGTTGTCACAGACCGATGCTATTCATTCTCCCCCTCCAAGATCCTGGACAGGTAATATTGCTGCTGTGTGAGTCTAATAGCTCCRAATCCAGCTGGTTCTTTGCCGTTTACTTTTTGTTCTTTGCCATTCATCCTGTTTCCTACTTCTCCCCTTTCATTTACTGGGTAACTCTTACTCATCCTTTTTCATCCATCCACAGTCATGACTCTTTCTAGTGTTTTCTAAGCTATTTTAATCTAATCTTTCATGGGACTGCTGGCTCAGAATGGTAGCTCTCCTTTCAGGCCTCATTAATCACGTTACCATATGGCAGTATTACTTGATTACCGGTAAGGATTCAAATTTTCTCTTTTTTGTTATAAAAATCTATTATGAACCTCTGGACTCTCCTGTATTGTGCAAAGAAAAATAATTACAAAAAATACCAGCTCTTTTTAATACCAATAATTTGTCATCTACTGAGAATTTTTTTTCTAGGTATAATAGTAGCCTGACTAACGCATTAGCTTCATCCTAAATACAGCAGTTTTGCTGTCTCCTAGCCAAATATTTCTAATATTAACRATACAGTTTAGATAAAATGATTTAAAAAGTTGTGCATACAGCCATTTCTGTGTGCTTATGCAACGACAATCAATTATCTTGAAGTTTTAAACTCCAATCTTTCACTTCCAATTATCCTTTAACATTTCTGATGATTATTCTGTAACACTTTTCTTCCTTAAATTTCATAATCTAGTTTGACATTAAACCACTATTGACTGGAAGGAAGGAGAAAGGAGATGTGTGCCTGGGAGCACATTCACCTCTCAGCAGACTGAAGCAGCACGTTGCAATGAAGAAATAGGTTAAGAGCCTCGCTGCCTTCACAGGGGGTGTCAGGAAAAAAATATGTATACTGTTTGCACAACAGCGGCACTTCAGATGCTAACACGGGGTGGGGGGGGGAGGGAAGGATACAGCTGCAGACAAGCACAGGGAAAGCAGCTCCCTGCTGATTGCAAAGGGGCCACGGGGGATGCGCAGCAGCTCCCAGGCAGGCAAATGCCCTCCGCTGCATCCTCACCCCGCATATCTCGCCCTCCGGGCCACATCAGCAGGGCCAGGAAGGCCATCTTCTCATCTCAAAGCTCATGCCTTCCTTTGCCGGGCAAAGTTAGAGACCTCTTGTCCTCCTRCACACGTGAGCTGGCATTGCTTTAGCTCTTGCTCGCTTGTCAGCTCCTTGGAGTGCCACGCTGGGAAGGCGCCAGGCACTGTCAACGGCTCTGTCCCTCTTCAGAGAAGTTGTGTGCAAACCCAACGGCAGCCACACACACACCTCCTTCTTTGTAAAGCACACAGGCACACCTCAGKTTTTTTTAAGATATTGGCTTTATAGCGTAATACTTATAAAACAACTAGACRTTATCAAGAAAAATGTATTCTTAAAGATTTTTTTTTTTTTTTTTTTCATGGTCTGATTCAAACACAGCTGGAACCAGGGCACTCCCCTTTCCCCTCACTAAAAACTTGTCAGGAATCTCTGCAGCTCTTCCCTCTTTACTAAAATGGTGTGAGCCCTCCTCCCAAAGAGGAGAGCATGGTCTGGAGCTGTTTGCTCACATGGAGATGGGGTCTGGGACGCAAGCAGGAGCCTTTGGAAACGGTCATCTTTATTATCTCAGTCAGGAAAAAACTGTTTTTACTTCTTTGCAAAACCTTTATGGCCACAAGTGTCGTAGAAACAAGAAGAAAGTCTGCAAAATCCTTGTCAACCCTTTCTGCTAGAAAATAAATTTTTAAAAATTGGTATTAATACATTTGATTAAGTTCCTGAAATGGTCTTAAACCTTACAAGTAAACCCTGACAAAATCAAAACCTTCAAGAGCAAATCACCATAGATTAAGACTGCAAGAAGTATTAGTCTCCAGTAACTCTCCCCTGCATATTAGCAACAGCCGAACAAGACCAGGACAATTGTACAATATTCAGCAGTTATTCTAGACTTTATTCAGTGCTCAACAGGGATGACTGTTTACAGCACCATGGGTTTCTTTTAAAAGGTGAAATTCTCTAGCACATTTTGCATATGAAGTAAAATTTAAAAAGCACAATTAGGTGCAGATGATGAGCACTAATCTCAGCCTTCAGCCTCAGTATGAGTGGAAGTTTTTCTCTCCTGCCTGAACACCACATGTTCAGAATAGATCAAATTTTTCCATCTTTTATTTGCATAGGTGGGGACAGTTTATTYGAGCCAATTATCTCAGCATGATTCATCATCATGGTGCTCTAAAATAAAAGCAATCATGCTAGATTGGTGGCAATTAAAAAGGTATTTTTACACTTGGAGAAAAATTACCTGTTGAACTGGCAACTTTTTTCCCAAACAAAATCAGGATACCTGTTGAATTGGTATGCCGCATTTTTTCCTCTCTCTGAAGCTCAAATGCGTAGCCCCCTGCTCTATGCTTTCCCTTGATTAAATATCTGTAAAAATGAAGTKAAAAGCTCTGGTCCATCCAGTAAGCGAGTATGAATTTTTATTGACCCATTTTAGTCAATAAAGCTGCCCCTGTTTGGCAGCATCACACACAGCACTGCCAGGGAAGAAACTAAAGGAATCAGGATTCAGGGACCCATAAACCACTCCAGAGAAGAAAAAGGAAAAGGCTTTCATCGGATGAGATTTTTCCCAAAGCCTCTCTCAGTCATGCACTTCCAACTGCTAATTAAATATTGCCTAATTGATGCACTCAACCTCTGGCAGGTTGGGAGAAGCGTGTTTATAGGTGGAGACTCCGCTCAGCACTGAAACCTACTTTTATATTGAAGCGAATGACCGCCGGTCCCCCCGCTTCCCTGTCTGAAACAGCGGTGTGACCCTCTGCATCACACCCTGTGCTCTTGCAACCGCAGCTTCTCACCTGCTCGCCTCTTTTGAATAGGAAGTGTGCAAATCTTGCAGAAATAATCTAAAGACTTAATTAATTTCTACCAACCTYGGATCAGAGCATATAGAAATAATGATAAAGATTAAGTAACTACAGAAAATAGGAATGGCTACTTTTAAAGCTTATGGCCATAAAAACACAACTCATCTTTATTCTTAGTGGTGGGAGAGGGAATATATGTGTATATATACTTATGCATAGATAAATACATACATATTATGGGCAGCTCCCTGTTGCTACAGACAAGTACTTCTGCATTCTTCACTAAAAAGACTTTGCAAGTGCAACATCCAGAGCTGGCCACAAACCTTAAGGCTGTAAACAGAATAGGAAAAATCATTGCTCAAATTTCTCTTTGATTTACAGTGAAAGCAATTTGTAGAGGCACTGGGCAGAAGGAAATGCAGGCAGCAGCCTGTACAAACTGAAACGTGAGCCTCCGACTACAGAGCAATGTGCAGCGCACCCAGCGATACAAACAGCAGCTTATGTAAAATTTCCTGAGTGGCAAACATATTTATAGTCCGGACAATATGCTTCAAACGGGAATTAATGTTCTGGTTACAAAGAAATGAGACTGTCTGCAAACTGAACTACAGCTGCATCATCTTTAAATACCTGAAATGTTCAGATACCTGATGTTTTTTAAGTGTCACTCTCTCTTTGATCTTTGCAGAATATGAAACTCATTATCGTTCCTACAGCTGATCCTTCACTCTATTCATTTCTTCTTTAAAAGTCCTGTTTTCTAGCAGAGCTGAAATAACTTTTAGAACAGGATAAAAGCCCAAATTTTACAGACTGCTGTATGCACACAAAGGAAGACACTGTACCGCTCTGGAGAGCGGACGGGTGCTGCTCCAGCGCTGTCCTGGCGCAGCACAGCCGGCTGCTGCATCACCGAGCATCCCCGGGGCGCTCGGCTTGGGGGGACAGAGCCATCCATCCAAACTGCTGCCGTTGTGCGTCGCACAAAAGCATTTTCCCTGCTAAACAGTAAGGAAGTGTTTCAGCAGCGAGTAAAGTAACAAACCGCTTCAGTCACTTTCCATGACATTCACATAGACCGGATCCAGTTTTTATATTTGCTTGCTCTTCTTTTAACCACTCTGATGGCAGAAAGTGGATTCAGGACATTTCCACATGGCAGCTTGTGCCCTTTGCCTGTGCCAATCTCATAGCGGGAAGCACCAAGGAGACCCGTGCAGAAGAGCTGAGCAAGGCCAACTCGGGTCTGGAAGCCATACGGCCGCGTTGAAGCAATTAGCACACTCAAGCTCTACCTCTGAAGGCTTCTTTCTCCCACCACACCACCACATTACCAGAAGAATTTGGGTTCCCTGTCCCACATGGTAAATCCCAGCTCTCAGGCTCTGGACATCATCACCTATGACCCATCTCGTTGTGCCCAGCGTCACACGTTCAGGGATCCAGACAAATACCAATGGTGTTGGCTTGTATCTAATCAGCATCCTTCACCAGTATTTGAAAAAGCTGCCAATATTGACCAAATACGTTATTTCAAATCACAGAATCATAATAAAAAAATGCTTTTTCTCCTTGAGGCTGCCCTAGGATTTTATATGAAAATCAATTTATAATGTCCCTATTTGCCATTTATATTATTTGTATAGTCTCAAATTCAAAGGTGGTCTAAAGAGAAACAAATCCAAAGAAAATCAGTGCTGTAGATACGCTACAGCAGCTGAGGCAGAATTGTCTAGAGGGACAGGAGTCATTGTTTTTTTTTTTACCTACCAGTGTCAGGGGAGGAAAAACATAGGAAAAGACTGAAAGTTTCAGGTTTTCTCTCTCGGGACAAGGTCTAACTCAGTTTCCTTTTCCTGTGCCAGCTCAGGGTAGGTTGAACTTGGATTTGCTTCATTCTCTGAAAAAGAGCATGACACATGTCCTGAAAATGGAGACTTTTTTCCCCCTGAATAGCTGTGGGAAGTCCAGCTGCACGGCTGCAGGCTGGGTGAGCACACACAAGTGCCCTGAGCTTYACCAGAGCACTGTGCAGGACCACGCCAGAGAAGCACGCAGAAGCATCACCTCTTCATTGAGCTCTTTGGATTTCTCCTTCACCTTCCCAAGGCTGAGCAAGAAAAGAAATAGCTTAAAAATTAATGTTCTTGTTTCCCCTCTCCCCACCCCTGCCTTGTTTGTTCTTTGGAGCTGGAGAGAAAACAAAGCTGCTTCATTATTTACTGCCACCTTAAATTTTTGATGGCAAAGTCAGATGCACCTCATTAAAGGGTACCAGCTTCCATTATCCAACACTAAAGTTAATAGCAGGAACACTGCAGTGTGTCAGATTTGCATGTAAGCATATGGACACACTTGGGTTTCCGAGATGAATCCTCTGCCACAATAAAGGCTGAGCTTGTCAAATGAATTATTGAGGCAATAACTGCAAATTAACACAAATTACACACTTTTATCAGAAGGAAACTTTCTATTTTTTTCCCCTCAAAGCTTCTAGAACAAAAGTGGGAAAAGCTTCAGAAATTGTACCTTGCAAGAAGGAAACGCCAGCACATGTTCTTACATGGCTTTGCAAGCAGTGAGTTAAAAGACACAGCTGAAAGAGGAACATACTTCAAGGCTAAAATTATTGAGCAGTGTTATACAGAAGGACTGATACACGCTGGCTTTGGGTATCATGCTGTGCCAAGCTCAGTTACAACTCCTGCCTCTCCCTGGAAGTACAAAGCCAGCGGTTTTTACAGCAGAATTGCAGTTCTTGAAGAGCAATGCCTATCCATCCCCAACTCCAGCRTCACCCATGCTTGCGTTGTCCCGTAGGGCCTCTGGAGGAAACAGAGTGGTCCAAGCAGATGAGTCCAACAGAGATGCTTCCTGAAACCCATGTGGAAATGAGTGGCTGAATCTGCAAATAAGTTAAGAAGGTTGCTGTCTCTGCTTTTAATGATATCACTGGGCTTGCGAGATTCATCATTTCAGACTACCGCTTTAAAAATAAGCAATGAAAATTTGTTAGTAAAAAGACCCTGCAAAACAGAACACTAAAGACAGTAGTGTGGTTATTGTTATTATTATTATTATTATTCCTATCCTGGAATGCACAATTCCCCAAAGGTGCTTGGGCTAACAGGCAAGAGCTGTCTGCTTCCCAAACTACTAGTCATTACAAAATCAGGTTTACCAACAAAAGGTGCTTAGTAGTAATTCACCTATTTGAATTAAAATAGAAAAAAACTTATGGTTTTTTGTCCTATGTATGTCACTTGGGACAACCAGAGAACTTACGGATATTTTTCACATTAATGAATCCCCCCAGTTTTGGTAGAACAATTTCATGTAGGTGAACTTCTCAGAACTACCTTCGGAGTCTCACGAGAGAGTTTTCTGTTCCAGCCTGAGCAATACTCCCTGAATTTTCATTTATTTCTTCCAGTGAAAGCTCATGTCTTTCTCACATCACATCATACACAATTTGCTCTATATTCCACTGGCCAGTTTCCCACCCCTCCCCACAATTCCACTGGCACAAAATCTGTCACCTTGTGAAGAAGTTGGAAGGTTACGGTCCTATCCGGGGTGCTGCAGCTAACCCTTTCATTCGCAGAGGTTCCCTCCTCTGCGGCATCTTTTCAAAGTCCGCAGATCTCGATGCCTGAGCGTGATGTGATTGATGTAGACATCTAAACCCTGGTGTTATAGTAATTGCCATTTCTGTCACTGTATCTGCAGGGTTTCCTCTCCATTATTTCAAAGAGCTCTGGATGTCTGAAACTGTAGGACTGTTAACAAAAAATACAAAACCAAAAAACAAAAACAACAAAAAAAAAAAGGGGGGGAAAAAATCTGTGCATCTCTCGGCACAGAGATTGCTTCTTATTGCTCTGTTGAAAATAGTTCAAGGTTACATTGCAATCTTCAAGATTAATAGTAAAACCTCGAGAAGAAGTTTCCCCTATCCTTTTCAGTTGGGTCTCTTGTTTTCTTTGGAAGAAAAAACTGTATCCGGAAAAGCAAGCTGCAGCCCCAGCAGCTCAAACCCTGCAGCTCGAACGCTTTCCACAACAGGACTTTTCACAATTACTTTTTTTGTCACTGTGGATAATCAAGGATCACTAGAAATTAGCACACACCACGTTTGCTGAAAAACTGAACACAAGCAGCCCCTCCTCTGCAACCCAGCATGATGTCACCTCTTTCATTTAAAAAAAAAAAAAAAAACCAAAACTATAGTGAACTACTGCTTTCAGCTTTATCTTCAATGTTTTCAGGGCCTTTCCTAAAAACTCCTCACTATAAGGTGTCTGCAGTTTGTACTGTAAGTTATTGCTTCAACCTAAAACTCATCACAGAAAATCTGAAGTTATTATCGCTTTTTCTTAATAAAATTGAAAAAAAAAACAAACCAAGATACAGATTAATATTTACAGTTTTTTCTTTCTGACATGTCTTAAATAATATTAAAAAACCCAACATGTAAACAGAGAAATGTATTCCAAAAAATCTTATAGCAAGAACAAATATCTGATCCTATTTGTTTTAAATGGAAGTCTTGTCACTGATAATAGGGTGAGTAAATTGCTAGCAACAATCCCCGCAGTTAAAACCACCCATGTCACACCTATTTCCGCTACAAAGAAAAATACAGCGTTTCCTGGACCTGTTTCCATCTAGCCCTAGATCTTGTGCAAAACTTGACCAAAGACTTATTAAACATTTAAGCACCAAAACTGAGAAGATTTTTCTATTTCTTTTCCCAGTCTTTCCATGAATAGGAAGATATATTTAATCTTACTTTACCTGTTATATTAACCTAACGACCATAATTCCCCCTGGCCAGAGCACTCGTCCCCTATCCGAATCCTCTCCCCCCTCCAATTTCTCTTTTGCTTTTTCTAGTAGCACAACTTTAATTTAAAATTTAACGATTTTAAGGAGTTCCTTAAAATTCACTTTGACRGCTTCAATTTGTCATTATTGCTTTTACAGTGATTTTAAGAGGAAAGGAGTACAGCGGTGGATGCTTTTAAATTGATCTTCRTGGCACAAGGCAGAGGACAGGCCCTTACGGACGCAGATACCAACAGTCTTTTTTTTGTACCGTTGTACTGCCAGTCACCATTGGATACGAGTACAGGTTTTGAAACTTATCTTCKACTTTAAAAATATATATATATGTAAATAGAAATAGAAGAATTTAATATAAATTAATTAATATTGAAGGCTTTAAAATTAAAACCTTTAATATGGTTTCAGAAATCACTTCTTTTGTGATTTTAGCCACTTTTTCAGCAGTTGCAAACGTCACCGCAAGYGAAGTCAGTAAACTGCCTGGCGGATTGGTGACACCGGAGGGTACGTCCCTGCCTGGTAGGGTCTGGTTGTGGACCTGTTCGTGGTTTTGTGCAATCCCCTTTTGAACATCCCAGAGCAACGAGCCTCCACGGCCTCCTGCAGCAGCAAACTACGATGCTGACTTTGCACGCTGGTGCTGTTTTAAACCTTACCCTTACGATTTTATTGCATTTATAGCTCCCTGGTTCTTAATTGCAGAGTTTGGGGAAAAGCAGACGGCGCGCCATTGCCTGGTAGACCAAAGTCTGTGCTACAATAATGACAAATCACAGCAATTACTTAGTGTGGATCCCAGCAATGCTTCACAACGCGACCAGATCAGGTCGTTAATTTGCTTCAGGCACTACCTGACCTCTGCTTATCTACCCCCTGKTTCAGAAGAATTACATTTGAAATCACCATAATTGCCTGGACGACATGAGGATCTCATTTGAAATCAATTCATTCAGTTTCCCCTTCCGTGTTTCTAATATTGTTTCTGAAGTATCATGACAATTTAAAATAATTATATTTTAATTAGCGCTGATTTTCAGTGGAAGTCAYGCACAGCCACTTAACAACTTCCACATTAGTACCCAAATAAGTTCTCTGTGATTATCTCGAGACTCAGAAGCAGAAATAATGAGATATTGGTATAATCTTTGTTGAGTTCTTTATAAAAAGATCTGTATAAGCAGCACATATATGTCAGAGCGAGAGAAATAAGCAAAATTAGCACAGACAACAAAAAACCCCAAACATGCAAACTAGAATACACAATTGTCTAAAACATCTACTTTTAATTTACTTTATCATTTTTAGTAAGAAGTAACAAGCTCTTTAAGGATGACGATATACAGTCAAGTATTTCAGCTCTTTTTGTAAAACACACACCTAAAGGTTAGGATCTTTTTTTTTTTTTTTTTATATTTTCTAGGAGTTATTTAGAGAATGCACCTATTCAATACCTTCTTTTTTAGCATTGTATATCACCCGTTAGTCCCCAAACACCCAGCGGGGTTACCGCTCTTGCCTTCATCACTGAAGCAGACCTGGGACAAACGGGGTGAGTTAGCACAGTAAACGGGGGCCTTGAGTAACGAGTGACTCGGAATAGAAATCTGTATTGCTGCCGCTTAGGACAGATAGTGTATTGCCAGATTTTCTGAAGATCACTCTGAGAACTTATGAAATAGTCCTTGTAATAGTTTTCCTCCCTCCTGTGAGGTGCACTAAGTCCTCTCTACCCAAGCGTGGCAGCAATTCCCAGCAGCAGCCTCGGTTCCTCACAAATCAGGATTTCCAGCCCCAAACCCCGCTGCRGCTAATGCTGCTTTGCTCCTTTGAAGTGTTTTTAACAAGGGATCCCAAAGCATTTTTAGCACCTCCTCTCTGAGTTACTTGGATATAGCTGCATTCATTTCACGGATGCAGAGATTCACCAGTCATGGATATCCACTGGGAATGAAAGTCAAATGTCCTAATTAGTCACATAGTCCACTAATCACTTGATTATCTTCATTTCCTGAAGCCAAAACAATTTAATTTTAAGTTTTGGGGGTATTTGTGCACAGCAGGATATTAGCTTGAATTAGGATATGTAGTTAAAAAGGAAGCGCATTAATTTCCCTAGAAAAGCTTTTTGTTTTGAATACAATGGCATTAAAAAAACCATAGCTAAGTAGCAGTGGTACATTGCCGACATACCTACGTACTTTTTTTTTTGACAGCCTGACTTATGGAAGTGCTTTTGCACCCAAAAGGAAGAACAGTCATGTTGCTCCTAGACTAAAAATGTCTGTGAGCAGACATAAGCTAATTTTGCTTATTTCTCTCGCTCTGACATATATGTGCTGCTTATACAGTTCATTTTGCAGAAACAGAGAGGAGCTTTAGAGAGTGGGTATTTAAATGACATGGCATTACTCCTAAAGGAAATATTACTGACAACAGCATGCAAATGTTTGGTATAGCGTTTGGCACAAAGAGAGAACATATGGTATTTAATGCAAGCAAATTAAACAGCTCTATGCTACAGTCAACTGGAGATGCATCCTACTGTAGCAATCCTAAATCCCGTATAAATGATTTCCCTCCAGATTTGCACCTGTATGAAATTGGTTGAACATATGCATGGTTCAACCAAGTATGCATTGTTAAATTTCATCCAGGCTTTCCAGATGCGTACAAATGACAGATTCTATGTAAAATTTACGGTAAAGTATTTCAGTAATTCAGAGTTCCTCCATTTCTGTTTCCAAACTCAAGTGGCTGACATGTAATCTCAGACTGGCCGTCTGCACATGTGATCAGCTGTCTCCTCTTCCATCATCAGTGGGTTTTTCTATTCTTTGTTTAATCTCAGTTGAATGCATTTAAATTACCTTCATTCAAAGGCACCAGCAGCTATCTACAGACCAGAACTAACTATCCAAAACCATATGCTGCCAAAGAAAGAGAAGTCTACAAGAGCCTCCCCAACCACGGCGACTTGTATCACATCAAAGTCAAGGTTGCTCTACACCACGCTGCGCCCTGAGTTACCAGGATGATCCAATCCTGCCCAAAATTCTTGAGTGTTTAAGCAATGCAGGCTGCTGCATCACAGCCCTCTGACCCTCAGCTGGGGAAGACTGTCCACCCCCTGAGCACAGCCCAAACTCTAGGCATGGGATGATTCGCATTGACCACAACCCAGCTCTTACCTTTCAATGGCATCACCATGCTTCAGGCACCATTTCTTCCCCTACTAAAATAAAGGCATTCTTTATCCTGTAATTTTAACTCTGTGGATTTCCTTCAGCTGCTTTTCTAACTCTACTTTGCTAAAATATACCATGCAGTGCAAATAACCCAAACTAAATTTCCTGTGTAATGATATTATAATCACTGAATCTTCGGTTTCACCATGTTCATCAGATTTGGCTCCTTTTCTAGGACGAAATCCAAAAATTCTCTCTGTTCACATGGGCTGCTCAGTAGACTGTTCAGGGAGATAATTTTGTTTCACTTCTAGAAACACTTTTAGCTATACCGAAAGTATTCCTGCAGTCATTGCCAATAAAGTAACCTAACCAAAATCAATGCTTCTGACTTCTTCCACAAAATTCAAACATCTATATTAACTAACATTTTCTCTTCCCTTGCCCTAACCTACAGGCCTATAAACATCTAACCTATTTGTGGAAATTTACATTACAATATTCATTTTAACCCATCCTTGATGCAACAAGCTGTTACATATTACAATTCATAGTGAAATTGTCTTTTATTATTTTAAGTTAGAGACAAATTTTGTTACCTTCACATATTTCATTATGCAAGCATTCCTATTGAAATGAAGGATTTATTTCTATACTTGAGTATTACCGAGAGTTAGTAATAGTATTAAAATAAGATGTTATGAACTATAGTCTCAGAATCAATGTCAAAATGTTTCAGCTATTTTTATGCTAAACATCATCTCTATGGAAACACCACAGTTAAATTTAATACGAATTATCATAGATTTTTCTAGTAATACAGACCAGCATTAAAGAGTCCAGACTAGTTTTAAAGGAAACAAACTAAGAATTTAGGTGTCTGAACTGACTTACTGGATACCTTAACCATAATAATTTTTATCTCTGTGCATTAGCTTTCCTCCTGCAAAAAGAATTGCCTTTACAGCTATAATATGAATTATCAGCTGAAGTCTGACTTCTCCACAAAAAAAAAATCTCAGAAAATATTAACAGAGCCCCGTCTACACTCTCTCTGATTAATGAATTAACTGCTTCTACAGGCACTTTCATCTTTAACTCTGAAAGACATCTCATAAGAGCAAATATTATTATTTCTAGCTTATTATTTCTAGCTTTCCATATTAAAAAAAAAATGAAACATTTTTTAACACACATTTATGTGGAGAGTTTGGGAAGCATGGCAAAGTGAAGGGATGGTGCCACACTTTCTTATTATCTTCATGTTTAAAGAAGGAAGATGTATGGTACGCAATATTTTAACCAATCTGGCCTCAAAACCTCTAAACGAGAGTTTTGCCCAGTACAAATTCTATGGAAGTTGAGCCATTTCCATTGACAAGTTCATGCTACACATAGCCTCAGTCGCAGATGGTGGTTAATGTAGTAAACGGGTCACACGGTTCTCTGCTCACGTGAGGTTTTGGTCCAGTTTAGTAAATTCTTCCCCTCTACTGGGAAGAGCAGCACCTTCCCAAGGACTCCGTGGTGCAGGATACAAGTGGGTCTCTCGGCCATTGGGAATTCACCTGCAGGAGTTGGTCTGACTGCAAACATTTTCCAGAACCATGGGAGGTGAATATAATGTAATGTTGTCATTTAATGTATTCGATGTACTTATTGATATAGAATATAAAGTGATTCCCCTTAATAAATATTTATTTCACTTTTATGCTTTTATTGTTATGGTTTAATAAGTTTTTAAATATGTCTAGTCTATTTTAGTGTTAAGGACTAACTTAGACTAACTTAGTACTAGTTAAAGGACTTATCTAAGTGTTAGTACTTTAATAAAGAAAAAAATTAATTCTGCTGGGAGCATTCATCACAGAGCATCCTGAGCATCACTTAGAGTCAGCATAGGAGAATGCGGCTTATTCATGCGTTTCAAGCTGGGAGACAGGTTATGCTAGTGAAAACAAACGTGCTGGCAAGCAAAAGGCACGTTTCAGTCTGAAATATTTCTAAAAGTTTAACCTGACTGAGAATTGAAAAGGCCCCCACCTTTTGGGCTTCCTGACAAATGAGATTATCCAAGCTTGCTCAGTGGTCAATTAAGAGCGGGCCAACCCACTTTCTATGGTGCTTTAAAATAGTATTGAATTACCACGTCCAGAAATAGAAGTCACTCTCAGCACATTATCACAGCACATGCTAGTGAGATGTATAGCAAAACCTAGAAAATACATTGAAATGCCCTTAAAATTAAAGTGCACAGAAATCCTGTATGCAGTCTGGACACTCGCCCTGCAAAACGCTGTGCTCGCCAGGTCCAGGGTTTTCACACGTCGAGGTGAAGCTCAGTATTTTTGGCCCTTACTTTTACAGGTTAATTTGTATTTCAAGATTTTGAAAACTCCTAGGGAGCGTGGGGGGAGGCGGGTAAGCGTAGCAGCTCTGGCCCATCCTGGGAGAACTTCTATTTTTTCATTATCATCGGTGTCTTCTCTCACCTGATTTAATCAATAAGCATATCATACGTCAACAGTCAGCACCTCTATGTCAGAACTAACAATAAATCAAATCAGCACTATAAATGTGCTGAAGATTATACAGGTCTCCCCAGTTTTTTGTTGCCAAGATAAAAATTCCAGCAGTGACAGCTAAGGTGCTGCAGTTTGCCAAAGGCACCGTATCAGCAATGCGAGTCCTGGGGAATGGAGTTAGCAAGACTTAAAAAAAAAAAAAAAAAAAAAAAAAAATTGAAATAGCTGGGGATTGGAAAGAGAAAAACAAGAAATCTTGGTCTGCTAACTTATGGGTATATAAACTATTCTGAAAATGTTGGTGCCTGGTGTAAGAGTGGAAGGTTTCAGGACAGGAAAATACACTTTGGACAACAAAGCATCAAAACCAAAAGATTAAAAAAAAAGGTCATTTTTACAGTGGCATGATGATTGATATTAATTTATGAGYGTTTAAAGAAACCAATGGCTCTACATGACATTATCATGAGATACCACTATGTGGACCCATGAGACATTACACCCTGAGACATAAAGAAAAAAGCTCAATATAGAAAAAGTTTTAACATGTTTTTTCTGTAATAAGCAATAGTAAGTTCTACAGAAACTCCTTTTTTTTTTTGGTCATAAATCATATTAGTGGAAAGACTCTAAGAATCCCCATTCTCTACCTGAAAACTTTCTACTCTGATACTTCTTGTCACTCAATAAATAACATTTATATCAAGGATCAGCAATCTTGACAAAAAAAAAAAAAACAGAAAAGTGCTTTTTAAATCATAATCCAAACTGTAAGAACCAATTATTCTGAAATCTGCATCTCTGCAGAACAACATCTCCACGTGCAGAGCAAGCCTGCACCCAAGCAGAAACAGGGAAAAGGCATGATTTTTTCAACATATGAGGTGTTTGCAGATCTTGGAGTTATTTAAGGTCAAACTTTATTTGCCTTTTCTCACACGGGGTGTCTTAGTAGCAGTTCATAAGGACAAGAGTTGTTTGATAGAAACCATCTATCGAGTTAATTACTGAAAGTACCTTTCTCTAAGACTATGCCAATGCTTGCTGGAAGGAACCCCAGGTGGGGGTGACACAGCTGCAGTGGGAGCCTGACCAAGCCAAGCAGCAACGGTGACAAAGCTTTGCCTTCAGCTGATCATGTTAACTGGAGGACATGGAGAGCACAGTGCATTTTCCTTCATTAAATTTGGAATTATATAAATTTGCTGCTGTTATGGGGAAAAAAAAAAAAAGTCAGGTGGAAAAGCACTACAGCTTACTGACAAATCTTGTACTTCTATAAAACTATACGCTTTTGCAAATATTTTACGCAGTKCAGGTTTTCAGATTATAAAAAAGTATATCTCCTCCCCCCAAGACTATTCATTGCATGTGTTATTTTTAAAGTGACTGTTACTATTCACCTAATAAGACACCTACACATCCAGCTAATGCAAGAAGCCTGGTGACATAAGATTATAACATTAGCATACAAGGCTTCTCATGTATAATTTATAGGTACCATGGTTTAAGCTATTTTTTCCCTTTCTCGGACACTAGGCGTAGTGTTCAATTTCAGCTAATCCTTTCATCTTTTTCAATCTAGATTGTGAAGGTCAAACGGAATGCAATATTCCTTATATAACCCGAACCAAGCTCAGCCTTTGAATTTTATGATCAAAATTTCCCTCAGGAGGATGAAGTAGGAGGTAGCAATCAGTTCACCTCCCAAAACTAACCCTAGCTAATTACTGAACCCTTCCATACTAAAATGCCTATGTTGAAAAAGAAAATAACACTTGTACTGTATTTTTTACGGGCTCAGGGGCAAAGCTGAAGGAATCGCACAGAGCACGTGATGGGACCTTCCCTTCAAACTGCATCCTGTATGATTTGAAGCAGTGGACACGTATGCTATAAAACTGGTCCTTTTGCCTTTATTTGATTGCTTTTTCCCTAGAGATAGATTGATATACCTACGGGCAATATGTTTGCAACAGTACTTTGTGTATAAATTCAACATTAGAGATCTTCTCAGAGGGAAAAGCATCCTCCTCACTTGTGTTCTCTCGCTCATAGCTGACAAAGTTTGAGAGGTGAAGGATCAAAGTACTTGACATTTGAAAATTTCACTCCAACTGCTTCTTTTAATTCACAGCCTGCAGCTACCAACATACACATAGGCAATGAAAGGCAAGAGACCCCTTATGTCGGCTGGTGCCCGTCTGCAGTCCCAGCCGCTTGCCAGGCTGTGCCAGGCACGGAGGCAGCGGTGGTGCCACTCGAGGGTGTAACATCTCACGTCTCCTAAACTCATATTTGCCTGCACCAAGCTGCTCTTTGCTTAATAGTTAGATGATTTTCCTGCACAACTGCAATTTCTGCATGAAAATAGAAGGGTTTTCCCATGCATGCTCATCTTGGAGAGCAGTTCCTCAGTCATCCCCTGCACACTTGGCTTGGTCATGCCTACCATGCCCTGTGGTATTAAAGTTCTCCAAGTAGCTGCAAGCAGGGTTAACAAGCTACTATCTGAAAAGGAAAGCTAGCACCGCTCAGAAGTATTCTTCTTTTCCCTCTTAAAATACAATCTACAGGAAGAGGATTCAGCTATTTAGCATGGGCAAGTCTGGAGGAGTCCTAAAAAGCCACCCCTCCATGCCACATTTCCAGGCCTCCTGCATTTTGTATCCCTTAAAGCTCTTAACATCAGTCATAACAGGAAAGTTTTTGCTAAGTTCCTTGCCTGTAGCAAACACACACCATCACACGTTCACTTGTAAACCACCTTCATTTGACAGACACGTAATTAGGAAAATGGCACGCTAGTCCAGTGATATGTTAGCAGTAAACAGAGGATTTTGTGCCTTTCTTATTTTGGTGTGTTTTTTGGTTTTTTTGTTTGTTTATTTGTTTTGGGTTTTTTTTTTGTTTGGCCCCCCGCCCTTTTTTTTTTTTTTTTTTTAAAAACTTCAGTACAGGATAAAGAATTTGTAAGCATCCCAAGAACGTCCATACAGCAGAAGTAAAAAGGGAACAGCTTTTTTTTTTTGCTGGTTTTTTGGTTTATTTTGCGTTTTTTTGTTTTGTTTTGTTTTTTGCCCCCCGTTTTTTTTTTTTTTTTTTTTTAAAAACTTCAGTACAGGATAAAGAATTTGTAAGCATCCCAAGAACGTCCATACAGCAGAAGTAAAAAGGGAACAGCTTTTTTTTTTTGCTGGTTTTTTGGTTTATTTTGCGTTTTTTTGTTTTGTTTTGTTTTGTTTTTTTAAAAAAAAAGGTGTTCTCAAAAGAGCATTTGTATAAACTGTTGTCAGACATGGTGATGTAGGAGGACTGGAAGAACATTCCTATTTGGAAATACTGTTTGCATAGCACCAATGAATAAAACATAGCCCTTTGTGTGCACATTATCTCATGTAGCATGACTAATATTGGAATACTTTCTGGCTTTTCTAAATTCTAAAAAAATTAGTGGATTAGCTGAAGTTGCCATTAATAAAAGACAGACTGTCACCTTAAGACTCAGTTAAAAAGAAATGAAACAACATAGAGGCTTCTGAATACTACTCCTGTTGGTTCCCCAGTCCCTGTCAGTAAAAATACCACCTGTAAACTTGGTGGCTTCATTCTACTAGGCTCTTTTTTGCACTATCATTTACCACTATCTTTGTTGGTAGTCTAAGAAATAAGATATTCAGATCTTCTTGCAACACTTTTTTTACACTCCTTAAATAATAAATAATAATAATAATAATAATAATACTTACCTAAAATAGATCTTCAAGATAAGGATCACTTTTAAAGGATGTAGTCCTAGATCTTTCTTTTCAGATTGGAAAGCTGGACAGGCTAAAATTTAAAGAGAAGGGACAAGCTACAAACCCGGGTCTGCTTTATCAAGTCCAAAGGCTGAATATCTCATAAACTTAGTTTGTAAAACCTCTGCGGAAGGGACCGTAATTTGGGTGAGCAGTTGCATGCTGCCCACCACGAGTCCTCCTGGTGAATGTTCAGGGTCTGGGGCACAACAGCAACCTGAGTGAGGAACAGCATCAAACTTCGGCACCCAGCGGTACGAGCAACAAATAAAAATAGAAACATCACAGCCACCCTCTCTCTGCACTTACCCCGGGAAGCAGGGAAACCACACCGCAGGTACCAGTGCAAATATTGCAGTTTAGTTGCCAAGCAACCCGCTTATCCTCTGAAATTCATGTTCAAGTAGCTATAAAATCACTTGTTCAAAGAAACCGGAAAACAAAAACAAGTTGTATCTGCAGCATCCTATTTTGTTAAGAAAAGTGCAGGAGAAGCAAAGTCTAAAGCCCAACCAAGGCTTTCTGAACGTAAACAAATGGAAATCACAATATTAGCTTCAGGATGCCAAAACTGCATTTTTCTCATCATGCAAACCAACAAGCGGAGTGCCGTTGGGACGAGTGCTCTCCAAAATGCACTTTGGAAAGGGGGACCCGCTCAAGCACCAGCACCCAATACTACCTGTGTCCTCTCCAGTGCATCAGGTCATCTTGATGAGCTTCAAAATATTATTTTACTCTAGACTGCAAGCCAGAAATTGTAGGAAATACTAGCAATAGTGATCAAACCAGCTGACCTACTATGGCAAACAGTCAAACGTTTGCACAGGTGTTTCTAATGATTCAGAT
This sequence comes from Phoebastria nigripes, assembly GCA_035582835.1. Taxonomy (NCBI): domain Eukaryota; kingdom Metazoa; phylum Chordata; class Aves; order Procellariiformes; family Diomedeidae; genus Phoebastria; species Phoebastria nigripes. Next base: position 1,902,629 of record JAYKAV010003421.1, on the reverse strand, counting down.
AAACTTGATCATAAACATAATACTCAAACATCACACATCCTAAAAGGTATTTGAGGGGGGGGTCATTTGATTCTTTCATTACTATAATAAGCAAACAGAAGTGAATTATGTCAGTCCAAACACAGTCTGATGCGAAATCAAGTACGGGGTTTTTAATCCAGTCACGTTTGTTCGTCCATCCACCTTGAGAACGGAACAGAAATACCAGCCAAGGACCACAAATTTCAGTGAACTATTTGCAGATTTTTCAATTATTTCCCATTATTCTGTAGTATTTCTTCCACAAACACAAATAAGATTTGTGTGCGTATATACTTGTGCATACATATATGTATATAGATGTATATACATATATGTGAATATAGATATAAAAGGGTCAATGTTAACTCTCTTCCACTTGTAATACTTTCAAAATGGAAACATCATTTCATTTGGACACTCTGGACACGCAGGGACAGAAAACCTTAACGATAAGGAAAAAAAAAATCTTCCCAGTTTGAATCAAATCAAGTGTTTCGGTTTACCTAGTATATTTATTTTCCTGTCCAGACAGATTTGGAAAGAATAATTCAAGATGTTTTTATTTAAAATCAGTTAGTGAAATAATAATAAATATTTTGTTTCTTCTCTGTTGCTGCAAGAGGGTCTAACCAGACTCCACCAAGGCTTATAACAGTCTTACTGTTCTCTGCAGTTGCCATGTTATACCATGCCCTTCTCTGAAGCCTTGGTCAGGAGGCTTCTCCTCCCCTTGTCCCCTTGAAATCTCCTTTCGGACACCGAGAACTGCAGTTCGGGGCAGTGCAGCTGCAGATGGGTCGGTGTGGGCATCCTCTTCAGAAACAGCATCCTGGAGAGACAGCCCTTTGCTGTACACAGATACAGCAAATAAAAATTGAGAAGAAAAAAAAACGCACACAACCAACCAAAAACCCAACAGCAGCAACAAAAGACAACAACAACAAAAGGGATTTTCATGTTAGAAAGACTTTTAATCAAAACCAAAGTTTACTACAGATTAGAGACAGCATGGGGAGTACATAAGCTTCAGATAGTGGGTAAATTATTGTATAATACTTCTGAAATACTCCGATTGAAGGGTTTGATTTTTTTTCTTCCCTTTAAGGACAGAATCTTTTAAACTATAATCAGTCTCTGTCACTGTGCCTGTCCGTAATACTGTGTCTTTCACTAATCTTATTTTCCTGTCTCCCTGTTTTGCCTTGCTTTTGAAATGTTATCTTCTCCAGGATAATAAAGATATACCTCCTGAAGGTCTTTTTCCTCTGTTTTTCAAACATATATTTTATAGCAAGGTTCTGGTATGGGAAAATAATTGTGTGAGAGTGAGCTGGGGATGAAAGACATGGAGAGAGCAGAAAACTGGGGGGACAGTTGAATGTGCCACATTCCTGCACCCACGACATCTCCGCCTGGGGAGCTGCAGGCGTCAGGAGAAAATGTTCATTACCCGCGAAAAGCAAGTCGGGTGGAGAGTTAAATATTTATTGAGAAGATTTTCCTGAAGATCAAGAGATCCTCGGTTTCCTTGAGAAAACTCAGCCTATGGGACCCAAGATTTAAGTTTGAGGCGTCGAACCTAAAGTTAGCAACAAGTGTCTTGAGTGCAAACCAAAGAGTCTGTCTGCTCTGACCTTCAGCAGGGAGCTGCCAGCTGAGGCCAGGCTTTCACATCTGGCCAAAGTCCTGTTGCAAGCATGAGCAAATGCGCTCCAGTCTCATTTACAGAGATTTTGTTCAAACAGCATACCAACAACTTGTGTGGCTCTTTTTTTGGTGGTGGTAACCATTGCAAAACAAGACTGAAGCTCCAGGCTTTAACTGCAGATTCAATTGCTCGTGAATGCGGAGAGTGTCATCCATAACACATCGTCAACAAATTCATATAGTTAACTGCAAATAAAAGTTTGACCAATGGATCTATGGATACAATTGGTCATGAGGAGGCAGATAGCAAACTCCTGCGTAAGTCCTTCTAATATATATATATATATATATGTGCGTGTGTGTATATATATGTATGTGTCTGTATATATATCTGAAGAGCTATAGATAAGATGTATAAGATATGTATGTATTCAGACATATATTTTATACATCTAAATTTTCAGGAAGTTTGAAGTCTCATGTTTTCTGTTCTCAAACCCTCTCCATTTTAGAGTTCTTAGGAAATCTGGTCACACTAGTACATAACTTTTTCCTCTCCAGTTTCTCCTGCACTTGGGTTATAAACCAGGACCCTCTCTAACCCCAGATAATCAGTAGCACCACACTGGTTTTAACTAATTGCATTTTCTATACATGCAATCCATTCATAACAGACATTTTAGCTACTTAGTTTCTGCACTTCTGCAATCCTATTTTTTGGAAACATATATGGGCCAGTTTAAAATGTTTAAACGTTCATTTACCTGTACAAAAAGTTACTGCCCTTGCTCATGCTAAATAGCTGAATCCTGACCATAGATTTAGGTTTTACAGCCTCTATAATAATACACTGAAGTCATTTAATTTGCAAGTCCCAGCCCTGGAGGAGAGGGATGAAGATGGGACCTGGAGGAACCACATCCTGCAAMTCTTGATGTTCAGGGCAGAGGATCATATCTAGCCTCCCCCCCACCCACACATTCCACTCCTGCTCCCTTCCAATATGCAGAGGAAAGATCTGTTTTAACAGACTTTCAAAGCCACAGGCAATTTACATCCCTCCCAAGTCTAGGTGGTTTCTGCCTAGGAAGGAAAACACTAAATGTTTTATATATTCTTATTGGTTTAATGTGTGCCTTTATTGCTACACATGAACTGAGCATCATCCTTACATCTTCTGAAGCTCAGAAGCCCTTCACTTCCTATTGACTCACTACCACCA